>OZ024718.1:60130904-60730904 GCA_964016875.1 Fallopia convolvulus | reverse complement strand
CGAGACAACGTAAATGCTCGCTATGTTGAATCTTTCGAGATATTGGAAAGAACTGGTAAGTTTGTTTATTGGTTGGCATTTCCACCATCAGTGCATTCTATACATAATGTTTCCTTGATGGTATGCGTTCGATATATCTCATATACTCAATAATAATAAGATGGATATTCAACCAAATGACCCCTATGAAGAAGGGCCAGGTTGAATCGTGAATGAGAAAATACCTTTGGTTAGGTTACCTTGGTCTAAATATGGAGGTAAAGAAAAGACTTCAAAAACCCGAAAGGAAATGCATATCCATTTTCCAAAGTTAATGAACATTATAAAGAAGAAGTTTGGTAACTAAACAGTGGTTGTTTTGTGCTTCGTGCAGAAGTAACAGCATGTTTTTTAAGGGGATACTACAAACTTTTGTTTAGGTTTGTAGTGGTTGTGTGTATGTGTTTATGCTATCCTTCTTTGTGATCTGAGTTCTCCTTGGTTTCGAGGACGAAACCATTTTTAAGGGGGTACTAATGTAATAATTGTGGTTTTTGAGGATATTTTTGAATTTTTCTCGGATATCCTTTTAACTTCTTTGTCCATTTTAACGCTTAATCCAATATTTTTTATTAGAGATTTAACGCTTAATCCAAAATTGTCGGTGTGAATCCTAGGATTTTTCAGTGGAAAAAGAATATTTATTGGATAAGCCGTCTTTCAAATTATGTACTGTAAAGGATTTAAAATACGAAACGGAAGCCTTAAAAATTAAAAGTAGCAAGATAAAATCATGGAAAATTGGTCTTATTGGTCTATATAATTTACGGGACGTTTTTCGTTTAGTAAGTTTTTCCACCCGAGGTACATAATTTTACCGTTTTAACGCAAGTCCCGTTCCGAGACGGGTTTGGTTTTATAAACCGCCTCTTTCTTTCTTAATAGGGAAGGAACCAAAGAGAAGAGGATTAGGATGGATTGAATTCTCATCCACGGCATATCTATTCAGCATCGTCAAAGTCTATTTTTTTGTCTTCAAAAGAAAGGAAGGAATCGAGAGAGAGCGGAGGACGACGGACTCGGGAGCTACTTCACCGCCGGCTATCTTCCTCCTCACCTCCTCCTCCACCTCATCACCTTCTTCTTCCTCCTTGTTCTAGGCTCGGGCTGTTGAACCGAACCAGAGGAGTGGGACGACAACGACGGATTCGGGACTAAAGAATTCAAACCATCACCGCCGGCAAATATTTTCAGCCTCGCCGTGCGACGTCGCTGACGATCGGTAGCTCCTCCGACCACCACCCACTGCGAGTGCTGTCGCCGGGCAATACTCGACCACCCTTGGGCTCGGGGATCGAGCCACTATCGAGCCAAACGAGCCATGGGCTCGAGTGAAGGTATATACAATCAAAATTAATTAGCGGGTTGGTTACGGAGCCACCGTAAGGACCTTTCGGTTCCGCTTTGCTAATTAAATTTATGGTTTTTATAATCTTGATGTTAATATGGTTCCACAAGTTCAAACCGCTCGAAAAACGGACGTCCGGATCTTCAGTTATAACGAATACAAGTTTTGACACCGATTGGCAGGTAAAGAACTTCGGATAATTACTCGGGATTCTTTGTTAATCCGTTTCATCCGAGATTTGGTCACCTTTAAGAACTGTTGCTAATGAACAATTTTTATTTAGAAAATTATTTCAAAAGTGAAGCCGATAATTAGTTATAATTTCGCCAAGATGGCTTCTTAAAGCATGATAACTAAGGATTATTATAAATCGATATACGGAAACTAAATCGTTTATCGATTAGGAAGTTGTAGGAGTTGAGTATACAAATAAGAAGTGTTTCCGTGAGCTCGTTGTTGAGATATCCTTTTGTTATATTTGGCAGAAGGTTGATGAAGATTATTGTTGAATTGCTAAGGATGTTGAGCACGCCTTCTAAGGCAAGTGGACGGTTCTCTCTTGCATTATTGTTATTAAATGAGGAATTGAATCCCATTTAATATGTGGGTTGGGAACAACTTGTGTGTTTAATAAAATATGATAGGTCGTTATATTTGTTAGAAATAATGACCATGTTATTTATTCAGTTTCGCGATAGAACTGGATTTAGGTCCGTTATGTGTGACCTTGTATGTTGTCTCATGCTGAGACATTATTGTGAAGTAAGTTAGTTTTCAGGGGTAGGAGTCGATTCTCCGATGACCTCTTTATAACACAGTCTATATTGGGAGGTTTAGTTCGCTATCATATCCATTCGGGTCATGACTCATGCCTCGCTCAACACTAGAGGAGGTGTTTATGCACTCTAGCTATGCAAATTGGTACTAGGTGTTCGTCAATGATCATAGATTTCATCCCTCTCATCTTGGCGTCTCCATATACATGTGGATTCTCAGCGGTTTCCGTCGATTAAAAGTTACCAACATATGTGTGAAAAGTATTGAAAGTAACATAAGATAAGTGCGTTAGGCACATTAATGTACCCGGATGGTTAGTCTATTCGATAACCATTCTTGCTCCCGGTTATGAATGATTCTTAATCAAACTTTGATTAAGTCGATCTGATTAGTCGATAGAGGCTTTTCAAAATGTTATGTGATTAATATGAGTTCCCAACAATTATTCATGTTTCGTAAAGGAACCACAAGTTGTGGTGTCCTCTCTCTTGATTATGCATGCCTCATTCTTATCCTCTATGGGATTGCTAACTGTTGGATCATCGACCGGTTGTTATTCGGATTTCAATGCCAATATGTTTAGTCACTACCATAAGAACCAGTCATTTTGTTCACTTGCTTAGTCTTTCATTAGACTAACCCGACCACCTTATTCAATTGCATGGTCGGCTGGTGTCCACCGTTGTATACGACACATCAGATATTCTTGGAAGTTTATTTGAGAAGTGGATCAAGAAGTTGAAGAAAAGTTTCTAGAAGTTGTGTTTAAGCGAAGTTTATGGTTAGGCCACTACAAAGCTAATGTTGTTATAAAACTATTTCCGTTGTAACGTTTTCTTATACTTTGTAAAGTTTGAGTTATCAAGTAATAAAGATTAAGTTCTTATACGACATTTTGTGGTCTTTTACATTCATACTTTTGTTTTAAATGAATCCAGCTTTTGGATTTTTAGTTTATTCAGTCAGTTTAAAGCCTTGGGTAGCTTCGGTTTAGTCTTAATCGGGGTTACTGGCGGTAATACCTCCAGGGTAGGAAGGGGGTGTTACAGAAGTGGTATCAGAGTTACAGGTTCCTAAGTCTTGCTTAAGACTTTCATCTTTTATATAGAATTACGGAGAATTCTCTATGGGTGTTATCTTAGAACCATTTATGGAAAGTGGTTAAGATTGGAAGCCAGACTCGTGAAGAGATAGAAGGAGAAAAGGGAATTGGAGAATACGAGGTAACAAGTTTGTAATGGTTTATGTGAAAAAGGTCCTATAGTGGACATTTGATTCCCTGGAGATGGGAATGGATTCCGAGAAGGATCCAAAGTAAGATTAGGTGAAGATTCCGAAAGTTGACCCGGTTCTAGACCAAGTTCTCAATGAATTCCTATTCTCTTGAGAGTCTGAATTGGGTGTACCCTCGTCGTTTCTTCCATATTAGGAAACTTCTTGTGAGATTTTGAAGTTAAGTATTGTACTTCATAAAGACTTTCTAGTTTGAAGGTTTCCTATTTTAAGCTCGTATGATGGAAGATTTCAAGTTAAGAATTTTGTTTAATAAGATCATGATTTAAAGTTATGTGAAGGAAATTGTTAATTTCTTTTATTGAAATGTGAAAGCTCAAGTGTTGTCTTTAAAAAGAGAATTTTAAAGTGAGTTTCTTTGAAGAGTAAGATTTTTCACGAGAATATTTTTATAGGAATTGTTGAATCTTGAAATTTGAGTATCAATAGAAGTTTGGAGTTAGAACCTCTAATTCTAAGTATTAAGATTTGGAAAATCTTATAAGTCTTGGATGATTCTAAGAGATCAGTATGGATCATGAAGGGATGTAAAAGAATCTAGAAAAGAAAAGTATTGTCTTTGGAAACTTTCTTCAACAACTATGTTTGTGACTCTATAGTATAGAATCATGGATAAATTGTACTTTTCTTTGCTCAGTTGGAAGTTAAAGAGCTTTGAAGTGCTCAAATGTTGGATCAATTGAAGTGTTAATCTATTGGAAAATACAATTCAATTTTTTTTAACCTGATAGTGTTTAAACTTAGATTTTCATATATGTTGTTATCCTTTGAGTTAAAGAGGATTGAGAATCCTAAATGGAATGGGAATTTCTTATGATTATAGTAAGAAAGAAAGGAAGAATGTTGGTTCAGTTTAAGTTGTGAACAAGTGGTTAATCATCAAGGTTGTTGTGAATAAGGTTGATTGGTCAAAATGGATTGAACAGGTAAAAGTTCTTCAGTAATGTGTTTATGTTCAATTAACTACTTGGCACAAGTGTTAATTGATTACATGAGTTGTTGATATCCATATGACTAACCTATGTGACAACGTTATTGGAGTTACGTTGTATGATACCCAACTCGGGATAATGAGAAAAGACTTGAGGTCTATAATGGACTAGAAATGGAATCAACATTGAGATGTTCTAATTTGCCAATGGTATTGACTTATGTTTCTTTAAAGATGGAAATGATAAAGTTCAGTTTTGAGAAGATCAATCAAGGAATGATCTTAGCATATTTGTCTTTGATATTTCAAGCAGTTGGGAGAAAAATATCAATCATTCAATATTGTGGTCAATAAGGCTTAGCCCTTATCGCTGAAAAATAATTTCAGTTGTGTAGGATTTTGAAGATTTTATATCAATCAAATCCAAAGCCTAAGGTGGAACTGGTGAGACTGTTAAGCTGTCGGCAAGCTTCCTAACCATAAGCTTTTCCTTTGCAATATGGTTTGAACTTAAGCTAATAAAAAGGTATATATCTTCTCCTTATGGTTAAATAAGAAGACAAGAATGATGGAGAAGTCTAGTTTGTTTACCAATGTTGAATTGGGATAGGTTCAAAAATATTTTGTTTGGCCATGTGCATTCATTCTTCTGTTAAAAGATATTGGAAACTAAAGGAACATCCTGATTTGAAGATAAAAGGATCGAAAGTCCTTAAAATCGTCAAAAGAGTTTGATAGTCACTCTTGGATATCGGAATTTAAATGACTATTAACTTGCAGAAGGCTTGTTGTTTTGTGTATGGATGAACTCAAGTATTAAAATTTTGTCAATGGGTCATATTTGCCTAACTTTAAAGTAGTATGTCAAGGAGGCATACAAGTTGAGAATGATCGAAGAAGAATCTTTGTTATGAGTATGAAGATGTCGGAATCATATTTTCCCTAAGGTTTGCAAGTAAGTGGATTGGGGTGATCAACTCTTTTATTGAACCTGTGAAGTTAAGTTGGGCTAGGACCAAGTTAAATCAGGCAGAGATTACTCAATGTTATGGATTATAGAAAAGTCTAGCAATATGGCTAATTAAGAAAAGTCAAGGTATTGCATCAGGTTCTACCTTGAAGAGGGAAGGAAGTGTCAAATTCAAAGAGAAATGTGGGGCTCAGAAGTGAATCGGATTATATTAGCTCCTTTGAGGCTTAGTTTTAATTTGAAACTTTGGCCAAGTTGGTAAGGTCAGCTAATGTGCAAGTATCATCACAGAATTAGAACAAAGTGTTAGTAGCATCATTAAGATAAGGTCATCAATTTTAATTCATGCATTAGCTTGACGCGCCCAATTCTTCAAGAGAGTAGCTAATCTTTGTTTCCACAGTATTCAAAGTTAAAGCAAGTATGTTAGTAACTTATGTCGAGTTCCTGTCAAGCTGTTATGATTTAAGGGATATTTGAAATTGTTTAGTGATTTTCTCTTTTGAGAAAAATCTTATGACCTTGTAGAATTCTGGTATGAATTTTTTTAAGAAATGTTGATTTGATATACGGGATTTATGAATAAATTTTCTACAGTTTTCATAGTGGTGAGTAAGAATGTGATTTGTCTTCCATCTTGATCACATGGTAAGGCAAGATTACATGTCTTATTCCTATGAGAATGCAGTAAAGGATTATGTTTATTTTATCTCCCCATCCTGATCACATGGTGGAATAAGATCACATAATTCCTTGGGTTTTAAAGAATGGTTTCTAGTATGATTTGGCAATCATATAAGTTTTGCAATTATATGAGTTTTGCAAGTGTAGTTGGTTGAGATGAAAAGATGCAAGCTTTCTTTTGCATTATAGCAATTTCTATATCTAGTATCTTGTAAAACTCCTTTGAGTTAGTACTTGGTATCCTATACCATTTAAGGAGTATGGTCAAACTTCCCAAAACAGTTTGATTATAAGTAAAGAAATTTGGTAAGATTCTTTACAAATCTGTGTTGATCTCTAAAGAGCATGGAGTAACTCCGTACTTCTCTAAAAGTTTGGGGTTGTTTTCAGTCAACGATTATTGGAATTCTCTAAGCAGTTTGCTAGTAGTTCATCTTGGTTGACGTCATGACCTAAGAAAGTCATTGCCGTTTTAGCGGAATTGTCCTTGAAAGTAAGTTGATATGGACTCCTGGGATGGAACCCTTTTTAAGGAATGATATTGTAGTAATCCTTTCTTTAGAATAAAGGATGTACTAGTAATTTCTCCATTAGTTGTTATTTGTCTTCAGGTTGTCTTGAAAACTTAAATCTCTTTGAGATAAGATAGTCAAGTGAGGACTTTAAGCAGAACTCCAATAGGTCTGGAGTGTGGATATGTAAATTAGTATTGATATTCAATCTCAGCCTGATAAGTTGTTGGATATAGAGAGTGGACACGTGAGGATATGTTTTTAATCCTAAGAGTTAGGTTGCTCAACAAGTCAGAATGTTAAGTGAAGTCTAAACAGTTCTTTGATGAAAAAGACTGAAAATTGTCAATGGAGACAATTTTGTTGGAAATTATTGGATTAAAGGTATTATTGTCCAATATGTTGGTATAGTAATGCGTAAGAATGTAGTTTGAAGTAGTTGAGAGAGATAACTAGTTTTGAATGTCAGTATGCCCAAGCTAAGTTTTGGTTGAGAAAAGGATGTAAGGGATTGACAAGATAGGTTATTATCTTGTCATGTGTTGGATAAATCTCATATTCTTGGTTAGATTAATACTGAGATTTTATCTCAAAAAGGAAATTGAGTAAGGATTTTAAGTAATCCTTGTAAAGAAACTAATTTGAGAAGGACTAAAGGTTTAGTTTGGATGACAACAAGGTTGTGTAAATACCCTAAGATTTTATTCAGAATTTGTTGACCAGATCAAGGAAAAGCAGTATGGGAAAGTAATATTGTTTAAGATCAATGGAGAAGATCAAGAAGGTAAGACGCCGGGATTTATTATTCAAGATTATAGGTTGCTTGGTTTCAAAACTGTTCATGTGTATCTGTTGTTGATGAGCTTTGAAAGCTTATTTCAAAGGAAGCATATTTATTTGCTTAATTGGTTCATCTTGGAACAAGTAAATGTATAAGGATTTAAGATAAAACTTTTGATGGATTGACATGAAGCGAAACGTCACCGAGTTTGTTTTGATGTGTTTGGTTTGTTTGGAAGTCCTGATTGAGCATAGAAGACCAGATGAAATGTTATAGTCTCTTCCTGTTTCAGAATGAAAGTGGGAAGATATTACAATGGATTCTTGTCATTATTCGTTCAAGATTTAATGAAAGAAGGATGTAAGAAGAATTCAATATGGAGGTTGTTAATAAACTCACCTAGAGTGTTCTTTTTAATGCAATTAAGATGACTTAAAGAGTACAGAAGTTAAATGAGGTGTTCATGCAGGAAGTGTTTCATCTTCATAAAACTCCAAAGACTATTATCTCTAATTGAGATGAATGGTTCATGCCAAAGTTTTGAAGGGAGTGACATCAAGCTTTGTGGAATGAATTGAATTTTAGCGCTAGCTTCCCTCATCAAACTGATGAACAATGTAAAGAAACAAATTCAAACTCCCGAGGACATGTATTCTGGATTCCACACGAGTTGGAATGGTAGTTTGAGGTTGAGTGAATTCACATACAAGAATTTTGATCACACGATAAAGAAATGACTCTTTTAAGGCTTTATAAGGCCGGAAGTGTTGGTTGTCAATTTGTTGGAATGACAATGCTGACAAGGTTCTTCATGGGCCAGACATGGCCAAGAGAACAACAACTAATATCGCACTAACACGATCAAGGGTGCTAACTGCTCAAAAGCGACAACAATCGTGTGTTGTTTTAAAGCAAGAGCATGTTAAGTTCATTGTAAAGAACGCCGTTTTTGTTCTAATATCCGCCTTGAAAGGCATATTCTGCTGGAGAATGCGAGACAACGTAAATGCTCGCTATGTTGAATCTTTCGAGATATTGGAAAGAACTGGTAAGTTTGTTTATTGGTTGGCATTGCCACCATCAGTGCATTCTATCCATAATGTTTCCTTGATGGTATGCGTTCGATATATCTCATATACTCAATAATAATAAGATGGATATTCAACCAAATGACCCCTATGAAGAAGGGCCAGGTTGAATCGTGAATGAGAAAATACCTTTGGTTAGGTTACCTTGGTCTAAATATGGAGGTAAAGAAAAGACTTCAAAAACCCGACAGGAAATGCTGAGCCATTTTCCAAAGTTAATGAACATTATAAAGAAGAAGTTTGGTAACTAAACAGTGGTTGTTTTGTGCTCCGTGCAGAAGTAACAGCATGTTTTTTAAGAGGATACTACAAACTTCTGTATAGGTTTGTAGTGTGTGTGTGTGTGTGTTTATGCTATCCTTCCTTGTGATCTGAGTCCTCCTTGGTTTCGAGGACGAAACCATTTTTAAGGGGGTACTAATGTAATAATTGTGGTTTTTGAGGATATTTTTGAATTTTTCTCGGATATCCTTTTAACTTCTTTGTCCGTTTTAACGCTTAATCCAATATTTTTTATTAGAGATTAAATCCTAGAAAATTGTTGGTGATATCCTAAAATCATAAAGAAATGATTTTATGGATCGATGTTAATTCTAGAAATTTTCAGTGGAAAAAGAATATTTATTGGATAAGCCGTCTTTCAAATTATGTACTATAAAGGATTTAAAATACGAAACGGAAGCCATAAAAATTGAAGGTAGCAAGATAAAATCATGGAAAATTGGTTTTATTGGTCTACATAATTTACGGGACGTTTTTCATTTAGTATGTTTTTCCACCCGAGGTACATAATTTTACCGTTTTAACGCGAGTCCCGTTCCGAGACGGGTTTGGTTTTATAAACCGCCTCTTTCTTTCTTAATAGGGAAGGAACCAAAGAGAAGAGGATTAGGATGGATTGAATTCTAATCCACGGCATATCTATTCAGCCTCGTCAAAGTCTATTTTTTGTCTTCAAAAGGAAGGAAGGAACCGAGAGAGAGCGGAGGACGACGGACTCGGGAGCTACTTCACTGCCGGCTATCTTCCTCCTCACCGCCTCCTCCACCTCATCACCTTCTTCTTCCTCCTTGTTCTAGGCACGGGCTGTTGAACCGAACCAGAGGAGCGGGACGACAACGGCGGATTCGGGACTAAAGAATTCGAACCATCACCGTCGACAAATATTTTCAGCCTCGCCGCGCGACGTCGCCGACGATCGGTAGCTCCTCCGACCACCACCCACTGCGAGAGCTGTCCCGAGGACATGTATTCTGGATTCCACACGAGTGGAGGTTGAGTGAATTCACATACAAGAATTTTGATCACACGATAAAGAAATGACTCTTTTAAGGCTTTATAAGGCCGGAAGTGTTGGTTGTCAATTTGTTGGAATGACAATGCTGACAAGGTTCTTCATGGGCCAGACTTGGCCAAGAGAACAATAACTAATATCGCACTAACACGATCAAGGGTGCTAACTGCTCAAAAGCGACAACAGTCGTGTGTTGTTTTAAAGCAAGAGCATGTTAAGTTCATTGTAAAGAACGCCGTTTTTGTTCTAATATCCGCCTTGAAAGGCATATTCTGCTGGAGAATGCGAGACAACGTAAATGCTCGCTATGTTGAATCTTTCGAGATATTGGAAAGAACTGGTAAGTTTGTTTATTGGTTGGCATTGCCACCATCAGTGCATTCTATCCATAATGTTTCCTTGATGGTATGCGTTCGATATATCTCATATACTCAATAATAATAAGATGGATATTCAACCAAATGACCCCTATGAAGAAGGGCCAGGTTGAATCGTGAATGAGAAAATACCTTTGGTTAGGTTACCTTGGTCTAAATATGGAGGTAAAGAAAAGACTTCAAAAACCCGACAGGAAATGCTGAGCCATTTTCCAAAGTTAATGAACATTATAAAGAAGAAGTTTGGTAACTAAACAGTGGTTGTTTTGTGCTCCGTGCAGAAGTAACAGCATGTTTTTTAAGAGGATACTACAAACTTCTGTATAGGTTTGTAGTGGTTGTGTGTGTGTGTTTATGCTATCCTTCCTTGTGATCTGAGTCCTCCTTGGTTTCGAGGACGAAACCATTTTTAAGGGGGTACTAATGTAATAATTGTGGTTTTTGAGGATATTTTTGAATTTTTCTCGGATATCCTTTTAACTTCTTTGTCCGTTTTAACGCTTAATCCAATATTTTTTATTAGAGATTAAATCCTAGAAAATTGTTGGTGATATCCTAAAATCATAAAGAAATGATTTTATGGATCGGTGTGAATTCTAGGATTTTTCAGTGGAAAAAGAATATTTATTGGATAAGCCGTCTTTCAAATTATGTACTGTAAAGGATTTAAAATACGAAACGGAAGCCTTAAAAATTGAAGGTAGCAAGATAAAATCATGGAAAATTGGTTTTATTGGTCTATATAATTTACGGGACGTTTTTCGTTTAGTAAGTTTTTCCACCCGAGGTACATAATTTTACCGTTTTAACGCAAGTCCCGTTCCGAGACGGGTTTGGTTTTATAAACCGCCTCTTTCTTTCTTAATAGGGAAGGAACCAAAGAGAAGAGGATTAGGATGGATTGAATTCTCATCCACAGCATATCTATTCAGCCTCGTCAAAGTCTATTTTTTTGTCTTCAAAAGAAAGGAAGGAACCGAGAGAGAGCGGAGGACGACGGACTCGGGAGCTACTTCACCGCCGGCTATCTTCCTCCTCACCTCCTCCTCCACCTCATCACCTTCTTCTTCCTCCTTTCTCTAGGCTCGGGCTGTTGAACCGAACCAGAGGAGCGGGACGACAACGACGGATTCGGGACTAAAGAATTCGAACCATCACCGCCGGCAAATATTTTCAGCCTCGCCGTGCGACGTCGCCGACGATCGGTAGCTCCTCCGACCACCACCCACTGGGAGAGCTGTCGCCAGGAAATACTCGACCACCCTTGGGCTCGGGGATCGAGCCATGGGCTCGAGTGAAGGTATATACGATCAAAATTAATTAGCGGGTTGGTTACGGAGCCACCGTAAGGACCTTTCGGTTCCGCTTTGCTAATTAAATTTATGGTTTTTATAATCTTGACGTTAATACGGTTCCACAGGTTCAAACCGCTCGAGAAACGGACGTCCGGATCTTCAGTTATAGCGAATACAAGTTTTGACACCGATTGGCAGGTAAAGGACTTCGGATAATTACTCGGGATTCGTTGTTAATCCGTTTGATCTGAAATTTGGTCACCTTTAAGAACTGTTGCTAATGAACAATTTTTATTTAGAAAATTGTTTCAAAAGTGAAGCGGATAATTAGTTATAATTTCGCCAAGATGGCTCCTTAAAGCATGATAACTAAGGATTCTTATAAATCGATATATGGAAACTAAATCGTTTATCGATTAGGAAGTTGTAGGAGTTGAGTATACAACTAAGAAGTGTTTCCGTGATCTCATTGTTGATAAATCCTTTTGTTATATTTGGCAGAAGGTTGATGAAGATTACTGTTGAATTGCTAAGGACGTTGAGCACGCCTTCTAAGGCAAGCGGACGGTTCTCTCTTGCATTGTTGTTATTAAATGAGGAATTGAATCCCATTTAATATTTGGGTTGGGAACAACTTGTGTGTTTAATAAAATATGATAGGTCGTTATATTTGTTAGAAATAATGACCATGTTATTTATTCAGTTTCGCGATAGAACTGGATTTAGGTCCGTTATGTGTGACCTTGTATGTTGTCTCATGCTGAGACATTATTGTGAAGTAAGTTAGTTTTCAGGGGTAGGAGCCGAGTCTCCGATGACCTCTTTATAACACAATCTATATTGGGAGGTTTAGTTCGCTATCATATCCATTCGGGTCATGACTCATGCCTCGCTCAACCCTGGAGGAGGTGTTTATGCACTCTAGCTAAGTGCAAATTGGTACTAGGTGTTCGTCAATGATCATGGATTTCATCCCTCTCATCTTGGCGTCTCCATGTACATGTGGATTCTCAGCGGTTTCCGTCGATTAAAAGTTACCAACATGTGTGTGAAAAGTATTGAAAGTAACATAAGATAAGTACGTTAGGCACATTAATGTACCCGGATGGTTAGTCTATTCGATAACCATTCTTGCTCCCGGTTATGAATGATTCTTAATCAAACTTTGATTAAGTCGATCTGATTAGTCGATGGAGGCTTTTCAAAATGTTATGTGATTAATATGAGTTCCCAACAATTATTCATGTTTCGTAAAGGAACCACAAGTTGTGGTGTCCTCTCTCTTGATTATGCATGTCTCATTCTTATCCTCTATGGGACTGCTAACTGTTGGATCATCGACCGGTTGTTATTCGGATTTCAATGCCAATATGTTTAGTCACTACCATAAGAACTAGTCATTTTGTTCACTTGCTTAGTCTTTCATTAGACTAACCCGACCACCTTATTCAATTGCATGGTCGGCTGGTGTCCACCGTTGTATACGACACATCAGATATTCTTGGAAGTTGATTTGAGAAGTGGATCAAGAAGTTGAAGAAAAGTTTCCAGAAGTTGTGTTTGAGCGAAGTTTATGGTTGGGCCACTACAAAGCTAATGTTGTTATAAGACTATTTGTATTTATTCCGCTGTAACGTTTTCTTAAACTTTGTAAAGTTTGAGTTATCAAGTAATAAAGATTAAGTTCTTATACGACATTTTGTGGTCTTTTACATTCATACTTTTGTTTTAAATGAATCCAGCTTTTGGATTTTTAGTTTATTCAGTCAGTTTAAAGCCTTGGGTAGCTTCGGTTTAGTCTTAATCGGGGTTACTGGCGGTAATACCTCCGGGGTAGGAAGGGGGTGTTACATTAACCTAGTTTTTATTTCTATTATGGAGAACTAATCTTCCTTGGATGTTTGTTTGATCAAGGAAGTCTTTTTATTGAATTCGTGAGATTCTGGTAACTTTTCTATCATTTGGTTAATATCAAAACTCTTGTTTTTATTTATATGATCTATGTTTGTTTTTATTGGCCTGATCAACTTGTTTGATTGACTTAGATCTACTGTTTGGATTAGGTTTGATTGTTGTCTGTGCAATCTTATTTATCCTTGAAACAACTCTTTTCCAGGACCGTGGGCTGGAATTGAGAAGAGTGTTTGATTGTTATTTTATGCATGAGACTCGTAGCTTGATTGTATGTTTTGATATCCTATTATCCTTAATACTTTGCATGATTTGAATTAAGCGTCCTTGTTCATATCATTATTTTGCTTGGACCGTGGACAAGCGGAAACCTTTTATAAGGATTGGAATTAACCTAGGAATTATAGAAAAGTGGATGAATCGATGATCGAATGATTAAAAAGGTGGAATTGATTGAATGAACTCTGCTTTCCTTCTATTGATTTGAAACCTTAATTCTGTTTGCTTGCTTAAACCCCAAAACCCTTGCTTTTGTTATTTGCTAATTATTTAGAAATATCGATTCTCTTGGGTTCGACCCCTTATTTGCATGCTATACTTAGTTTGTAATTTAGGGTAATTTATTTTTGATCTCAGCACAACGACTTTAGTCGAGTCACCCGTTACCTGAACCGCCCGTCACTAGCTTTGTTTGGGTTTTTACCTGTTTATTTCGGGTGGGTTAAACATGTGGGTCAACATACCGTGGGTAATTGACAGCCAAACAATAAGTTTCCATTTATCAAGTTGATGGATAGTTTTTTTTTTTTGATAAGGTAAGAATTAGGTTTCCTCCACTAGGAGGGAAAACCTAGAGCATCCTTGCGGATGAGAACTAAAAGTTCTAAATGATTCCAAAGGGCAGCAGAGGAGAAGCTGTAGCCCAGCTTTGCAATTTTATCGGCCACAGCGTTACACGCTCGAGGAGCGAACATAATTTTGACATCATCAAACCAAGTAAGAGATGTGGTGATGTCCGAGATCAGTAAGTCCGTATTCCAAGGACATTGTCCTATTTTCTTAGTGGCATTTATTATTGTTAGGTTATCTCCTTCAATTATTAATTTTTTAACTCCCAAGTTTTTTGCTCTTTTAATTCCAACTTTAAGCGTCATAGCTTCTATTTGTGCTACTGTTAGGTGTTCATATTTGTGGGTTGCTATATCTATCACTTCTGAATCCGATCCCCGGATAATAATGCCTATTGTTGTTTCTCCGCTTGCTAATTTTGATCCGTCAAAATTTAGTTTATGATACCCAGGTGGTGGTTTTATCCATTTGTATTGTCTGTTTGTTCTTTTGATTGTGTTTCCTGCATTTTTTGTAACCCGTGGTTTCTCTTCGTCCCATTGTTTTGATTTTTCCCATTGGTATAATTGAGTTTTAATGTATTGGGCTAGATCAGGAATAACATCCTGGGTGTTGATTGGAACGCTAGTTTGTTTCTTTGATGCCATATTCCCCACCATGTCACCGCCAGTTCTATGAAGTCCTTTGTCCCAAGTAGTGATTTGAGGTCATGGAGTACTTGTCGTGATGTTCGGTTGTTTGTGTTGTACTGGGTTAGGATTTGTGACGTTTTATTATTGATTTTACCACATATTGTTCGAGTGTGGGGACAATTGACTAATAGATGGTTGGTGTCTTCATAGTTGCAAAAACACATGAGACAACCCCCTGGGATGGAGATACAGTTTTCTTGTAACCTTTGTTTTGTTGATAGTCCATTATTGTCTATTTTCCATAGGAAGTTTTCGACTTTTGGGAATGTGTCTAGCTTCCAAATCCAATTATTAAGATTTGGTTCGAAGTTTTTTATTTTCGTTATGTGCTCAATTGCTGACGTTGTGGAGAACCACCCATTCTTGTTAGGGGCCCAATAAAGTCGGTCTGTAAATTCATTTTCTGGTATGATCGAGGAGGCAACTACATCTACAATATTAGTAGGGAGGTGTTCATTCAGCATGGGTCTGTTCCATGTCTTTTCCGGTGTTATGAACGTACTAACATTTACTTCATTATCCACATTAGTTGGTCTTACCGCATATTTGAGAAGTGGCTCTTCCATTGCCCATTTGTCTGTCCAAAATTTAATTGATTTGCCGTCTCCAACTTGCCAGATGAGTCCTTCCTCGAAAAGGGGTTTTAGCTTAATCATATTTCTCCATTGCCAAGATGCGTTAGACTTAATTTTGTAGGAGAAGAGGTTGTCTTGTTTTAGGTATTTTTCCGACACTATTTTAACCCAAATGTTATTTGGTTCTGAAATGATTTTCCACAAAAGTTTCATTTGTAAGGCTTTGTTCATGTGTTCCGTTTTCTGAATGCCAAGTCCTCCATATAATTTAGGTTTACAAATTTTATCCCATCCAATTAGTGGTTTGTGATTTGGAGTTTTGTTCCAAAAGAACCCCCTATATGTTCTATCGAGCTCCTCATGTATTTTGGTGGGTAGCGTAAAGCTTTGCATTATGTAATTTGGCTTGGCTGCTAGATTTGATCGTATAAGTGTAGCTCTTCCTTCTTGGGATAATGAGTTGGCTTTCCATTTACTTAATTGATCCTTGGTGTTACCAACCGTATCATGGAAAATGTCACTGTTCATTCTTCCACTTATGATTGGGCGTCCTAGGTATTTTTCAAGGTTCGTCATAGTAGATATGTTTATGGCTTGTTGGATTCTGATTTTTTGTTGGTTCGATACAATTTTCGAAGTTTGGAAAGCTGATTTATGATAATTCACCTTTTGACCCGAGATTGCGCAATACTCATCAATGATTTGTTTTACTGTGTTGCATGCTGATTGTGAAGCTTTAGAGAATATTATAATGTCATCTGCAAAGGATAAGAAAGGAATTTTGGTTCCGTTTCTTGCTAGAGCGAAGCCTATAGTTTTGTTTGATGCCATGCTTACTTGTTGAAGTTTTCTCGCTAGGATTTCAGTGCCAAGTATAAATAGGTAGGGGGAGAGAGGATCACCTTGTCTTAGACCTCTTTCCGGGGAGAATGGGTCAGTGGGTCCGTTGTTGATCAGAATAGAGTAGGAGACTGTTTTAACACACTCTTGTATCCAGGTAATAAATTTTAAGTCAAACCCAAATCTGGTTAAAACTGCAAATAGGAAATCCCAGTCTACTCTATCGTATGCTTTTTTCATGTCGAATTTAATTGCCACCCATCCATCTTTATTCTTCTTTCCTTTGAAAGAGTGGAAAATTTCGTGGGCTATTAGTACATTATCTTGTATTGCTCTGTTTGCTACAAAGGCCCCTTGAAGGGGGTGGATTAATTTACTCAGTATCTTCTTGAGTCTCTCTGTAATGATCTTAGAAATCGTCTTGTAGATAGTAGAGCAGAGACTTATTAGTCTATAGTGGTTTGTTGTGGTCGGGTTGTTTCTCTTTGGGAGTAGTGTAATGAAGGTGTGGTTTATTTGTTTCAACATTTTACCAGAGTGGAAAAAGCTCTTAACGGCTTTGATGACTGATGGGCCAACAATATCCCAGTATGATTTATAAAATTCTGTCGTCATTCCGTCTGGGCCAGGAGACTTGTCTAAACCCATGTTTATAATTGCATTTTTTATTTCCTCATTAGATACAGGTTTGGTTGGTTCTCTATTATCCTCCATTGTTACTTCAGTGGATATGAGTTGTAGAAACTCATTCAATAGCCCATAGTTAATCGGCTCTTTAGTGTATCTTTTTTTAAATTCATTTCGAATTTCCTCCCTTACATTTGCTTCTCCGACTATACGTGTTCCATCAGTTGTAATGATATCTTTAATTGTTTTCCTATTTCTCCTTCCGTTTGCAATTTTATGAAAGTAGCCTGCATTTGTGTCAACTAATTTAATATGTTTTGTTTTGGCCCTTTGTTTCCAATAAGTTCTATGAAAGTTAAGTATACATTCTTTTTTCTTTATGAATTGTAGTTGTTTTTGTATGATTTCTGGTTGAGGGCATGTGTGAATTTGGTTTTGTAGCAGTTGAAGTTTCTCCTCGATGACTCGGAGTTGCTCAAAGGTGTTACCAAAAGTTTTCTTGTTCCATTTTTTTGCGTGGCTTTTTAGTAACTTTGTTTTTTGTGTGAGCTGAAACATAAAGGATCCTTCAACTTCTACCCTCCATGCTTGTTTGACCACATTTTTGAAGTCTTTTCTGTATATCCACATTTTTTCAAATTTAAATGGTTGTGCCTTTGTTATTTCTCCATTATTGAGCTCAATTGCAATCTTACAGTGATCTGAAGAGGTGAACGCAAAATGTTGTGTTTTAATCTCCGGGAACCATTGAATGATTTGATCAGAAACTAATGTTCTGTCCAGTTTTTCATAAATATTGTCAATTTCAGTTTTATTTTTTCTCCAAATAAATTTGTTTCCCATTGTTGGTATATCTATAAGCTCACAATCATTTTTGAATTGAAATAAACGGCCAAACCTAGAATGGTCGAGGGTCACCCCCTTTCTTTTCATCTAGTTGTTGTATTTCATTCAAATCTCCCATCACAATGGTTGGTAAAGCTAAGTTTTTAATGCAGTTAGTTAATTGTTCCCAGAAATTTGTGATGTCATTTTTTTAGGGCTTCTAAGGGGGATTTATTTAATTGTTCCCAGAAATTTGTGATGGATAGTTTTTGATGTCATTTTTTTAGGGCTTCTAAGGGGGATTTATTTAAAATAATTTTTTATTATTTTTCCGGTAGTTTCAAACTTTCAATTAATGCTGCGGTGTTTGGCAGCACCTGAAATTTGAGATGAGTAGCCACCCGTATTTATACCAGCCACCATCCAAATTTCAGTCGCCTAATGCTCTATTACTATCCAAGTACACTGGTCACAACTATATATCGGAGTTCCCAAATTAGTAAAAAGTTACAACCGAGTAGAGCAGCCCAAGCAAGTGCAATGGAAGCAACTCAGAAAGAACATGACGGAGAAACGTGAAAAAAAATACGGGGGGAAAGATACCAAAGAACAGACGTCACAATGCCCCCCTTAAGAAATGCACATTGTGCACACAAACTCTCTTATCTAATCTAATAAATCAAATGATTATTCATCCGACGAGGAAAGACAAACTTTGCCCTTTCTCCGGCAGTATACAAAGCAGATAGATGGATTGTTGACCTCTTCTTTGTCACTAACCAAATGACTTACTTGGCACTGGCAAGCTCCTGGCGGAGAAGCTTGGCAGCAGCCACCATGTTGAGAAGAGCAGGCTTGACTTCTGTGTACTTGCGGGTCTTGAGACCACAATCTGGGTTGACCCACAAGATGTTGGTCTCAAGAACAGCAAGCATCTTCCTGATACGGTCAGCAATCTCCTCTGTGGACGGTATTCTTGGAGAGTGAATATCGTACACACCTGGCCCAATGCCAGCACCATACTTGACTCCATCACGGAATACTGAAAGAAGCTTCTCGTCAGAGCGAGAGTTCTCTATGGTGATGACATCAGCGTCCATGTCAATGATGGAGTGGATGATGTCGTTGAAGTGGGAGTAGCACATGTGGGTGTGGATCTGTGTGGTATCCTGAACGCCGACGTTGGTGATGCGGAATGAGTGGACAGCCCATTTCAAGTAGAAAGCATGCTCAGACTTTCGGAGTGGCAGACCTTCTCTTAAGGCAGCCTCATCAATTTGGATAACATTGATACCGGCCTTTTCAAGGTCCTCGACTTCATCCTTGATAGCAAGGGCAATCTGGTAACAGGTCTCTGATCTGGAATGTATACACGTGAGAATATGAGCATCAATGTAGGAATGAAGTTAAAAACAAGAAGCTATATCATTTTAATCTTTCTTCTTGTTAGAGAGGAAGACGTACCTGGGTTGGTCATTCCTGACAAAGGACCAGTTGAGAATGGTAACGGGCCCGGTAAGCATACCCTTCATTGGGCGGGAAGTCATGCTCTGAGCCATGGATGACCAGAAAACAGTCATTGCCTTGGGGCGGCTCACATCACCATAGATAACTGGTGGTTTCACACAGCGGGAACCATAAGATTGCACCCATCCATTGACAGTGAAGGCAAAACCAGACAATTGCTCCCCAAAGTACTCAACCATATCATTCCTCTGGAAAGAGAAGCATTAAGCACAATTAGCAACATTAATATTTTAGCCGATGGATCCTGCCCTGCAAATATTTTGTATCTTACATGCTAAGTAGAGAGCTTACCTCAGGCTCCCCATGAACCAAGACATCAATATCAAGCTCCTCCTGAATCTTGACAACCTTGCTGATTTCTTCCTTGATAGATTTGACGTACTCTTCCTCAGAGACTCTGCGTACATGATACAAATATGAAAAATTAGATAACATGGAGAATCCATAATTTTGTCTAGGAATAGATATTGAAAGTCACTCACTTGTTGGCCTTATATTCACGGCGGACTCTCCTGAGCTCAATAGTCTGAGGGAAAGATCCAATCGTGGTGGTTGGGAGAACAGGGAGGTTAAGCTTCTTCTGTTGAGCGTCTAGCCTAGCTGTGACGTTTGTTGCACGGCGGTGGTCAGACTCCTTCAGTGCAGCAGCCTGCGGAAAAGGCAAAATGTATTGAACTGAAATGCGACTTAAAAGAACATGAATACCAGTAAGAAATGTTTGAAAAAAGACTTACAGCCTTCTGAACATCTGCATTGGTCACCCTTGGGGAAGACCTCCTTGAAGCTTGAGCAGCAGCATTGGCAGAGAAGAAAGCCTAGAAGATATGCAACAATGTGATCAAGAATCACACAATAGACAGAAAGAAGAGAAGCAAGACCTTGAAGTCGCATAAATTCGTTTATGCTACTTCTAAGTTCAGAGAGAGCAATAAACTAATTCCTAATTATGAACCTAATGCAAGAGAACTGTGCAAATAAACCAGAAAGATACCTCGTTCTTCTGACCAGCCAAAGCCTTAGCCAAAGCATTCACTTCTACAACCTTCTGTGCAGCAAACGCAAGCCATGACTTGATCTCATCATCTAACTTAGTCTCATTGACAAGATCAACAGCAGTGTGAAGAAGTGAGCATGATGTGGAGACCACAAGTTTGTCTGCAACCAAATGATAAGTGATTTAGCCAAAACCATCATAAATAATTACAAACTGTGGTAATGCATTGAGAATTGACAATAACGTATACCTTTCCCCACAATTCCCTCAAGGGACTCCAGGGTAGCAAGGGACGAAGCAAGATCATTGGCCCAAATGTTGCGTCCATCAACAACACCGGCAAAAAGGTATTTTCCCAAGGGGAATCCAGCCTTGATCAACTCAAGAGTTTTTGTACCACGGATCAAATCAAATCCAAATCCAGTAACACCCTTCAGAGAGGTAAGGGTCTTGTATGCCTCTGGGGTAACATCAGCAAAATATGTTTCAACCACAACATTCAAACCGGACAGAGTTGACTCTAGTTCAGCATAAGCTTCAGTGAATGCTTGCAATTGGTGGGATTCCAGGTCCATCACAAATAAAGGCTCGTCAAACTGAATCCATGAAGCACCGGCAGCCTTCAGTTCAGACACAACTTCCCTGTTGCAGATAAAATGTGTGTCAGAAAACAGCAGAAATCTTAATAAGATAATTTATCAAGGACTAGTCTAATTCTTACTTGTAGATTGATAGGATCTTGGGAAGGAGAGAAAGAAGTGAGAAAGACTTCTCCACACCCTTGGCAGGCTTGGATAGCAACAGATAGGAGACAGGTCCAACAAGAACTGGAACAGTATCTACGCCAAGCTGCATGAAAAGGAAGAACTTAAATTTTGAAAAAGAAAATATATGTACATAAACCTCAACAGGATAAGCCAACTGGGTTTGAATTGAATAATATCAAAACTCAAAAGTGGTATATCCAAAGTGATGTGATAACTAATCAATGCGCAAAAATGAAGGATAGCAAATGCAACTGAAAAAAGAGGCTTCTCATAATGTTATTCTATATGCCAGCCTTCTGGTTTTTAAATATATAAAGCTTAGAAGAGTGAAGACAGTCTATTCCGGAAACATGCCAAAGGACAAAAGTAAATCACTCATCTCATAATTGCAGGAATTATAACAAGTGGCATTCCACAATAATTTTTGTACTCACTAAAAATTCTTCTCATCTTGACTAAAATGGTTAGGAAAAAATGATTTGTACATACCGCCTTAGCTTCCTTGTACTCATTAACAGCCTTGTGAGAAGCATACGAGAAGTTCACCTCTGGTCCCAACTCTGGGACGATGTAGTGGCTACACAGCAATATCAATCACACATTATAGTGTAAGTAACAGGGAGACAAATAAGCTTCTTTACAAAAAAAAGAGATAATGGCACTTACTAGTTGGTGTCAAACCACTTGGTCATCTCCATTGCAGGCACGGAGGCATTACCTCTGGCCATGGAGAAATAGACATCGAATCCAATCTCACCACCTTTCCACCCGTATCTGGGGGGTACAGCTCCGAGCATGGCAGTGGTGTCAAGCACTTGATCATAGTACGCAAAGGTGTTGCTAGGAATGTACTTAATGCCAGAGTCTGCCATCTGCTTCCAGATGGAGCACCTGAGATCAGCAGACACCTTCTTCAGATCTTCAGCACTGCTCTTTCCATCCCAGAATGATTCCAGAGCAAACTTGAGCTCTCTCTTTGGCCCCATGCGGGGGTACCCAACAATGTGAGATGCCATTTAGCTGCAAATTGTTGGCACAATACAAATGAATTACTAAGCCTTGACCTACAGTTCTGTCCTACATATCCAAATAATATAAATCTGCAAATTGAGCACTGGAAAACTACTATACTTGAGTTAATCATTTGGTTATATTTGCAGAATTATGCATTCAAGATAAGAAACTACAAGTCAATCCAACTAACAACCTTCTTCCATGTCTATACTCTATAGTCAAATCTACTTTGAACCAAGGATACTGTTAACAACACAAAATTAGATCTATAGTGACAATGGAATGATTTTGATGACAAGATAACGATAACAACAAGTTCTGAATTCCACAGCATAAGCTGGGGTCAGCCGCAAATAAGATAAGGAAATATCAACTGACAGTGAAGTGTCTTGCCCACATTTCCCGTATCACAAACACGACAAATTAATTCATTCTACCATTCCACCTGCTTATAAGTTTTCAATGACCGATCTAGTAAAATTCCCCTAATTTCCAATCAGATCCTCAACACTATTACAGCATTCTTCCAAAAAAACACAAATCTGATGGCAGTAGACTCCCAACCAAAACAACGAAATCGCTACGTTGGCACATAGTAATCATATAGGTTATTATATAGCAGTCTCCATCTCCGTTACTCTCAACACCGGCGATCTCCGTTACTCTCAACAACGGCGAATCAAAGGGGGTTAAGAGAGATAACAGATGATACATACCTTGGTGCGAATGTACCGAGAGTGCTGAGGAGAAAGAGAGAGAAAGAGAGGGATCGAAATGGATTGCGAAGGAGAGAGAAGTGAGGGGCAAAGACGAAGGAAAATGGTGGTCTATTTTTGTAAATTTATAGAAGCTGGTGTTCGTAGTAGGTAACTTTATGTGTGTGGGTCAAATTCATTTTATTCTCTTTTTTTAATGAATTTTATGATAGGCCTGCACTGGAATATGGATATTCACGCGCCGTACTAGCGACTGAACTGGAGTTGTTGGTGAGAAGAGATGGACCACCACATTAGTTGGTGAAAAGCAGTGCTCGTTCGTGGTTGAATTTTTTTTTTTGATAAAGGTAAGGATTAGGAGATCCCCTTAAGGGGACGTCCTAGAGCATTTTGCGGATGAGAGTTACAAGTTCTGGATGATTCAAAATGGCACCTAACGGCAAGCTGTCGGCCACAGCGTTCGTGGTTGAATTCTTTAATACGACACTTGAATATTTTTACCTTTGTACTTTTTTTTTATCATTAGCTTCAAAATTTCTTCGAGTTATCATAACTTTAAATAATCCTTGAAAAGATCCATGGTCTCATTCCATTGATTGCATCAGGCCCGTTCATGGGCATGTGCAAAGAGCCCGATGAAACAAGGCCCCCAAATTATAGGGGCCCGATATTTATAAAAATTGGTTCTCTTTATAGTTAGAAAAACAAATGACACAGATGGTTGAACATGTACGCTGAATTTTTCGTGTTTGGCACAAATAGTCCAACAGACATGTTAAGCATTCTAGTTAAAACAACCGATAACAATATCATTATAGTTTGCATTTTTTGGGTTTGTCAAGAAGTTTGCATTTTAACTACATCTTCTAAATTAATGATAAACCTTACCATATTATGAAATATTTTTTGATATTTTAAATAACCGATAACAATATCATTATAGTTTGGTTTATTCCACTTGCCTTTTAAACTCTTAGACCTAGCAATTCTATATTCAATACAAGTATACAACACATAAATAATTTTTTGTTTTTTAAATAAATTTTATTAGAAGGCAAAATAATTTTTTTCATATTTAAATATTTTTAATAGATTGTGAATCCCACACCAAAAATAACAAATGCAGATGTTCTAAATATTGCTTCATTTTTAATGAATTCAGACGGCATTGATAAGTGTCACGACTGGCAGTGACCAGTGACCTATTTCCATTTGGCGCCTCTATAACGTCACGTGTAGCCTGTACAATTTTACCTTCTTACCAAAAAAAATAATCTTCTGTTTACCATATTTTGGTAATATTTTATACGATTTTCTAAACTATGTATTAAGAACATAGGTTAAAAACCTAAAAATGAAAGTATTTTGTTGAGTTATATTAATTTAGATTTAATTAATTTTTGTAATAGGATTTATTAATTTTTTTTTAGGATTTTAGTTCCTAATAACATAATGCTTAACCTATATATTCTAAGAGCATAGGTTAAAAATCCATATTTTATAATTATTCTATTACTATTTATCGTTTACTTGTTACGTGTGATTTTTTTGTAAGTGGATCTTATATAAAAAACAATCTTTTGTTTTATGTAATTCACTTTATTATTTCGTTTTTATTATAGATATTTGCAACATTTGTCCACTTTTACGCACGTGAATGATTTTCATATATTAACATTTATTTATTATATGAATTATGAAATGCACATAAAAATCTGCTATACTTTAGTAATAAAATAATAATGATAATTTAGGATTAATGTCAGAAATATTTGATTAAGTACAGTCGTCGATCTAAGGCTACGAAATTTGACTATGAAGGATTTAAATTCAAATCCTTGTAGATGGTCCAATAAAATGGGGGAACAAATGGAAGAAAGAAAGAGATTCAGTAGAGGGAGTAGGTAAGATTGGCCCGCAGCCTCATTTTTCTAAGTCGTAATGGTGGCTTGCATGTCATGGTTTATGAAATTACTAAATCACTAATGCTGGTAATGTTTAGATTTATGAATAAAGTAGTATTTCTCTATAAGATGCCTCATGCATGTGTCAATATATAAACGGTTTTTCTATCCTATGCCCTAAGGGCATAAGTTAAGAGTACTAATTTTAGGAACTAAAACCCTAATAGAAAACTAATAAATCCTATTGAAAAAATAATTAAAACTAAATAAATACAATTCCAAAATATATTACCATTTTGAGACTCTTAACCTATGCCCTTAGGGCATAGGTTAGAAAAATCGATATATAAAAGCTTTGTTTTCGGTGAAACATCAGAATAAAATCTTTGATTTAGAACTTTTAAAATATAAAGTTAGGTTGAGCTAATCTACCAATATTAAAATGTTAATCATGATATCTCACGTTTTTGTATTTTAAAGGCAAGTTATTTGTAAGAGTTCTCGCCACCTACCAAGTGAATTATGGCTGGAAGCCTGGAATAGTCATCCTACTCTACATTTCTTCAGTCAATTTTTCGTGAATTACTCCCTCCGTCCCCATTTGTTTGTCCACTTTCCGTTTTAGACGTCCCCTTTTGTTTGTCGTACTATCCCCTTCTTTCCATTTTTATCACATTTCCTTTACAATACTATCCTCAATCACATAAATTATTTACCACATTATTCATCTTTCCTTTTTCATTATCTTCCCTTACATTCTCTCTGTTTTTGGATTTTCTCTTTGCTGGCTCTTGGAATGTGAAAGGAAAAATACCTATTTTTCCATCGAATGTGCATTCTCCCTCTAAATTGAATCTTGGCCTAGCTACTGCAGTTGTAAACATGACTTTGGGAATGAACTTGCTTGAGCTTGCAGCTCTGTATTTGCCCCTCTCATTTTCTGCTAGATACACTCTTTGTGACTTCTTGCTCAAATGAAACCATTTTTCATCAATGTGCACAAAATCAAACATTGAATAATACTCTCTCTTAGTCTCTGGTGTACTTCCTTGCAATAGGTTCAAAACCCACTCTAACCTTGTTTTCATGTTTGAAAGCTTGAGTCCTGGGTGGAGTGAGTTTGTGTGTGGCTTGATGGTTTTTCTTTTCACCAATCTGTGACAAGCACTCTTCGAAATGTTTAGTTGGACTGCTAAATCCCGAATGCATGATCTGTCCCCCATGCCTATTTCAGTGATGACATTACTTTGAATTTGAAGTTTCTTTCTTCCACATTTGTGGTAATTTGTACTCACATTTGGCCTTTGAGTTGCTTCTTTTTGTTGCTTGTATGTGCTCCATAATCTTGCAATTGTCCTTGAAGAGACATTGAACTGATTTGCAACTTGTGTCATTGAATTCTTTGGAAGCACTCCCCCTTTAGCCATGTGTAGAAGTTGCATCAAGATGTGCATTTTCCTGTCACTGCTGAGTCTGGTACTATAGGGCTGATGATGTTGCCTTGTTGATGGTATGCTTGGCCCTGCTTCTGGTTGATGTTGATGCTCCTGTGCAGTCTGTCCTTGATCATTCATTGCCTCATCTTCTGAAATTGGGGCTTCATTGAGATTAAATGCATTTTGTCCCCTTGAGTTAATATCTTCATCTTCTAAAGGTGGGGCTTCGTTGAGATTAAATGCTGAAGCCATTATAATGCCAGACAATGATGCAGAAAATGTGACAAAAGCTTCTGTCTTTTTATTCTCTGTAAACTCTGTAAATGCTCTGTTTTTAGAAGGTTGGTGAAGATGTAAATGATGGGTTTAAGTTTGTAAAGCTGTATTTACAGCAGTTGGATCCTCAAAAAAAAGGGGGATCCGTGGATAGGAATACTGAATTTCTATTGGATAACAAAAATGTAACTCTTGTTTCTTATTGGTCCAAATGAAAAGTGGAGGATCTCCCTTTTGTAAAAGTAAAACAGTGATTTGTACTTTCAATTTTTTTAATGAGGTGCAGCAATTTCAGATTCAACTTTTCATTTTATTAAAACTTGTGCCCTCTGTCCTTTTTGACAAACAAAACGGGACAGAGGGAGTATAACGCAAGTCTAATCATTGCCTACCATAATTCAACCAAAAAATCATTGCCTACCACAAATACTTTTTTTTTTTTTGATCCAGCCTACCACAAATACTTAGAAGAGTTAATTTCACAAGTTTTCTTCCCTTCCTTTTTGTTCATGCTCAAATAGCTAGTTTCTCAATTTAGGAAACAACAATTTTTTTTAAGTTTCCTGAATTTTATAGATTTAATATCAATTTTTCTAACATGTATCATTAGGGCATATATTAAATATTCTTGTTTTAAAAACTAAAACCTTTGAAAGGAAATAAGTAAACCTTATTAAAAAATCTAAATTGCCTTAAATAATAATTTTAACAAATAAATTTCATTTTAAGAATATTAAACATATGCCTTGATTAAAAAAATTAATTTAATATAAATGAAACCAATTTGCATAGTTTCCAACCGCAAATATAAAAAGGCGTCAACAAAAAAAATTCACACACAATGACATAACTAGTGTAATTCCCGTAAATTTACGGGTAGTTTTAAAAATTATACTATATAATATATTATAATAAATTAAAGAGAAAAAACAAAGATAATGTATATTTTAATAATTATTCTATTATTATAATTATTAATGATATTTATATAAAATTTAACGATTTTTTTGTTTTCTAATCTTTAAGATAAAACTAAATAAACATGGAAAATATTTTTCTAAATCAAACCTTTTACATTCACTTTTAAGTATAATAAATAAAAAGAAATCAATAAATAAATAAAATGAAAAAATGATTGGTTCTTCAAGTGTCATGTAGCACAAATTTTATAGATAATTTATTTCTATTTTATTATGTATTAATTTAGATATAGAAAGAAATTTATATCGATAACCTTTTTTCAACAATCCGATAAAAATATTTTAGCATAATCTTAAGATAGCATATATAATATTGCTTTTCAATATCAATAAACATAGATAGAAAATTATATAGATAAAATTTTATTTTGATACATTAATTATTTTATAAAATCTAAAATTGCCTTTTTTTATATTTATGAATTTTTAAGAATAAAATCAATATTTACATAGATAGAAAACTATATATATATATATATAATCTATTTTATAAAATCTTAAATCTTACCCAAAAAAACGTTCAATCTTTATAAATTCATTTTTTTTATTTAGTAATGTTTATTACTTAATTAAATTTTTTTAAAATATAATTGCATATTAATTAATTACTATATGAAACAATATGTGCATATAATATGATATCTATCCATTATCTATTTTATAAAGTGGTTAAGAATTTAAGATAAATTGTGATTTCTAGAATTATTATTAGAGTATAATATGTAGGGGTATTTCTAGAATTATTATTTTAGTTTTTTAAGTTGAAAAAAGGTTTTTTATTATTTTATTCAGGTTATGCCACGTGGCGTAAATTTTTACACAGACTTGGTTTCTGCTTTATAATGTATTAGGGTAGATTATTCTAGCTTTACAAACCAGTTTGCATAAGCTGACTTCAGAGTACTCGAGCATCTCAGACGTTAATGTTGGACCGACTCCCGAATCTTGACAGAATATGGGCTCAATCAACCCAGATTTTAACGGGCCGAGCCCACGAAATTGCCCGATCTTTAACACGCTAAACACCACGACAACCCTCCTTCACGAATTAAACACAATTTTTTTCTTAAAAAAGCTATTCTTCGTGTGTGTAAATCAACCCAATCTCCCCTAAGAGGACGCTCAGGTACAATACAAATTAGGATGCAATGTGGTAATGTGTGGTTAAAGGGGTGGTGTTGGATTACCATCAATCAATAATTATTGTTAGTGCACAAAAATTCGCATTTATGCCCTAATTGAATGCTCCTCTTGACTCACCTACGATATCCGTTCCAAACTCCTTCTTTAACCTAGATACTGTAAAATAATGAACACAAGGGACATGGTCCTCCTAATCCACCATCGATGCCTAAGTCAAAAGAGTAGTTTGTCGATTGAACGTCAAGATAAAAGGTAAGACTTGCTAATGAGCTCACCGAACATGAGCATATGCAAGATCTGTCTACCATACATGGCGAAGACATGTATTTATACTACAAGAAAGGGAGTAGGGGAGTCGAAAATCCTCCCCTAGGATCGACTGCTATTTGCCTTATCACTCAAGCAAGCGATATCTTTCTCCCTAATCCACGCGGAAATTCTATCTTTTGACTAAGATAGAATCTTCCACTATATCGATTTAATTACCATAATAAAGAAGATAAAAGCTTATCATAATAAATATCATATTTAAAGTAAAAGATAACATAATAAACAAAAATACCTTTTTAGCGAAAAATGGGTAATTATTAAATTTTATCTGTTCACAAATGCCCTACTTGAATGTTAGTTGTGTTCGATAGTGTCTCGCAATTAAGACTGAAGTACTCTAGGACCTATTCGAAGTGGCCATGCGGATTAATCGATGGGTCCCCTTAGCGCATTCCTATATTCGTATGTTTGTATATTCGTATATTCGTACATCCATGAGCGATGATCATGGGATCCTTTTCTCCTCTACATACGCGCATGTGCAAAAGTCTGTTAGTGCGATGAATTAATATTGCGCTTTTTTTATGCAAGACTCAAACTAATGCAAAAATTGACTTTTATTAAAAAAGAAATGTGAATGTCATGATCTAAGGACAAAACTAATGAATGAAAAATAAAAACCTAAGGGCCTCATCAAAACCACGTGGGAAAAAAAGTGCCCTATTTACACGCATTTCATAGTCCCGAGATCCATGCGCAAAGGAGGACAGCTAACCGCTATCGCGCCCGCGCGGGCCACGGTTCGGCTCTAGAAAAGGAGGAATGTCTTCTTTGTCTAGGTCGCGGTTGCGGTTCACAGCGTCGCGGTCGCGCTCGATGAACCCGTGGTCGCGGTCTACAGACCCGTCATCGCGGTTTTGTCTCAAGGAAGGAGCAAAGCTCTCTGGGCCATATCCGCGGTCGCGGCTATTGAGCCCGCGATCGCGGTTTCGCTCCTGGCCCTTACTTCTCGGCTCGTCTTCAATCCTTTGCGGGAACTCCGCTATAGGGTGATTTCCCTTAGAGCACATGCGCACGTCCAACTGATTAGCCCACACTCAGACTGTGGCGTCTTCATCTATGAATTGGATCATTCGATGGAGGGGCAATGGTACCGCTCCCATCCCATGAATCCATGGCCTACCCAAGATTAAGTTGTATGGGGCAGGCACGTCGACTATTATGAACTCGATTGCCAAGTCCTTCTTTGCTAAACAGACATGCGTCTTATTTATTCTAAGCGAGAATATCAAATATCCACCAAGTCCAGTGAGTTGCATCTTGACCGGGATCAAATCTTCATTCTTCTTGAGCTTGAAGACATCGCATTACATGATATCAACTAAGCTCCCAGATCTACTAATGTCCGACGCACCTTGAAGCCCTCAAGCTTGACAGTGAGGACCAAGGGATCGTTGTTCGGGACTTGAATTGACGCAAGGTCCTTTTCCCGAAAGACCAAACCTTAAATTGCGGGTGCGAGTGGCAACGGCGGTCAATTTTGCCGACTTCTATATTTAGCGATCAAGTAATCGTCAAATCCGCGGGATGATGCCCGCCAAAATTGGTTGGTTAAGTGGTCGCTAATTTGGGTCATGAGATTAGCGACCACTTAGTCGCTAACTTCTGTGACCAAGTGGTCCCCAACATCTAGCGCCAAAATTGCCCGCACAATTTTAGTGACCAGATGGTCCGGACATAAAGCTGTAGAATGGTGTAGTGGTAGAAGTCTAGTTGATTGAACTTTGGTTGGTGCTAAAGTTACATAGGAACTTGACTTGCCTTGTAATCGTTGAAACTTAATACATTAGTAAACTATTGAAATCATCTGAGGAGGAGTCTCAGGGGTAGAGGTTTTTCTTTCTACGAATTGTTGGTCGGATAGAAAGTTTTCCTTTCTAAATACCTTGTTTCATTTTTTTGTTATTTTCATTGCCCTGGAAATTAACATTGCTAGTTCCCTGTATGGTTACTAACACATTACGATCCAACAGGTTCGGTCGAAATCATGGCCAATCAGGAGACAGTAGCACCGACTACAATGGATAGTTACATTATGCGAAAACTTTTAATTGTTAGTACTAAGCTATTTATATATTATAATTGGTCTTGTTAGTTTCTCATAAATTTTTATTTTCTTTGACAACGCATGAATCATATCTGAGGCCTAGTGCGTCAATATTCTCATTTGAGAGAGTTTGGTGGCGATGCGGCGAGATTTGTAGATGGACTACACAAACTTCTCACGATGCCAACCCCTCCAATCCCAGCTATGGAAGCCCTGCCAGCTTGGCGCACTCACCGCTCTCACACCCCCTGTAACACCCCATCTTTAAATAGGGGCGCTACTCGGTAGTAGACCTCACTAGGTACTACCTAGGCTAGTTTGACAACGAGTTCACTTGGATCTTGCAACTCGGGCACGACGAGAAAACATGAATAAAACATCCAACCGATATTTATAAAACCCAAGTATAGAAAACATGCATGAAACCCAAAACAACATAATTTACAACACTTCCTAGAAACATTTCATTAACATACCACTACCCTTTCTTTATCAAAACAACACAAATCAAAACAACACATTATTCGAAAGATACCAAAAAGTAAACCATCATTCTTCCAAATGAACCCATCCTAATGACACATCCTTCAACGATCTGTTCCATCATTCGACGGAGGTTCCATCATGGGTCCCTTGTCTTTACCTGAAACTAAAATAAAACAAGTCCCCGAAGGGTCAGCTACCATTCTAATATAAGCTAGAATCCATACGGTACTAATAAGACGTTTAAAAACCAATCAAGTACCTAACACACACACACACACAAGCACGATTCACATGAATAAATCCATACATCAACTTCTCACAGATCATAAGCACAACCACATGTCAAACTTCCTTACACTGTCACACATACAAGTTCAAGCAAAACAATACAACCATTCTTCCACCGTTCCATTCCATGGCGCTTATCAACCCTACGTCCCAGGTGCCGAGGCGCGACCTCCCACCCTTCACAATTTCCATCCTTCTAACCCCGGGTCAAGCCTCCTCGGGAGCACTTACCCAAAACACAGATAACTTTTCTTTTGAAGGGGCACAATTCTCTGTCACATAACCATACGTAGCCGTCACTTCAACCCAGAGGACTACGCACATGGCCATGCCGAGAACGGTACCAACATAGAGAAAATATTCGAAATCTTCACATTCAATGAAAGCCCAATGAAATTCTTTTCACACATATCATACACAAGTAAACCTTTTTCATAAAATAATCATCTAGGGACTAGTTCCCCAAAACCAATCCTACAAGCACCACATGAAGTCTAACAAGTATTGAACAACAACTGAGCAAGTCGTAAACGACTTACCTTGAAGACGAATTCCCAACGCCAAGAAACCATTAATTATCCAACAACGCGAAACTCCATCTAAGACAGATAGCCTGTCTTTGCCCTTCGTCTCTTATCACAACCTAGGACTCACGCTCCTATATGCATATATAAACCCCAATGAATAATAATAGCCTTTTAACTCTTACAAACTCTAACCCTAAAATCAACGAAAAGCCAGGATGTTTTATAACTTCTTGTGTATAATTCCAAATCCTTTAAAACTTGACATGAATATACTAGATATATAAAAGAACATTTTTCTAGTTCAAACCTTTCTGAAAAACAGGATCAAAGGTCTCCCTAATATCATTACAAAGCAATACCGTAAAATTACTCTGAAATCTTTTATCGAATATAAATCCAGTATCGAAAATACCCTCTAAAGACTATAAATCAACTGGTTTTCAAATCCAAATCAATTGTAAAGCCAGATCTGGAAAAATTAGTAAAATCTAAACAAACTATTAACTAATTAAAACTTACCAAATCACACATGAACTCCGAAATCCGACCCGACGAACGAATCCCGCACCGGAATTAACTCCTCTCTCTCTCTCTCTCTCTCTCTCGGTTTTGATCTTCTCTGCCTTCGTAAGTTTACAATTCACATGATTTACATATATAAGAATTCAGGAGGAAGTCGGTTGACTTTATAGCAATTTATGGTTTTCACCCTCAAATCTCCTTTATTACAAACTTTACCCTGAAATAATTATTAATTAATTTTAAGTTAAAATTTTTTTAAAATATAATTTTCTAAAATTCAAAATAAAATATTAAATATTATTATTTAGCCGAGATTACTTATAGGCTAAGTAATCCCAACACGAATTCAAGGAGCATAAAAATAGGATAAAAATATTAAAATATTCCCTAATATTACATTCCACCCCCCTTAAAGAAAGTTTCGTCCCGAAACTTCCCAAGGTATACGAAAACGAACTCATTACGTTGCTTAGTTTTTTCACACAAGTCAACAACACGTAATTCACATCATTAGAACACTACAAGCAACCATCAAACAAGTCAAGCACACAAAGTCAAGTCTATCAAAGCACACAAATAGTTACAACTACCCATAACTATAACTCTTGATCACCGCTAACTCTTATTCTCAAACGCCTCAACTAAAATCGGGTACAACTCAGGATAGCTCTCACTTATTCTCGTCTCAGTCTCCCATGTTGCCTCCTCAACTCCTCGTCGGGACCACTGAATCAGCACGAGGGGTATCTCTTTATTTTGCAGCTTTTTCAACCGTCTACCTAAGATTACTATTGGTTGTTCTTGGAAAGTATGATCTTGTTCAATCTCCAACTCTTCATAGTTGAGCCTATGACTAAGATCAGGCACATACTGCCTCAACTGCGACACATGAAAAACAAAATGAACTCCTTCTAGAGTTGGTGGTAGTGCCAACTTGTAGGCTACCTCGCCTACCCTCTCAAGAATTTCAAATGCCCCGATGTACCGAGGACTCAACTTTCCTTTCACTCTAAATCTTCTAACCCCACGAGTCGGCGATACTCTCACCCAAACATGTGCTCCTACCTCGAATTCCAATGGTCGTCGCCTCTTATCTGCATAAGATTTCTGACGACTCTGTGCTGTCAACATACGTTCTCGAATCAATGCCACCTTTTCAACTGTTTCCTGAATCATCTGAGGCATTCCATCTACAACATCTGATGGATCATCCCAACATAGAGGTGTCCTACATCTCCTCCCATATAAAGCCTCATATGGTGCCATCTGAATCGAAGAGTGCCAACTATTATTATATGCAAACTCAACTAACTCCAAGTGATCAGACCAGTTTCCTCCCCAATCCAGCACACATGATCTCAACATATCTTCTAGTGTTTGAATTGTCCTCTCAGATTGGCCATCTGACTGCGGGTGGTAAGCAGTCGTGAAATGTAGCTTGGTGCCTAAGGCTTTATGCACTTTTTGCCAAAAATTGGAGGTAAACCGCCCATCACGATCAGAAACAATCGTTTTGGGCACTCCATGTAATCTTACTATTTGTTTTATGAACACCTTTACTAGTTGACTCACTAGCCAAGTCTCTCTAATGGGTAGAAAACGAGCAGTCTTGGTCAGTCTGTCCACGACAACCCATATTGTATCATGTCCTCTACTAATCCGCAGTCCGGTAACAAAATCCATGGAAATGTCCTCCCACTTCCATTCTGGAACTGGAAGTGGTTCGAGCATTCCACCTGGTCTTTGGTGCTCTATTTTTACTTGCTGGTACACCTGGCACTTTGCTACAAATTTCGCTACATCAGGCTTCATTCCATCCCACCAGTAATATTGTTTTAAGTCCTTGTACATCTTACTAGCTCCCGGGTGGATTGAATAAGGAGTAGCGTGAGCCTCTTGTAATATCTTTTGTCTCAACTCCTCATCTCGAGGTACACATAATCGACCATTCAATCTCAAAGTACCATCAACATGTTCTTCAAAAGCAGATGCCTCTCCACGGCTCACTTTCTGCCTCAATTCCTGAATCATCAAACAAGTCTCCTGCTTAAGCCGTATTTCCTCAATTAAGGTTGGCTGACAATCTATACGGCCTAGTCTACCTTGATAGCGCTGAATCTGTACCTCAATCTCATACCTTATCAGTTCTCTTTGTAACTCTGATTGGGCAGTCAAGTGACACAACATATGCTCTTGCGTCGTTTTTCTGCTAAGAGCATCAGCAACAACATTCGCCTTTCCGGGATGATACAATATCTCTAAGTCATAATCCTTCAGTAATTCAAGCCATCTCCGTTGTCTCATGTTCAATTCTCTCTGAGTAAAAATGTACTTAAGGCTTTTATGGTCTGTCATCACTTTACATGTACTTCCATACAAGTAATGACGCCATATCTTTAGAGCATGAATCACTACTGCCAACTCTAAATCATGGGTTGGATAATTCAACTCGTTTGGTTTCAACTGCCTGGAAGCATATGCAATCACCCTGTCATTCTGCATTAATACACAACCTAAGCCTACCTTTGAGGCATCACTGTAAATCACAAAGCCTTCATTCCCTTGAGGAAAAGCAAGTATTGGAGCTGAAGTTAACTTCTCCTTCAACTCATCGAAGCCCCTTTGACAAGCATCATTCCAGTTAAAACGAGTGGTCTTTTTCAGCAAGTTGGTAAGTGGTTGGGCTATTCGTGAAAACCCGTCCACAAACCTCCTATAGTACCCTGCCAATCCTAAGAAACTCCGTACCTCCTTTACATTCTTCGGGGGTTCCCAAGCCTTCACAGCTTCAATCTTTAAGGGGTCTACCATGACTCCTTTAGCGGATACCACATGACCCAGGAAAGTAACTTCTGGTAGCCAGAACTCACATTTGGACAGTTTAGCAAATAGTCGGTGGTGCCTTAACACTTCCAAAACTAATCTAAGATGCTTTGCATGCTCCTCAGTGCTTTGAGAATAAATCAATATATCATCAATAAAGACAACCACAAATTTATCCAAATAGTCTATAAATACCCGATTCATTAACTCCATGAACACCGCAGGTGCATTAGTCAATCCAAACGGCATTACTACAAACTCGTAGTGCCCATATCTTGTTCGGAAAGCCGTCTTGGGAATATCCCCTTCCCGAATCCTCAATTGATGATAGCCTATCTTAGGTCCACCTTTGAGAACACAATAGCCCCTTGCAACTGGTCTAACAAGTCATCAATACGAGGCAAAGGGTACTTATTCTTAATAGTAACTCGGTTTAGCTCCCTGTACTCAATACATAAACGTAGGGAACCATCCTTCTTTCTCACAAACAATACTAGAGCTCCCCATGGTGATGCACTTGGACGTATATATCCCTTCTCTAGTAACTCCTCCAACTGAGCCTTCAGCTCTTGCATCTCCATTGGAGCCATACGGTACGGGGCTTTTGAGATTGGTCTTGTTCCTGGATCTAATTCAATATTAAAGTCCACCTCTCGTTGAGGAGGTAGCCCTGGAAGTTCATCTGGAAAAACATCTTCAAACTCACAGACTATTGGTATATCTTGAATACACGGTCCTTTCTTGTCTCCTTCTAGAACATAACACCAATAACCCACACACCCATCATTAAGCAACTTAGCGGCTTTCACCATACTGATCACTGATCCTGGACCCTCCTGCTCTGGATCTTGACATACATGTACTGTCCCATCATCTGCAGTCACAGTGACTGTACCCCTATGTGCATCTAATAATGCTTTATAATGTCTCATCCAGTCCATCCCCAAAATAACATCATCACTAGGCGACAACAGTATCACAATAAAGTCTGCAAACCAATCCCTACCCCCAATCCTAATAGGGCAATGAAGTATTTCTCTATTTCCTCTCACCTTACTACCATCGGGCAGTCCCACCATAAAGGATGTACCCTCCGAGCAAGTTAACCCTAGTCTATCAACACATGCAGAGGACACAAAAGAGTGCGTAGCACCCGTATCAAACAAGATATGCATAGGTTTAGACTTAATCCAAATCGTACCTGTGGCAGTCGGAGCATTCAAGGCATCAGGCCTTCTCATCTCAAATACTCGAGGCTGGTTGTCCCCGGTAGTGCTAGCTCCCGCACCACGGCCTCTACTCTGGCTTGGTGCATGTTGAGTCTGTTGGAACTGACGATGAATCCCTTGGTTCACCGACCCCGGAGAAGATCCCTGTGAGGGTGTTCCAACCTTACAATATTTTTGTAAGTGGCCTGGCTTCCCACATTTGAAACAATTACGAACTGGTTTCCGACACTGATTCCTCATGTGACTAGTGTCTCCACAGTTGAAGCACTCCCTCAACTCTCCAGTAAACTGACTTTGTTGAGGTTGGTCTTGGCAACCTTGTGACTGAAATCCAGATCGGTTTTGTTGAGACACACCCGAACGATTATCTCTCCTAGAATCTGATGGAGCAAACAACCTCTGCTTCTTATTTCTACTAACTTGTACATTCAATTGTTCCGGCCCCAAGGTGGACATAGAATAAGCTAAAGCAGAATCTTGAACCTCCTTCAAAGTTTTGAGTCGAAGTCCAGATACGTATGCACGCAGTTGGGGTTGCAACCGCTTAAGAAAGGTTGCAATCCGCAGATTCTCTGTAGGAGCGGCATTGGGCGCCGCTGCCAAACCTCGTTGAAACTTTTGGATAGTCTCACCCACGGTAATGTTCTCGGGTCCTGCATCCCGAAAAGCAGTCTCACGAGCCGCTCTGACGACCTCAGGACAATAGTTATCTCGAATCCTCTCCTGAAATTCCTCAAAAGTAACATTTACCTGATGATCACGACTCAACTCCCACCAATCAAATGCATCCCCCTGTAACAAACTCTGAACTAGAGACATCCTTCTTTCTTCCGGTGCCTGGATAGAGTCGAGAGAAGATGCCACTTTTCTCAACCACTGCTCAACATCAGCTTCCTGATCCCCAGTAAAGTTCGGTACCCCAGTCTTCCTGAACTCCGCAAGCCACTTATCAGGAAGAGGCTCGCAATATCTCCTTCCTTGCTCAGCCATGCCATCAGCCATTAGTGGCCTTGGAATACGTGGTGGTCTCCCTGACTGAACCGGTTGTGCAAAAACTGGTCTTGGTGCCCTAACCTCAGCCCCTTGATAGCCAGAATTTGTTGCATTATGATTAGGCAAGAATCCAGTACCTACCAGATTTTGTAATAGCTCGGCAAGTGTAGCTCGGATAACAGCAGTCGTCTCTGGTGGTAACTCAACTGGTGGCACCTGAACTGGCCCACGTACTTCCCCATCTGCCCTATCGTTGATTCCATTAGCAGGGAGCCTGTTCCCAACTACCGAAACATTTCCCCTTGGATGGTCATTCACTGCAGGTCCAACATTCTCAACAACCTCCTCTTGAGGAGGGTGTGGCTCTCCCACGGCAGGAGCCTCTTCTCTGTTTCCAACACGGCCCCTACCACGTCCTCTACCACCACCTTTCCTTCCTGCTTTAGTTGCTCCAGCTCTAGTTTGTGGAGCCATCTGTAACCGAATGTTTTACTATTTAAACTATCTTTAACTGAAGTTAACAAAATAACTTACTAGTCTACATGAGGTCCTTCGGCTGATGACGACAGAGTCGAAGCGTGTCATCTACCCTGTAAATGCAATATGACTACCCCAATGAAATAATTTGAAATAACCGGCCGGTTTTAGTTTTAGGTTGGACCTCGAGTACACTCGTTGTTCAGTTCCATGTGCCCTTGTTGTCAACCTGGCTCTGATACCAATTTGTAACACCCCATCTTTAAATAGGGGCGCTACTCGGTAGTAGACCTCACTAGGTACTACCTAGGCTAGTTTGACAACGAGTTCACTTGGATCTTGCAACTCGGGCACGACGAGAAAACATGAATAAAACATCCAACCGATATTTATAAAACCCAAGTATAGAAAACATGCATGAAACCCAAAACAACATAATTTACAACACTTCCTAGAAACATTTCATTAACATACCACTACCCTTTCTTTATCAAAACAACACATTATTCGAAAGATACCAAAAAGTAAACCATCATTCTTCCAAACGAACCCATCCTAATGACACATCCTTCAACGATCTGTTCCATCATTCGACGGAGGTTCCATCATGGGTCCCTTGTCTTTACCTAAAACTAAAATAAAACAAGTCCCCGAAGGGTCAGCTACCATTCTAATATAAGCTAGAATCCATACGGTACTAATAAGACGTTTAAAAACCAATCAAGTACCTAACACACACACACACACAAGCACGATTCACATGAATAAATCCATACATCAACTTCTCACAGATCATAAGCACAACCACATGTCAAACTTCCTTACACTGTCACACATACAAGTTCAAGCAAAACAATACAACCATTCTTCCACCGTTCCATTCCATGGCGCTTATCAACCCTACGTCCCAGGTGCCGAGGCGCGACCTCCCACCCTTCACAATTTCCATCCTTCTAACCCCGGGTCAAGCCTCCTCGGGAGCACTTACCCAAAACACAGATAACTTTTCTTTTGAAGGGGCACAATTCTCTGTCACATAACCATACGTAGCCGTCACTTCAACCCAGAGGACTACGCACATGGCCATGCCGAGAACGGTACCAACATAGAGAAAATATTCGAAATCTTCACATTCAATGAAAGCCCAATGAAATTCTTTTCACACATATCATACACAAGTAAACCTTTTTCATAAAATAATCATCTAGGGACTAGTTCCCCAAAACCAATCCTACAAGAACCACATGAAGTCTAACAAGTATTGAACAGCAACTGAGCAAGTCGTAAACGACTTACCTTGAAGACGAATTCCCAACGCCAAGAAACCACTAATTATCCAACAACGCGAAACTCCGTCTAAGACAGATAGCCTGTCTTTGCCCTTCGTCTCTTATCACAACCTAGGACTCACGCTCCTATATGCATATATAAACCCCAATGAATAATAATAGCCTTTTAACTCTTACAAACTCTAACCCTAAAATCAACGAAAAGCCAGGATGTTTTATAACTTCTTGTGTATAATTCCAAATCCTTTAAAACTTGACATTAATATACTAGATATATAAAAGAACATTTTTCTAGTTCAAACCTTTCTGAAAAACAGGATCAAAGGTCTCCCTAATATCATTACAAAGCAATACCCTAAAATTACTCTGAAATCTCTTATCGAATATAAATCCAATATCGAAAATACCCTCTAAAGACTATAAATCAACTGGTTTTCAAATCCAAATCAATTGTAAAGCCAGATCTGGAAAAATTAGTAAAATCTAAACAAACTATTAACTAATTAAAACTTACCAAATCACACATGAACTCCGAAATCCGACCCGACGAACGAATCCCGCACCGGAATTAACTCCTCCTCTCTCTCTCTCTCGGTTTTGATCTTCTCTGCCTTCGTAAGTTTACAATTCACATGATTTACATATATAAGAATTCAGGAGGAAGTCGGTTGACTTTATAGCAATTTATGGTTTTCACCCTCAAATCTCCTTTATTACAAACTTTACCCTGAAATAATTATTAATTAATTTTAAGTTAAAAATTTTTTAAAATATAATTTTCTAAAATTCAAAATAAAATATTAAATATTATTATTTAGCCGAGATTACTTATAGGCTAAGTAATCCCAACACGAATTCAAGGAGCATAAAAATAGGATAAAAATATTAAAATATTCCCTAATATTACACCCCCGATATTCAACTCGATCGTCATAGTGATTTTGGTCCTCGACGCTGAATTTTTTTTATTATTATTTGTAATGCTTTGTAGAAGTCCATAATTACGTACGGTGACGAATATAGTTTTCAGTTTTAAACAATTTTATTTCGCAAATTATATTAACACACTTAATTAAATCTTTTTGAAAAATAAAACGTAAACCTTTATATGTATATAAACCCGAAAATTAACAAATCAATTCAAATAAAAATCTCAAAACTAACTCTAAAATTTAATTTAAAAAATACAAAATTCAACATTCAAATATAAAATTATACCTCCTGTAAAAAATACTAAAACTAAATTTAAAAAAAAAACATCATTTCAAAACCTTCTATAAAACATACTAAACTCATTTAAAAAAAAACCATAAGTTCGGTCACCTTGATTGACCGACCCATCTATACTACATATATAAAGTTGTGTACATGCTATATTCAATGCACTTAATGTTAATTCCTAATTGTTTTTCACCTTTAATATGATTTATACTAAATAGATAAATTTTATGTACAAAACAACATTCATTGCCACATTTATTACATAATATTTATTTTTATGAGAACTTATCATTTTAAATAATAAAATAATTCCACATAACTTAGTGGTAAAGAATCTTTCAAGCTGTCTATAGATCACAACTCAAATCTTGACAACTATTTGTTTTGGTAGATAACACACTCTTAGTTTTGAATTGTTGATACATTATGTCATATGTACCATATGCATTGTCAATTACACTATTAAATAACAAGGTAAATCCTTTTATTCACATTTAGTATTAAGGCTTAATTATAATTGGTATATACTATTATATATTATCATCCTTTATTGGAGCATTGTTAATTTGTTGCATATATTTTATTTAATTGAAATACTTTACTATTTAATCATTGGTATATTATATTTTAGGCACCATTGTGTATAGTCAATTACACTATTACACTATTATATAATAAAATAAATTGTTTTAGATTCACCTTAATTTTTATTTTTGAAATTTATAAATTAAATTGTTATGTACTATGTGAACATATTAAATTTATGAAAAACATCTCACTATATTATGTTGATTTTATTATATGTTAATATAAAATTTTGGCTCAATGGTTGAAGCTTTGATAATTATATTGGAGGTTTAAGGTTCGACGATTCAAATAATCACTTTGGATAAATTTTTTACCATAATCAAAAGACCCCATACAAAAGACTAAATTCAATTTAAATTTGATATTAAAAGTATGTGAATGATATATAAAAACTTTATTATGCTTATATTACAAATTGCACATGAAAATGATATATGATTTTGATTATTAATTAATTATACATCAATCTATTTGATTATATGTAGTTATAAGGTGACTCATATTTTTTTATATATTTAAAACGTTTTGTTATAATTAATTTATAAAAAAAAATTATAGTTGTTATTAAACAGATGAGCTAAGTTGTATTAGAAAAATACACAAAACAATGTAAATTAATGTGTTAACTAATATATGATTTTGATAAGTATACACCAATCCATTTGATTACATTCTATAATAAGGTGATCCAATTCTTTTAAACAATCAAAACGACTTTACTATATATTTTTAATTTAATGCAGTTTTATTAGATATAAGAGTACATTTAAAATTTTAGATGAATCTCTTTTTATTTAGCCTACACTTGCTATAGGATCAAAGTCAAGTTTAGATGGATATTAAGAGAATTTCAAATGATACAATAAGGCTATGAGTTTGGTTCAAATGAAACAAAGTCTTATCCTAAAACGTGAAACGAATGCACTTTTCCTAGTTTATAGTGCACTTTTCATACAAAAGTGCATTGAAAAGTATAAAAAGTGCAATATGAAAAAGTGCACTACAAAAAATACGAAAAGTGCACTGAAAAGTACGAAAAGTGCAAATGCGAAAAAGTGCACTCTGAAGTAGGAAAAGTGCACTATGAACTAGGAAAAGTGCATTCGTTTCAGGATAAGAGTTCGTTTCAGGATAAGAGTTCGTTTCATTTGAACCAAACTCATAAGGCTATATATAACATGACAGATGAAATCATTCATAAAAAAAAAATAGATTTTTTTGATGAAAAATAAATAGATTTATTATACCCCTATCGTGAATCTTAATGGAAATTTTTTGAAAGTGTTACTAGATTAATCCAAATCACTAAAGCTATAATCTTACAACATGCGAATTTATATATCATCAAAATCAAATAAATATTTTTTTATTGATGTCTTGAAATATTTAAAATCCTTTTTTTTAAAGTTGGAGGATTTGCGAAATAATCAACTATCTTAATTTAAAATAGTTAATTTTGCAACCTTTGATATTTTAAATAACAATAATAACATTTGATATTACACATTAAGTTATAAACCTTTGATATTAGATACAAAACACAACATCAAACACAATTGTAGACATTATAGCTAACAAAATAAAATATAAAATTTAATTTCTATCTTTTTATTTCTGACTATATACGTCTTTTATTTTTGTATGAACGCATCATAATTTTATCCACTATAAAGCGAAAAATAGAAGACTACCCTCAAATTGCAAGAATGATTGATCGAATCGAAACACGAATTAAGACAGGGAGAGTGAATGTGAGAACGGAAGACATGAAGGTTTTTGGTGGATGGTAATTAGGTTTGCACAAAAGAACTTTTTTAAAGTTCAAATTTCTATGATTTTTATTAAATTAATTTCTTTTATTATGATTTGTATTATTTTTGTAAATGCTTGCAAACATCTATGCATTTCAAATATTAAAATATAAAATTTGCCCCGTCCAACGGACGGGCTTGACTTGGCTAGTTTTGCTTAAAATCTGTCAACCAATGCAAAGCTAGGCCACTTGAAATCACTTCACGGGACACTTAGCGGAGCCGTCCAAATTATCGCAAACCCTAATTGATTAAACACACAACACAAACTATCATTAAATTAAACACGCCCTACGGTCTATACTTTTTGTCTGCAGCCACGACCGACACTACTCTCATGACCTCATCGATCCACCACGTACAGTTCACACCAAACACCATTGTCGCCGTCATCAACACCCAATTGTTTACATCCTAATTTCGCTACTTCTCATCGCCATCATCAACACACAAACTTAATTAGAATGTTAGTGACTTTAATCTCCGAATACCCGCCAATAGTGGCGGACCCAGGAATTATGGTAAGGGGGGGGGGGGGGGGGGGGGCGGGTTTAGTAACAACTAGCATATATACCCGTACCATGTACGGATATGGTTAAATATAATTAAATAATTTAATAGTAAATTTATTTATAGATATTGTAATTCTTTATTGTTTTTACAGGAATATGAATAAAAAATTTTGATTTTTTAATTCAAGATCTAATATCTTTAATTTAAAAAAAACTTAGGGTAGTATATAACTAATAAAAAATATAGTGAACATAATAACGTACAAAATTTTTTATGTGAAGGATATTAATTATTTATAATTCTTGTTAAAAATTAAGGATAATATATAAGTAATTAAGTAAATGTATGAGTAAAAAGAAGAAATTAAAGATTTGAGTAGATAAGGCCGAATGAAATTTAGGTAATTAAGAAAATATTTATTAATTAATTCCAAGGAAAATGAGATAAGAACAAATCAAAGATTTAGTTATTGCATTTTAACAAATTTATATAAAAATAAATATATTTATTAAAATTAGTTTTGAATTAATTGTTTTAGAGTCTTGATGATTTGGCGCCACATATGCGAATTGAATATAAGGTTGACACATAGGCGAAATCAACCAGAGATTGACATGTGTCAGAAAGGCTCCTTCTTTAGTATATAGATAGACTAGCATATATACCCGTACCATGTACGGATATGGTTAAATATAATTAAATAATTTAATAGTAAATTTATTTATAAATATTGTAATTCTTTATTGTTTTTACAGGAATATGAATAAAAATTTTCGATTTTTTAATTCAAGATCTAATATCTTTAATTTAAAAAAAAACTTAGGGTAGTATATAACTAATAAAAAAATATAGTGAACATAATAACGTACAAAAAATTTTTATGTGAAGGATATTAATTATTTATAATTCTTGTTAAAAATTAAGGATAATATATAATTAATTAAGTAAATGTATGAGTAATAAGAAGAAATTAAAGATTTGAGTAGATAAGGCCGAATGAAATTTAGGTAATTAAGAAAATATTTATTAATTAATTCCAAGGAGAATGAGATAAGAACAAATCAAAGATTTAGTTATTGCATTTTAACAAATTTATATAAAAATAAATATATTTATTAAAATTAGTTTTGAATTAATTGTTTTAGAGTCTTGATGATTTGGCGCCACATATGCGAATTGAATATAAGGTTGACACATAGGCGAAATCAACTAGAGATTAACATGTGTCAGAAAGGCTCCTTCTTTAGTATATAGATAGATATTTAAAACTTGGCGTCGTTTAATATATGATTTAAATACAATTAATTACAAAAATAGCGATAGAAAATTTCTTACCAAATAGATATCTATAAATTCGTTACATCACTTACGACTCTTTAAACGACAATATTTGGTCTTGCAACCTCAAACTAAATTAATTCAAGCCAAACGTTTAAGGTCTCCTAGGCTCCTACTATTACACCATCAATTTATCACAATTAAACATATAACCGGTCTTTTGTTATGAATGGGAATAATGCATATCAATTTCACACAATAAATTAATTAATTAAGCTAAAAATATAAAATAAAATCTTACCAAGAGCAAGAGATGTCAAACGAGTGGAGTAGTTGGCACTTGGCAGGCTAGGCCTAGGGTTCTGATTTGTGACAGTAGTTTACTAGTAGAATAGCAAGTACTAGTAACTTTTTTTAAACAATTAATACTACTCATTTTAATTAAAAAATTTAAAACAAAAAAGGGAAAGGGGTTGGTTGTCTTCCCCGTTTCCCCTTTCACCATTTCTTCTCAAGTTTGCAGCAACAAGAAGGGGGGGCTGATGACTAAAATTCAAGGCCGACTCTGGTGATACTAGCGGTTCCCGGGGGGGAAGGGGGGGCGGCCGCCCCCTCAAGCCCCCCCTGGGTCAGCCACTGCCCGCCAACACGTCTTAGTTGCCTGCATTTTCGAAAGGGATAAAAAGAGCATCTTAATATGTCCGTAAAATATCGCAAATCCAATAGCTTGTACGGTGTATCTCTATTTATCACAGTCTAGCCCAATTTCCTTCACTCTGTTTTACGAGTATCGCTTCAGATTATTGACTTATGACCATCTTTCTTTTGTTTGGTTAGACGGAATGAATGGAAAACGTGTTTCACATTCAAATTTACAGTAAACATATTTATATTTATCAACCTACCAACAAAAACATTCGGAGTATTTTATTAACAAAGTACCACTGAATGTCTGAATCACATGAGCATGAGCTTGTTGTGAACAAATATGCATATAACAATGAACAAATTGAAGTTACTAGTGAACAAATATGCATCTAGAAATGAACAGTTATATGAAAAAGGCAATAAACAAATATGCATAAACCAATGAATAAATTGATATTACTAATGAACAAATATGCACAAACCGATGAACAAATACACCAAAAAACAATGAACAAATATTTTCGTTTTTTATGAACAAAATCACAATGTTGATGAACATATTGCATGCAATTTTGATACACATTTGTTCATTTTGTATGTACAAACAATAGATTTTTTATGCACAAGCAATAGTTTATTTATGCACAAAATCACAATTTTGATGAACAAATCATAGTGTTGATGAACAAATCCACATTATTGATGAACAAATCCACAATATTGATGAACAATTTGGGCGCGCGTCCTATTTCCATTTTTTTTCAAAAAATACACGAATAATTCACTTGTGCCGTTTTTCCCCTTTTTAAGTGAAATGATCAGCGCCTTTGATTTTTCTTCATCCAACGACTCTTGTTCTTTCTTATATCGCACCTGGGCGCCCATTCGCACCTGAACCAGACTCTTAAAATTTACTAACATATTTCGGGTATTGTTTTGCTCTTTTAAGATTGTAAATTATACGATCCTGTTTGAGACTTTACCAAATGCGATTAGTCTAACTAATGAAACCATTACTAAAGCTCAACTTTTCAAATTCGAAAATGTGTGGATGCATAGAAAAGATTTTAGGAACGTTGTCAAACAAGCCTGACGGTTTTTTTATAGGGTCTAACATGTACCAGTTAGTTAAAAAAACCCAATTATTCAACATACATGCTAAATAATGGAACATGAGAACGTTTGGCAATAACTTTGAGCAGCTAAAATGCATTGAATAAGAGTTAGAAGAAATCCAGTAGTACATCCTACCGTCCCTTGATAAAGAGGTGATCAATAGGCAAAGTCGTTTGTTAAATAAAAAGAATGCATCCTGAATTTCCATAAGACATATTGGAAGCAACGAGCAAAAACTAAACACATTAAACTTATACTCCCTCCGTTTCTTAAAACATTTTATTTTGACTCAATGCACATATATAAAGAAATGAATTTTTTTACCCAAGTTACCCCTACATTTAGAAAAATGTGTACTCTAATTCCCTCCTAGAAAATTGTTAAGAGTAATTATTACTCATATAAAATGAGGGCAAATTTGGAACGAAGTGAGAAAAATATTAAAAAGACATGTTTTATGAAAAATGAAAAATGGACTAAAAGGACATGTTTTAATAAACAGATGGAGTATATACTAATGCATGCTATTTTCACAAAGTAGCAAATGGAAGAAACAATAGGAAAATAATCAAAGAAATCACATTAGTTGAAAGTACACAAATTATAGGGGAGGAAAATATTAGGGACGAGATTAGACATGATTTCAATGACCGTTGTGGGAAGGAACAAATTAACAACACACTTCTTCAACAATATCTCCAACTCCTGAATAAGAAAGTTACAATGGAGGACAATAGAGAATTAACTAAACCAGTTTCAACTACCTAGAACGCGCTGATGCAAATAAGTTCAGATAAATCCCACGACGACCAGATGAACACTATACCTTCACATATATATAGAATGTAGGCGGCTTAAAAAAATAATTTCGGCATAAATTTTAGCCAAAATTCCACTTTTTGCCCTGAAATCTTTTTTACTACAAACTTTATCCTGAAATAATTAATAATTAATTTATAGTTAATTTTTTAAAAATATAATAACTTAATTAGAAAATAAATATTACTTTTAAAAAAATCACGATATATCATGCCAATATGCTATGCATATGCTACTAATATTATATGAATGCAAAATGACATATGCACTTTGGTCGAGGATGTTATATAGGTGATGGCAAAACAATCAAATTTTGGAAAGATTGGTGGCTATTTCAAGACACTCTGCATAAATATGCCTTAAAACACCAATACAATGAATGACTGCACTTGTGGAATAGTTCATCATGAATGGAAATAAATGGAGACTAGATGTACTACGAGGTCTACTCCCTTCCGATCTTGTAGACAAAATCGAGGCAACCCCAATCCCTGATAACTATATTCGAGATCAACTGTACTGAGCTCCTAGTAAGAATGGGTGGTTCTCAACTTCATCTGCTTTTGAACTAATAATTGGAGCTCAAAGACAAAACCCATGCCTGAATAGTTGGATTTGGAAACTAGATATTTATCCTAAAGTTAAAAATTTTATATGGCGAATGTTCCATATAATGGCTTACCCACTAAAGCTAGATTGCTAGAGAAAAGGATTCCGACCCCCTGGATGCCTATTGTGCCACTATACGAACGAAGATGTAGGACACCTCTTCATAGACTGTCCTTAAACCCACAAAATCGCAAGGCAAATAAATAATAAAATAGAAACTACACTCATAATTAAACTACAATACAAGCAATAAAACGACGACCTCAATGATCAATGAACTATATCAAATTCTGGAAACGAAAGACTTTACGAAATTTGCGGTTATTTGGTGGTGTAGTTGGCAACAACGAAACAAGCTTGTGTTCCAACAAACCCCAAACGACTACATCCCAAATCTGGAGCAATATATCAGAAATCAGTTAACTTAATGGGACCAAAATAAAAGATGGAATGAGGACGGGGAATCACAACAATCAGTGAAACATGCTAGAACTAGAACTAAGAGAGCAAAAGTAAGATGGAGAAAACCAGCTAGTGAGATCCTAAAGCTCAACTTTGATGGATCAAAATTTGATACAGCAACTGCAACATCAAGATTTGTGATCCGTGACCATAATGCGGACATAGTTAGCTTGGGTACTAATTAAGGGATACAAGCCTAACATTGTTCTTCAAGCGGAAACACTAGCACTTTGAGACGGTATAAGAGAATTAAGGAGACTAGGGAATAGGGATTAGAAAACTTAAAATCGAAGGACACAATCTTACAATTATCAATGCAGTAAAAGGTAGAGGTTTGTGCCCATGGGAAATAGAAATGTTGGTTTCAAATATCTTGGTCTCACTCCAAGATATTGTTAGGATATGTAATGATGTGGTCGATAAAATCGCTAAGATGGGCCACAATTTTTATAATAACAACCTCTTAAATAACGCAAAACTTTAAGTTCTAAATTTGTAACATTCGTCTCGTTACAGTTAAATTAAATTTGTAAATTCGTATACAATTAATTGCAAAAAATAAACTTGTGATGGTATCCTTTTCTTGGCATGAAAGTGAGGCTTCAATTAGTAATATTATATTGCTACTACTATTCAAATAGTATATATATTATTGAGATCACATGATCTTCTATTCTATTCTAGTATCTTGTAAGTAGGTTAATAATATAATCTATGATATTCTATGCTAGTATCTTATTATTCTATCATTGTATGTATAAATACTTATCATCCCTTCATTAATAAAGTATGCAATTCTTCCAAATCTATATGGTATCACACGCCTAAACCGACCCTTGGCTTTTCTCTTCTCTTCTTCCACGACACAACACACGACTTTCCTAGCCATGGCACACGACTTTGCTACCTCTCTTGCAAACCCTCATGAACACACCAAACCATTCACCATTGTTCACTTCACCAATATCATAAAGCTCACCCCTTCCAACTACCTTACTTGGAAGACACAAATTCAAGCAACCCTAGAGGGCTATGATCTCTTCAAGTTTTTGGATGCTCTCATCCATTACATGATGAGAAATTAGCCGCTCAAGAAAACGCCACCATCACGAACCCAACCAACTTAAGGTGGAAACATCAATATCGCCTTCTCTATGGGGCTCTCATTGGTACGCTTTCCTCCTCGGTCTCCATGTTGGTTACTCAAACCAAAACTTGCAAGGCGGTCTGGGATGCTCTCAAATAAACCTATGGCACCGCCTCGCGTGGTCATAAGAAACAAGTCAAACAAAAGCTTCGATCCATCAAGAAAGGCTCTTCCTCGGTGTCCGACTACATGCAAGCCATGAAGTCCGCTGTTGATCTTTTGACTGCGTTGGAGTCTCCGCTCTCTCAAGAAGATTTCATTGACTATCTCTTGAGAGGGTTGGACTCTAGTTTTCAATCTGTCATTGACGCTGTTAACATGAGAGAAACTTGCATCTCTTTTGAAGAACTTCATGAAAAACTCCTTCTAAGAGAGATTGAACTCAAACAAGAGACCTCGGATCCTGCCCCGGTGACGGCTCTCAATGCCCAGATTCAAAACAAGAATCGTTCCAAGACAAACAATACTCCCTTGCCTTGGCAGCCATCCAATCCTCCACCTCAGCCTACACAAAACTGGATTCCTGTTCAACCACCAAACTACACACAAAACCCTGATCCTGCCTATTCCTTTTGTCCTCCAAGAAACCCATCTCCTTCCTCCAACTACAATCCTCTCTTACCCAATCCACCCACCACGTCAAAACCTTTCCTTGGTCGTTGCCAATATTGCAAAGAAGTTGGCCATGTCATCCCCTAATGCCCTAAATTTCGGCAACAATACCTACAAGTACAATTCCCGCCCTCCAATCGATTCCCTCAATCTCAACCTCAAGTTAACCTAGCCACAACCTCTTCGGCCAATACAAATTGGCTTGTTGATTCTAGCTCCTCTCATCACCTTACCCATTGATGCGTCCCTCGTTAGGGGATGCGACGGATCGGTGCGTTGTTTGAGTAGTGGGTCTCGAAGTACGCGGCGGAAGGCTTTGAGAGATTCAAATGAACGTTGAATTGATCGAACCGTGTTGAAAACACGAGTGCAATTGCAAGAACATGAGAACTTTGAGTATAGTAGTGGTGGCGCAATGGCACTAAGGAAGAATAAGGAGAAAACCCTCAACTATATTAATCCTTAAGTGTGCACTGAATGAAATTAAGCAACATAGCCCCCTATATATAGGGGCGGCACAAGAAAAGTATGAAAAACCCTAATGCTAGTGCGGCGCGCCTAGGGCTAACGCGCAGGCTAGGCCTAGTGGCGCAAATATGAGTCCATCGGCGCAAGGCCCAATAAACCCTTCCTTATTATATAAAACTAATAATAGTAATGCTCGGAATTGGAAACCATGCAAAAAATAATAGAAATAGGATAGGTCGCCCGTGACCATGGCCGAAGTGTCGCGACAAGGCTGGCGCGGCGCTGGCGAGGCATGACACGGTGCTGGCGAGGACGCGGACAAGGATCTACGGCGCTGGCGAGGATGCTGGCGCGCAAGGCTGGGTGCGGAGCACATGAACCTGAAGACGCGATCCGGGCGCCGGTGCAAGGGTTGAGTCCGACGGTACCGAGGTGTGGAAGGTTGGCACCGAGGGCTCAAATTGAGGTTCCTCGACGCCGAGGACGCACAAGGCAGTGTGCGTTGGCGCGGAGAGGGGCGCGTCGTGGCCTGCGGTAAGGAGCGACACGAGAGACTGCGTTGCGGTCTGGATTGCTCGAGTCTTGGCACGGGTGACGGGGCCATCCGAGCGAAGTGTGAACGAGTCGGCCTCTTGGCTGGCATCCATGACGGGGGTCGCATCACCCTCCCCCACTTGGTTGGGAAACGTCCCCGTTTCCTCATAAGCAGGCTCGACATAAGGGGAGAGTTCTGCAACGTTGAAAGTAGAATGGACCGAATACTTGCCTGGGAGGTCGATCTTGTAAGCGTTGTCCCCGATTCATTCCAAGACTTTGAAAGGCCCGTCTCCTCGCTGATGGAGATTTGTTTTCCGTGCGTCCGGAAAACGGTCTTTTCGAAGATGCAACCACACGAGATCCCCCAGGTTGAACACGAGACGCTTGCGACCTTTGTTGTGCTGGGCCTCGTATTGTGCAGCCCTGCGCTCAAATTGACTCCGAGTCCGTTCGTGCAATCTACGGATGGCGTCGGCACGGTTGGCTGCGTCGAGGTGCTCTCCATTCTTCAAGGGCCGAGGGACTAAATCCATCGAGGAGTGCGGATGAGGTCGTAGACAATCTCGATTGGTGTCTTCCTTGTCGTCGAGTGTTTGGACCTGTTGTATGCAAACTCAATAAAAGGTATGAGATCCTCCCACCGGCGTGGGTTATGTTTGAGCACCGTCCGAAGAAGGGTGCCTAGAGTCCGATTGGTCACCTCTACCTGACCATCGGTTTGGGGATGATATGAAGTAGAAAAGAGCAATTGTGTGCCTAGCTTTCCCCATAGTGTATTTCTAAAAATGGCTACAAAATTTTGTGTCCCGATCACTAACAATAGTGTGCGGCACACCATGGAGCTTCACGACATGCTCAAAGAACAAGTTTGCGATTCAGTCGCATTGTTGTTCCCTTTGCATAGCACGAAGTGAGCCATCTTGGAGAATCGGTCCACAATTACGAAGATCGAATCTTTACCGCACCTTGTCATTGGAGGCCCGTGATAAAATCCATGGAGAGATCTTCCCATGGGGTATCCGGAATGGGCAAGGGCGTGTAGAGGCCATGAGGTTAGGACCTCAATTTTTCGGTTTGGCATGGCACGCAACCGCAACAATACTTGTGAACATCGGATGCCATATGTGGCCAGAAAAAATGCTCATAAAGTGCTGCCAGGGTCTTGGCTATGCCAAAATGGCCTCGACCGTCATGAGCTTCTTTGAGCAATAGATGCCTCACGGATGAGTTCGGAATGCAAAGCTTTCCGGCTCGGTAGAGGTATCCATTGTCCAAAAAATAGGACTAATGGATTCGATTATGCTTGAGGTTCTCCATGATCGGTTTAAAAAATTGATCATGCATGTATAACTCCTTAATCAAGGAGAACCCGAGCAAGTTGGTCTGGAGTTGAGTTAAAAGAACATACCTGCGCGAGACAGCGTCAGCCACGACGTTCTGCTTTCCTTTTTTGTGGGCGATAATATACGAAAAAGTTTCCATAAACTCCACCCATCATGCATGGCGTCGGTTTAGAGTCGTTTGACTCTTGAGATACGCTAAGGCGGCGTGTTCCGTGTGAATCACGAACTCGCTAGGCCAGAGGTAATGATGCCATGTCTTTAAAACCCGAATGAGTGCGTACAACTCCTTGTCATACGTCGGGTAATTCAAAGTAGCCCCCGTTAATTTTTCGCTAAAGAAAGCAATGGGGAGTTTGTCTTGGAGGAGTACGCCGCCTATGCCATAGTTAGAGGCGTCGCACTCAACCTCGAAGCTCTTAGTAAAGTCTGGCAATTGCAAGACTGGAGCGCTACACAAATCATCTTTCAAGGCCTGAAAGGCGGCCTCATGAATGGGCATCCACTTGATTGTGGTTGCCTTCTTGGTTAGGTTATGGAGTGGCCCGACGATGGAACTGAAGTCCTTGACGAAACACTGATAGAACCCTGCGAGCCCTAAGAAGGAGCGGACCATCGTCGGGGTCGTAGGGGTGGGCCACTCTCGGATGGCGCGGATCTTGTCGTCATCCACTCTAAGCCCATCCTTGGACACGACGAAACCAAGAAAGTTCGTCGTGTCCGTGCAAAACGAACACTTGTCTAAATTTACATACAAAGAGTGATTGCGAAGGCAATCTAACACCAACCTAAGGTGCCTCGCGTGGGAATCCAAATCCTTAGAAAAAACCAAAATGTCGTCAAACTACACGACGACAAAACGTCCTAAAATTTTTCTAAACACGAAGTTCATAAGCCGCATAAAAGTACTAGGGGCGTTTGTCAAGCCAAAAGGCATGACAAGCCATTCGTACAAACCATGCTTGGTTTTGAATGCGGTCTTCCACTCGTCGCCCTCATGCATGCGGATTTGGTGATATCCGCTCCGGAGATCAATCTTCGAGAACAAGGCGGCGCCGTGGAGTTCGTCAAGCATGTCGTCGAGCCGTGGAATGGGGTGCCTGTACTTCACTGTGATTTGATTAATGGCCCTGTAGTCGACGCACATACGCCATGAGCCATCTTTCTTTGGCACAAGAATCACCGGAACCGCGCAAGGACTCAAAGACTCTCGGACAAAGCCCTTGTCCAAAAGTTCTTGCACCTGTCTTTGAAGTTCTTGTGTCTCCTTCGACGAGGTCCTATATGCAGCTCTATTGGGAAGGGACGCGCCTGGCATGAGATCGATCTTGTGCTCTATCCCACAGATTGGTGGCAAACCCTTCGGAAGCTCGTCCGGCATCACGTCTTCGTATTTCTTCAAAAGAGAAACAATACAAGACGGAAGTGAATTATCCACAGTTTTAGAAATAGAAAGTAAAGGATACAAAATGAAACAAGAAAGACTCCCCTAAATAGATTTGTCGATGTCGCGACGTCGGGCCAAAAGGAGACGATCCTGGCACGTCCCAAGGAGAGAGGGCTCGGCGTCGTCACTCGTTCGGGTAGGTTTTGGGGTGCCTTTTTTGTATGTGATAGCTCCTGGAATTTGAAGACAAATAGCCTTGGAAACACCGGTGAAATTCGTCCCATAGCTCCTGGTAGCCCAATTTTCGTGTTGCGACGGCGTGATGTGCAACGCTAGGCGAAACCGTCGGCGGTCCCTTGCTCAAATGTATCTCTCCTGGCCATTTTTTCTTCAAATCTGTTGGAAACTCTAATTTAATAGCTTTTCTACCAGAAACGCCTGTAGAACCGTCAGAAATCTGTTGGAGCCCTTGTTTGGAGAAATCTGCGGCGTTCGGCGCGTTACCGATGCCACGCGACGTAACCTGTCGGCCCGACTCCACTTTCTGTCATCGCTGTCCTTCTTCAACATCTGGAGAACCTGAATGAAGGGGTTGGGCACCAGAAACGCCGCTGGAATGTGCTGGTAACGGAGTGGACGCCGTAGGCGTCGTACCCGGCGCGGTGGTGCCGTTGTCGCTAGCCTTTTTCCTTTGCCTCTCGACTTCATCCTGTAGAGCTTCACTAGGAGACATTGGTAAGAGAGTCACGCGCTTCCCATGGTAATTGAACATATAAGTGTTCAGAAACCCGTCGTGAAGCACGGGACGATCGTATTGCCATGGGCGCCCCTACAAGAGGTGTGTGGCGTCCATTGGCGTTACGTCACATAATATGGAAACCGAATATGCACCAATAGAAAATAAAAAGATTACTTGCCTATCAACCCAATCACCACCGTTGTTTGATATCCATTGTAGTTTGAACGGTTGCGGATGCGACGTCGTTGGCAAGTTGAAGTGTTTGACCACCTTCTTAAATAAGAAATTTGCACAACTCCCCGAGTCTATAATGACGCTCAAGGACACGTTATTGACCAAACAACGGGTGTGGAAAAGTTATTCCTGTTGATCGGTTTTAGGTGCCTCTCGCATGCTTAAAGCTCGGCGAGTCAATAGTTGAAGCTTGGAGACTCCAATTGCATCGGATGGATTGCACTCCAAATCTGTGGTGTCGGCACTAGGGGCTTCGATCTCTTCTTCTTCTTGGCTGTCATAGGGATCCCCTTGTGTCGTGAACAAGACCTTCTTTTGGTTTGGGCAGTTCCTCATAAGATGGCCACGACCTCCACATTTGTAGCACGCTATGTCTCGGGCACGATCGATGCTTGGCTCGGCGTTGCGTGGTGCGGCTGGCGCCTTTGAAAGTGCGGCTTCCATCTTCGATTGGGAACCTGTCTTAGCACTTGGCACGGAAGAAGGTGCACGGTTAGTAGAAAAATTGGATTGATTAGGGTTTGAGGCATACCTTGTATTCGACCAACCAGACTTGGCTCGGATTTCTTGTTTATGGATTTGCATTGCCGTGTGAACCAAGTTGTTGAGATCTTTGATTGGCAAAATTTCCAAGCGATCTTGTATCGATTGGCTCAATCCCGAGATGAATCTTGTCCGCATAACCGAGGGAGAGACGCTCATGCCGACCTTGAAGAACATGTCTTCGAGTTTGGCATAGAATTCCTCCGGAGTCATCGAACCTTGCTTGATGCGCATGATCTCGATATGCATCTTGTCTTTGTAGTCAGACAAGATGTATCTCGTGTGGTTGCATCTTCGAAAAGACCGTTTTTTGGACGCACAGAAAACAAAGCTCCATCAGCGAGGAGACGGGCCTTTCAAAGTCTTAGAACGGATCGGGGACAACGCTTACAAGATCGACCTCCCAGGCAAGTATTCGGTCCATTCTACTTTCAACGTTGCAGAACTCTCCCCCTATGTCGAGCCTGCTTATGAGGGAACGGGGATGTTTCCCAACCAAGTGGGGGAGGGTGATGCGACCCTCGTCATGGATGCCAGCCAGGAGGCCGACTCGTTCACACTTCCTCGGATTGCCCCGTCACCCGTGCCAGGACTCGCGCAATCCAGACCGCGACGGAGTCTCTCGTGTCGCGCCTTACCGCAGGCCACGACGCGCCCCTCTCCGCGCCGACGCACACTGCCTTGGGTGTCCTCGGCATCGAGGAACCTCAAGTTGAGTCCTCGGTGCCAACCTTCCACACCTCGGCACCGTCGGACTCAACCCTTGCAACGGCGCCCAGATCGCGTCTTGAGGTCCATCTGCCCCACACCCAGCCTTGCATGCCAGCGTCCTCGATTGTAGTCGTCGTCGCCATCGTCAGAATCGTCACCATCATCCGGTCTCTGAGGGCATCGTGCGACCCTAGGGTCACAACGGTCAGATCAAGGCTCGAAACGCCCAGATCTTCTCCGACATAAGTAACGGGATAAATACGACACCACAAAGTGGACTCGCGGGCTTCTAATGCTCGTCGGAATGAGGGTGGGGCGAGGCAAAGGAATCGGCCACATATGGACTCGACAATGGAACCGGGGTGACGTCGGGCCAAGGGATAGGAGGAAATTCGACTCTACTATAAGCTTGGCTATTTCATTATGACGTAAATAATACAAGGGGGCGTGGCTCCTTTATATAGAGGAGGCCACACGAAATCCTAGAAGCTAGTTGGGAGTGGACTAGGGTTAGCAACATGCTAGGCCCAACATCCAAGCCCAAAATACTACTAATAGTAACTACTAAAAATAGAAAGTTGCAATCTAACCCTAATGGCCTAATGGGCTTTATGATAGCTTAATGGGTCGGCCTCTTAAGCATAAGAGAACACACACCCAAAATAGTAAAGACGCAATGTAAATGACGGAAATAGAAATAATAATAAATAATACATAAATAGACTATGTCCTAAGCCAAGGGGGTCTCCAAGGTCTAGGCCGTCTCGGGTCCGTAGGAGCTGGGTCCGAGTTAGGGCAGAGTCACATCACCCATGATCTTTCTAATTTAGCCCTTCACCAACCCTACACTAGTCCTAACGAAGTGTTTGTCGGAAATGGTCAAGGTTTGAACATTACACACTCTGGTTCCTCCACTCTTTCTTCTCCTTCTAAATCGTTCCAACCCTCTAATGTCTTATGTGTTCCCTCCATCTCTAAAAACATTCTTTCTGTGTCCAAATTTACTTCTGAAACTCGTTATGCCATAATTTTTTTACATAATTGTTTTCTTGTGAAGGATATCCAAACGGGTTCAACATTTCTTAGTGACGTTTGTGTTTGGCCTACCTCACTCCAGCGTCATTTTCTACTCAACGTCAACTTCCTTCTGTTTCTTAACATCACAGACTGGGACATCCGTGTTCAGCAACTTTTCAATTTCTTCATAAAAATCTATATATATGGTTATGGGACTGGTTCTTTGCGTCTAAGAAAGCGAGGTGTGAGAGAGCACATTGTTTTCATTCTTCGTTCCTTTGTTAGGCTTAAGTCTCTCTTTTGCTCTAGATGTGGGGACCCACATGTCTTTCATTTTTCCACCTCAACCCATCTTATTCTTATTTTATTCCTTTATATATAAATACTCCTGAAATGCCAACAACAGCCTTAGCCGATATTTGATAAATATGTTCACATCACAATATCACATGCATGCATGATTTTCCTTTGTTGAATGTGGAAGTATGGAAAGGGCAAAGGTGACATTTTCCCATGGCCCCTAAATACCATGCCTTTAATCATTATATCAAGAAATATTAATTGGTGGATTAATCCCCTTGCTTTTCCCTTTAAACTTCGATCACCACCAATTAATAGTGATTAGAATTACATGTCAAATCTCAATCTAATCCACTCCACCTTATTCCGTTGCACGCTCTTTTCTTTCTCTTAAGCGATATTTTTCTTCTAAGAATACTATAATTGTACAAAATTTCTACAGAAATATATAAATAATAAGTACTCTGAATCATCAAATTAATGTCAAAACATATATAATAATGTTTCGCACATCGCTTTTAACTTCAAAATTGACAGTTTTACAAACTCATTGTGAATGGTGAAGTAAACTGCTGGTACATACAGGTCAGTCAATTGGCAATCATGGTACAAGAAATCTTGAGTAATATCATAATTACATACTACTCCGTATATAGTAATGCATTGTATGGTTTGAAAATACAACGTTTACCAACATGAATCCGTCAAAGGTTATCACCTAAACCAACGTAAAATTCAAACTCGGGACGTGGCTTATCCTCGTCACAACAGATTCACATCCCAAGACACTCCCAAACCCACCTTCTTCTGCTCTCCGCTCTTCTGCCAACCTTCACATATGTGTCTGTCTTTTTAATGCACAACTTGATAAGATCAATCAACTCTATCAAAACCACCCCCTTTTTTCTTTTTTTATTATCTTTTCCCTCATAACATACTCAAACTCAATATATATAGTAACTAGTTTTATGTTAAAACAAATTAAATTACATACAACAAGTAAATTATTACTATATTATATCCAAACAAATTAAATAAATATCCAATGAAACAAAGGGCGATATTTATTTGTTTTGACAGTGAATAAAGAGGGGCCACGTTATTAACCCACGTAAGAGATCAAAGAAACTGTGTACGTAGTAGACCATTTTTAGTTTTTTACTTTAATTTTTTTTTTCCCTGTCCCCACCTTCTTCACAATTCTGGGGGCGACAAAGCCAATCCTGTTTTATTTTTTCCTTTTTTTTCTTCATTCATTTCTTCAAAAAAAATCTTGAGCACCCCCCTTCTTAACTCTCTCTCGCTGAATTTTCAAAATAATTCTACTATCCATGGCCCCTGGTTTTCTCCCTTCTTTATTATATCATCCCATCTTTTCATTGCCTTCTTTCTCTACACAAAGATTATTTATTTATTTTCTTCTTCCTCCTCCTGTTGTTAATTACCAAGTCTCTACAGATCCACAGAATTTCCCACTGCTTTGTTCTGGGTTTCTTCTCTAAAAAAAGTTGTATAAACATATGTGCATCTGAGGAAAGTGTGTGCTGTAAATTGTTTTTTCCTAGTAATTGGATGAAATCAGAGCAAGGTAGAAGAATTGAAATGGGTGGGCAAGTGAAATTGAACAGCAATAAGAGTTTGATCAAGAGAAGGAAGGTTAAAAAGAGGCATACTAAGAGAAAATTGCCCATTTGTGTGATCTTGCAAGAGTTGTATGATTCTTGTAAGTCTGTTTTTAAGGGCCCTTGGTTTGTTCCTTCTCCCTCTGATGTTCAATCCCTCTGCAAAATCCTGGGTAATTAGTCCCTATCTATCTTAATCTTTGATGATTGTGATTTGTGACACAACAATATTTGGTAACTTTTCATTAAAATGTTGTGGATATATATGTTTAGGGTCATGCACTCATGCCCATTTGGAGGAATTTCAATTCTGTTTGTATGTACATTAATGGCATTTATGGTTTGCTTGGTTCATACATGGCTTCATGCATATATATATAAGAAATTTTCAAGTGTTGAAGTGCTTAATTTCAGAGTGATGCTTAAGGAGTGGTTATTTTTGTAGATAGGATGGAACCAGAAGATCTAGGGTTAAGCAAGAATCTGCAATTCTTCAACCCTTCTTCAGGCAATGCAGCCGTCAAAGAAAATGTACCAGTTACATACACAAATGTGTACAAGTGCAACAACTTTTCTGTAAGACTATTTCTTTCTTTTCTTTATTTGCTTTCCTGTCTGATTTACATTTACCGCGTATGAATTATACTTAATTAATTTTGCATGTTTATATCCATGGCATGCCTCTAATTTAATTATATGCATGGTAGAAAATCTATCAACCTTGCATTTTAATTTCTTTGATTTTGATTGTTGACTTACCAATTAGGTAAATATATAATTGATCTCTTATATAGCGTATTGGATTGTTTTGCAGTTGGTACTGTTCTTTCTTCCGGCAACAGCTGTGATTCCCCTCCATAATCACCCAGACATGACCGTTTTCAACAAGCTTCTCTTGGGCCAAATTCACGTCAAGTCTTACGATTTGGTCGATTCGGGGAATAGCGACGACAAGCACCCATCTGGATGTAATTAAGCCCAATCTTTTCCTTCATATATATGATACGATTTGGTTAACATGCAATCCGGCATCAATCTTACTTAATTAACTTGAATTTGTACCTAGTGAGGCTGGCGAGGGTGAAAAGTGACACTGTTTATAGCGCGCCATGCGACACCAAAGTTCTGTATCCGAAGACGGGAGGAAACATCCATCAGCTCACCGCCATAAAACCGAGTGTGGTGCTCGATGTCCTCGGACCGCCTTACTCGAAAGAAGACGATCGAGATTGCACCTACTACAGAGATTTCCCTTTTGAGGCTGCTGCTAGCCAAGGCAAGCCAATTAAGCTAGCTAGTAACGTTTTCTTAGCTTAACACATATATATTGATCGCGCCCAATTGAAAGCAAATGCATATATGGCTTGGGTTCTGTTTAGCAAGAACATTCATTTGTGCCTCATGAACAAAATCATTTGCACCTTGTAAGGGCTAAGGCGTCCATCTCAGCACGTACATTTAACTAATTAGGCCTTAATTAGTTAAATGTATGAGCAAATGATTACAAAACAAACCATTTGGTAAGCAATAAGTATGATTACCAAACGGACCCTTAAGCGCAAACTGTGCATGTTATATTGACAAACAATGCATGACTTAGACGTACATTATTATATATTCCAATGCAAGTCATGCATATATATTAGTTTCTCTTTCTGAATGATTGCGAACCATGTTGGATCTTATTCAGATTCCAGGATGGTTGATCGATCGGTGGGAGATGACGATGAAGAGAACAAGTATGGATGGTTGGAAGAAATAGAGATGCCAGAGGACTCGAAGATGGACGGGATACTATACTTAGGTCCTCGTATCATCGACAACGTATGGTAGTTTTTTTTAAATTAATCTAGATGTTTTTTTCGATTGTGCTTTTTAATTTGCTCGCGTTTTATGCCCTTCTTCGAAGCTATGTACAAGTCTCTTATATATTGTAATTAAAAGACCACAGGGCTGCTTGCGTTTTTCTACAAAACTATGGCTTCTATAGCTAGCTAGTGTCTACTTGTTTCTTACAAAAAAAAAAGGGTATAAAAACAAGTGGATTAGCCAACAGCTTTATACTTTTCTTGTTCAAGTTATGTCGTGTGGGTACGTAACTACGTATGTAGCTAGGTAGGTATGTTTGTCTCTCTCTTTTTTTCAGATCTTGTACAAATTGATTGATGTAGTGTTCGGATAACGTGAAAAGGAAAGCAATCTAGTGGCGCCAAAAGGGGCAAAAAAAAAATCCATGCAAAGGTAACCACGTCATAGCCTTATTTCTTATACCTGGTGCAAGGTTACGAGTGGACCATATAAGAAAAGAGCATCTCCTCTGTGTTCTTAGGGCTGAACGATACGCTTATCGTATTATTAGCAAAAGTGGAGAAGCCGGAAAGAATAAATCAGTTTCGTCCGATAAGCCTTTGCAACGTCCTTTATAAGGTAATTACCAAGGTCCTTGTGACGCGGTTTCAGCCCATACTTATGGAGATAATTGGGCCGACCCAAGGTAGTTTCCTCCCGGGACGCATGATTACGGATAACATCGTGATTGCTCAAGAAATTGTTCATTCCATGAGAAGGAAAAAGGGTAGAAATGGTTGGATGATTCTTAAACTTGATTTCGAGAAAGCTTATGATCGTCTTAGGTGGCCTTATGTGGAGGAAACACTCAAGTTTGCTGGTTTCTCGGATGTGTGGATCCGTTGGATTATGGCTTGTATCACTTCGCCGAGAATGCAAATTTTGTGGAATGGAGAAGTTTCGTCGCAGCTCAAGGCCTCTCGGGGAGTTCGACAGGGAGACCCGATATCGCCTTATATCTTCCTTCTTTGTATTGAGCGTTTGAGTCATATTATTCTTGATTCGGTTGCTAACAAGGATTGGAAGCCCATCAATTTGACTAGGAATGGTCCGTCTCTATCCCATATTTTCTTTGCGGACGATATCTTGTTTGCGGAGGCATCTGTTGAGCAATTTCAAATTGTGAAGAGTTGTTTGGATAGGTTTTGCTCCTTCTCGGGTCAGCGTGTTAGCATTGCGAAATCGAAAATCTTTTTCTCTCCTAATGTCCGAGATTCTGTTATTCAGGAAGTTAGAGCTGCGAGTGGTTTTATGGTTACTAATGACCTTGGTAACTACTTGGGCATGCCTATTCTCCATAAACAAATCAACAAGGAGACTTTTACGGGACTCTTAGATAAATTCAACAGCAAATTAACAGGCTGGAAGGCGAGGACTTTGAGTTTCTCTGGGAGAGTTACGCTCACAAATTCAGTGTTATCGTCAATCCCGGTTTATTCGATGTCTTCGGCTTTGCTTCCATCCCGGTTATGTAAGGACATCGACAAGTTGAATAGATCGTTTATTTGGGGGAGCGACAGAGAGAGGAAGAAGATGCATAAAGTTGCGTGGTGTGAAGTGACTAAGCCTAAAAATCATGGCGGTCTCGGAATCAAATCCATGCAAGATCTGAATTTAGCTTTGATGGGTAAGTTGGCCTGGAGATTCATTATGGAAGAAGGGGCTCTTTGGACCACTGTGTTGAAGAATAAGTATACGACGTCTGCTCTTGGCAACTCACCAGCTGCCTCCCACGTTTGGAAAAGTATTAGAAAAGGAGTTGTTGAAGTGGTCATCAAAGGGGTTCATTGGAATATTAGAGATGGTAGATCAGTGCGTTTCTGGGAGGACGTTTGGCTTATTGATACAGCTTTGAAGCATGTTACTGTCAGCCCCATTAATGATGTGCAAAGTAATGCTACAGTTAGTGAGTACTGGATTGAAAATTCAGGATGGAATTGGACTATCATTTCGCCTTTCCTGCCGGCCAAGTTTTTGCTTCAGCTAGCGGCTTTTTCTGTTACTGAAGACAGTGGCACACTGGCACTGATGCTGAGGATGAACTCTGTTGGGCTCTCACTTCAGATGGCAACTACTCTGTCTCGTCTGGTTATGAGCTGTTGCGTGGATACAGGAATGTTCAAGACATAGATGACATGGTCTACAAGAATATTTGGAAGTGCAAAGTCCCAGAACGTACACGTCATTTTCTTTGGCTTATGTGCAGGGGCGGTGTGCTTACAAATGTGGAGCGACGACGACGCCATCTTTCCCAAAATGCGAGCTGCACATGCTGCGGAACGGCGGACGAAACTCTTGAGCATCTTTTCAGAGACTGTAATAAGGTTAGATTTATTTGGTCCAATCTGAATGTTACTGATTTTCTCCCTGATTTCTTTCAGGATACTTTTGCGGCGTGGTTCAGAAGCAACGCTATGGTGGAGTTCGTTGTGGATACACTTGACTGGATTGACATCTTCTCTATGGGAATCTGGATGATTTGGAAATGGAGAAATGAATTAGTTTTCAATGGTAAAACCGAAATGGGAGATAAAGTGGAGCTTATCCTGAGCAAGACCAGAGAATACTATAATGTGGTTAGTAAATTATCAAGTTCTATTCCTACTACTTCCAAATATATGCAGGAGATTGCTTGGAGTTGCCCAGTAGAAAATTGGGTTAAGATTAATACGGATGGAGCGGTGAGAGATGGTCGGGCCACGGCGGCGGGTGTTCTTAGGGATCACAGAGGTCAATGGATTAGCGGGTTTGCCCACAACATTGGATCTTGCACGGTCCCTATGGCTGAATTATGGGGTGTTTTGAATGGCCTCAAGCTTGCGTGGGAGAAGGGGTTTAGGCAAGTCATCCTTGAATCTGATTCCCAACTTGCTATTAATCTTGTTAGTGCAGGTGTCTGTAAAAGTCACCCGCTCTTTAGCCTGGTATCGCAATGCCGAGGCTTCCTTGGTAGGGACTGGAACACCCAATTTCGTCATATTTACCGCGAGGCGAATACGTCTGCCGATCGTCTTGCTTTTTATGCTTTTAGTTTACCCATTGGATTTCATGTATTGTGTGCCCCGCCGGAGGAGATTTATTTATCGCTTCTTGATGATGTTAGGGGTCGGGCTATCCCCCGTTTGCTGACTACTTAGCCCTTTTTTATTATTATTAATAAAATGCTCCCTTGAGGGGCCGGAGAGTGCCGCCTCTCCTTCTACCAAAAAAAGAAAAGAGCATCTCCATTCATGATATTTTAGATGGATATTATATTTCACTTAAACTTTGGTTTTTCTAAGAAAAGAGCATCTCCATTCATGATATTTTAGATGGATATTATATTTCACTTAAACTTTGGTTTTTCTAATCTATGTCATAGGTGTTAAGGGTTGCATAATAGGGTAAACCGGTTTTTAAAATCGATTTTGTCCTAAACCGTCCAAAATCCAAAATCCATATAATTAATTATCTTAAAAAGTGAAGGGTAAAAGAGTAATTGTATAATAAAAAGTGAACGGTAAAAGAGTAATTGTATGGATTTAACTGATTTTTTTTGATGAAAATTGACGAGGATGGTTATTTGTTAACGAATGAGTTTAACATGTGGCTTAAGATAATTCATCCTATAACACATGATTTTCTGCACTAATGGGGTATATATAACTGGTGGTTTATGCAAAAATGGTTATTTGTTAACGGGTGGTTTATTTTAGGGAGTCACTGGTGTATTTCATAGAGTGAAAAATACGAGCAGTTTTTTATCGTTAGATTGCTTGTATGGACAATCATGATTAAAATAAAAGAATTTAACAAAAAATATAAAAAATAGGTGCTGATCAATTTTAATGGCACAGAGTGTAATTATGGTAATATTTGTTTGACTAGATAAAAGTACCCCTCACCCAAAATTAAAGGCTGTTGATTTATACACACGGAAAAATTTGTAAGCGCACACAGATATCCGCGCAACGCCATTTCGCGTGAAATGGCGTTGCGCGAAAGGGGACAATTCCGGAATATTAAAAAAGGGTTTCGGGAGCGTGGCGGAAAGGGACCCGCGCAACGAGGTTGCGCGCAACACCGTTTCGTGCAAGCGCGCAACGCTGTTGCGCGCAATCCAACGGTAAAAAAAAAGTGTCGTTGGATTGGCGCGAGGCCTCGTTGCGCGGATCTCAACGGTAAAAAAAATGGTCGAATTGTCCCCTATAAATACCCATTTCGATTCCACATTATAGTTGGAGTATACCTTCATTCCACATCATTGCTTAAAAATGTCGTCAGGAGAAGAAGATACGTCATCGAGCGATTATCATCCCGAGGAGGAAGATTCATCGTCAATCGATAGTTTCATAGCTGAGGATGATGAAGGTGTATCGGGAGAAGACTACGGAACCGACTCCGATGCATCAAGCGAGCCTGAACAAGTATTTTTCAAAGAACCCATAATATTATGTCATTTACGAACGTAGTATATTGAAAGTTAGGATAGTGTAATTTATAATATTTTGTTTTTACATTTTGAAATCATAGGTTGTCGGAATAGATTTTTCTATTACTTTCCACTATGATGGGGTGTGGAGTGATCGAAGAGAAATGCTTGATTGGGCTAGACAAATTGCAATTTCGAAGAATTTTGTACTAGTCATAAAAACCTCAAATCCAAACAGGGTCATACTCACTTGTGACCTAGCTGGTAGATATAGATGTGGCAAGAGGGTGTTGCCCGGACTGGAAAATAGGAGCATTTATAAGCCACTTACCGATACTGCGACTAGGAAGTGTGGATGTCCGTTTGAATTGAATGGGGTCCGTCTCAAGGGAAAAAATGGATGGGTCTTAACGGTAAAGTGCGGACAACACAATCATCGCCTCCCCACTAGTTTGTTAGCCCATCCATATGCGGGCCGATTGACAGCTGAGCAGAAGGAGTTTGTGAAAGGGAAGTTCCTATATCTAGCCACCCCGAAGATGATACTTGAAGAGTTGAGGTCAAGGTACCCAGGAAATGTGACCTCAATTAGACAAATCTACAAAATGAGGGATAAGTTACTTCTTGAGGATTGCGGAGAATTGACGGTGACACAATGGTCTTTGAAGTTCTTGAAAGACCGAGGATACATTGTCCATCCAAGACGAGTAAGGGGTTCTAATGTTATGAATGCCTTGTTTTTTGTGCACCCCACAAGTCTGCGCATGCTGAAGATGTTTCCCTATGTCGTCATTATGGACTCCACATACAAGACCAATAGGTATGTTATTTCAATATGTAATCGACTTGATTAGTATGTTTCCAGTATAAATGTTTAAAACAACTTGTTGTGCTAGGTACGACATGCCTTTATTGGAGATGGTTGGCTTCACTTGCACCGGAAATACATTCAGCATCGGGTTTGCATTTATTTCAAACGAAGATGTCGCTAGTTATAGGTGGGTGTTAACTCAATTGAAAGGCGTGTACGACGAGCTTGGAGTCCAAGTCAATGCAATCATGATAGATCGCGAGCAGGCTCTAATCAAGGCGATAAGTCAAGTTTTCGGGGACGGAGTCCAACATTTGTTGTGTTGGGTGCACATCAGACACAAAATTATTGCGTACGGCCTAAAGGTGTTTGCGAACGCTGAAAAACCACATGAGTTGTCACGCGGGTTTGCAAACGCTTGTTGGGCGCTCTTTTCGTCCACCACAGAGGCGACATTTGAAGAAAGGTATGTAGAATTGAAGAGAAGATGGCGACCGACGCTTATTGCATACGTGGAGAAGGTGTGGCTTAATCCATTCAAGAAGAACATAGTGCGTGCTTGGACCGATCATACAGTCCACTTTCAGACGAGAACCACCAATAGGTAATTTCATTTTTAGCATTTGAATTCAGTTTGAATTGTAGAAAGTGTATTCGTTCAATACTTAAACTTTGACATGTGTTTTTCAGGGTCGAAGGGATGCACGTTGTGCTGAAAAAGATATTGGATTCATCTCAAGGAGGCTTCAACACCGTGATACTAAGGATTCACATCCAGATGCAATCTCAAACCAACACTTTGAGGACAACCATTGAGAGAACCAGAATACAGAACCCAACAAAATACAGAGTACTGGCGAATAAGTTCAAAGCGCTGTTTCGTCCTATACGCGGACACGTTTCAAGGCAATGCCTAGGTAAGTTGTTAGACATGTATTATGATATAGCAATTGAGTTGACGCAGGGTACACTCGATATGGAGTGCCACGACTACTTTTGGAGGGAATGTCACGGTCTTCCATGCAAGCATCGAGTTGCACACGCTATCATAACTAAAGTACCCATCGAGCTGGAGAAGATACATCCTTTTTGGAAACAGATCGAATGGGATGACCTTAGTGATGACAACGATCTTGCCCTTGCCTACGTACCCTTGACCATTCGAGACCCAACGTGGGACGAAATGGTGGCAAAGCGAAATAGCGGTCAGATGCGTAGAGACCAGTATTTGCAGATCACATCAGCGTTCAAAGATTCAGAGCATCCTGAAGCCACAAACCTTGTTGAGCCGATACCTTATGAGTCGCCAGATGGAGCCAACAAGTATTCAACCACCCGGGAGAAAACACACCTTGAGCACGTAATGGAAGAGTACGAGAGGGATCAACAAAGACGGAAAGACAACGATAGTCGGAGCAAAGCAAATACATCGGCGCCATCCCGACCACGCGGATGACCTAAAGGATCTAGGAATAAGAAACGGACCGGAGCTGGAGTTGATACGCCTCCCATTGCGACCGCGCCTCCAAGCACCGCTACCCCCGCCGCTGGAAGCCACCGTGGCCCCCCTACGAGCGTCAAATGGCGCGGGGTTAACTTTGGCATCGGTAATGTGGATAGTTTTGTCTTTCCGTTCATTGATGATGCTAGAGACGTGATGGGAGACGGTCATTGTGGTTTTCGGTCACTTGCTTGCGTATTGGGGAGGCAAGAGGATGAGTATTACAGTATTCGATGGGAGCTTCAGGCAGAATTGATGCGGAACAGAGATATGTATGAAATCTTGTTCACTAGGGGCCTTACACCATTTGCTGAGTTCTTGAAGCATACCGGCCATGTGGAGTCTCCTTGCTCGAACGAATACTGGCTAGATATGCCGCTACACGGCCTTGTGTTTTCTACCTTTTATCAAGTGCCACTTGTGATGTTATCGAGGGATCGAGGCTCCCACACGTGTTTACCGTTGCGGATTTTTGGTAACAATCAAGGACATGGGATACCGCCACCAGTCGTTGCTATCGCCCACGTTGGTCAACGGGACCACTTCATACCGGTGAGACATTTGTAATCACTTTTTGTACGTTTTTTGTTTTTGTACATTTTCCTTTCGTGCATGTGACATAACATTTCTTTTCAGGTATGGCTTACGGGGAACGCGCCTATCCCCCCCACCTCCTCATGCATGGCGTCAATTTCATGACCCCAGCGCCGACTACTAGCTCGAAGCTCTTACCCCGAGGATTGACCATTGGAAGGCTTGCCGAAGGGACATCGGTCGGGATCCGGAGACATTTGCTTAGGACAGTGTTGTGGCAAGATGGATTGTTATGGGATATGTACTTTATTAAGAAGAACATGTTTTCATATTTCATGTATTGTGTGCCCCGTTTAGGTGATTTATGAACTATTTCATGTATTATGTGCCCCGTTTAGGGGATTTATGAACTATTTCATGTATTGTGTGCCCCGTTTAGGGGATTTATGAACTTTCATATTTCATGTATTTCGATGGATTGTTATGGGATATGTACTTTATTAAGAAGTACGAATCTTGTTGAAGTGGGATGAATTTCAGACTACGTTTGCGAATCTTGTTGATGGGCCTGAATAGGCAAAAACAACAATGGCTCAAAGTGGACACTGAAATGTCTGTGTTTTCCACCACGGGTAACAGAAGGCGCGCAATGGGCCCTCGTGTCTGCGCGAAATGGGCCTTCGAGCAGGATCGAAGGCTCGAAGGCCCATTTCGCGCAGACACGAGGGCCCATTGCGCGCCTTCTGTTACCCCTTTCACCCAACTGGGTAATTCCATTTTTACCAGTTCCGCGCATGCTTCTGAAAACAGTATCCCAACAGCTTTTCTGGTGACAAGACTTATGCATGCACATCTCTCCCTTCGAGCAAATTCCAAGTATAAAATGAGACCTAAACCTTCTCCATTGTTGCTCCACTCTCTATCAACCCTAAACTCCATACCGAAACCAGAATTTCATTATCGGTGCACCAATGGCTAAAAGGAAAGCGTGTTCATCGCGAACCTACCCCTTTGCTCCACCCATCATAAACTTCACCATCGTCCACGTCCGTGGGGTGAGGGAGACAAAGATGGAATGGTCTGTGATACAAGGCGCATCAATAAAAAACATCATCATGAACTAGAGCGAAGCTGGCTATGGAGCACCACCAGGATATTGTCGCTTCTTCTTGAACGACAACGATATAACACATCGTATCCACGCCAAAGAAACCACGGTGCAGCTTCGCCTGACTGAAGGTGACGAGATTCAGGCGATTGATGATATTTCGCCGGAGAATTAATGATGTGGTTTACTGTTATAAGTCACTTATGATGGATCCAAGTGTTTTTTCAGTAAGTTGTTGTTTATGGTGTAGGGTGTATGTTGTTTATGGTTTTTTCAACTGTCACTTGTTTAGTGGTATAAGTCATTATGGTTGTTTACGGTTTTTTTAGTAAGTTGGTTGTAAGCGCCGTCGAAATGTGGATCCAAGTGTTATAAATTTCAAGTGTTATAAATTACAATCGTTGTTTACCCTAAACCCTAAACCCTAAAACCTAACCCTAAATCCTAAACCCAACCCTAACCCTAAACCCTAAACCCTAACCCTAAACCCTGGACCCTGAACCCTAAATCCTAAACCCTAATGTACTAATGGAGATAATCCAAAAACAAAAAAAAAAAATATGTAAAGTACTAATGTATGTCATCTGAACCATCCAAAACATCCAAAATCAAGAATAGTAATGTGAAATGAAACCAACAATCCAAAACCACCAAAAATAGATACATAATGTACTAATGTATGTGTAATATCAAAGCATCTAAGGCCGGCGCTCATGTGAGGTGTCGCTGCCACTGCCGCGCTCGTGCACTAAATTCGGAAAGTGCCGGGTGGGCATCGGTGGGGGAGGCGGTGCGTCGGAATCTAGGATACTGAGCACATGCCTGAGATGCTGCGCAGCCGAATGATCAGGCGGCATCTGTAGTAGCTGGCTCCGGATATATCTCGATGCGTGTTGTACCCTCTGCGCAAATAAAATCAATTCATATTAGTTTGTACACTCAAATATCAACTTAAATATACAATTACAAAAATATGTTCTTACCATCCTGTCAGAAACTGCCGGTATTGGGTGAGGCATAGGAGGACGGGGGTCATCCTGGTGCGGCGAAGTGGGGTCGACGTACACGTGAGACCGAGCCCTAAACCATGCCAAGTAGCCCTCCTCCACCTGCCATGCGTACTCGGCACGCTGCACATCCAACTCAATCAGGTGCTCCATACGCTGTGCCCAGTGATGGTCCACCGGATCATAAGAAACAATATATGGGCGGTTCTGAATCGCGTCATGCCGGACCACAATCCTAGGCTGTAATGGTGGAGGAGGGATAGTCTGGATGCGACTAAACTGCCGCAACGCCCTCTCTGGATGGTACGCCTCCTGTATGATCCCAATGACCAGGACGCCCCTATAGCGAGACACCCGGTACGCGCCATCAAAATCCAGCTCGTTGCCCCACGGCATCCAGTGAATCTGCAAAGCGGAATACAAATCATCAATCGTCGCACTCACACTATACAATGTACGTCAGGTTGATTTCGAAGTCTAACCTCCTCTGCACGGATCGTGTCTAGAAGCTGTCGCATCGCATCCAGCCTACTCACGTCTCGGCTGGGGGCCCGCTCACCAGGTTGTCGTGCGGCTGCAAGAGGTTCAGCTAGCACCTCCATAGCCAACTTGATCCGGCCTCGGGTGTGCTCGAAATAACTCATGGTCCAAGTCTGAAACAATACTCATAAGATAATGAATCCAACCAAATTCGAAGAATGAAATATTTAGGACGAAGAACGTACCCTCAAAACAAGAGCGCAACCCGAGCATCCTTTAGTCTTGGCGCGCGACGTCATGCCCAGCTCACGAAATAGTAAAGACAATAAACCCGCCCCCCAAGCATATCGACCAGTCCTCTCGTGGTCCAATAGAAATCCCAATATCCACGTCTTGATCATGTTCCCGGACTTGTCGACGAATAACGTCATCCCGATAAAGTACCATAGAAACACAGTGGCAATGGTCTTTGGGGATGCGGGTCGCGTCCCCCTAAACATGTCCAACAGAATATCTGCGATGGCCTTGTTCGGGGCCCGTGTCCTCTACGCGTGTGCTGTCTGTGGATCGAGGCCGAGCAAATCCCCTAAACGAGCCTCGAGCTGCAACATATCCATCTGGGGTGCCATAGCCTCTCCATCTATACGCAGCCCGAAAATGCGGTGCATGTCATGGAGGGTGATGGTCATCTCGCCCCACGGGAAGTGGAAGGAGTTGGTCTCTGGATACCAACGCTCCCGAAATGCAGAGATGAGAATGTGGTCCGTCGCGCCAAACTCCAAACCGATCAGCCCGGTGAGACCGCTCCGCTGGGCGAGGCCCCACCAAGAATCGGGTCCTCCATGCATATACTCTCGAAACAAGTGTAAAGGATCCAAGTTCCTAGACCAGACTCTAATGACCTGAAGATACTAAACAGAGGGAAAAAAACGTGACTTAGAAAACCTAAGCATTGCTTTCGAAAAAAATTAAATACTCGTAGTTTGGAAAAGTTTACGTACGGTACGGTCGATCCAAATCCTGCCCGCTACATGTGTGGAATACGTCGTCAACAGGTTGCCATCAATAGGACCTCCCGGAAAGCCCTCCGCAACGGGAGGGTCCTCATGAGCGGCCCCTACTGCTGGTGCAGAGGGGGCGGGGGTACCTCCGCAACGGGGGGAGGGGCAGGCACAGCTGCAATGAGAGGAGGGATGGGTGTTGCTGGAACGGGAGGAGGTATGTGCGATGATGGAACGGGAGGAGGGATGGGTGCTGTTGGAACGGGAGGAGGGGATGCGGATGTAAGCGGAGGAGCTGAGGGTCCCGCCACGGATGTAGTAGGATCGGTCGAAGAAGTAGGTGGAGGACTAGAAAAGACCGGTGGAGGTGGCGGGACATGGGTCGTGGTGGGAGGTGAAATAGAGATGGTGGCCTCGAATATGTGGTAATCGTCAACCGACAAATCCTCCGCTGTACCCACGGAACCATCAAACTGTACGTCCTGCTCCGTGAAGGGCAGGTCGTCCCCTGCGACGTCATCTGGCAAGTCGTCCTGCAGGATCTCCTCCGTAAAATCCACCTCCACCTCGACGGAGGGGTCTACATCTATCTCCGGTGCATGCAGCAACTTCGGATCACTAGCTATCCGCTGCTGCTCGGTAGGCGGCACTCTGGCAAGTAACGCATGTGCAATCTCGGCGCACGTGAGCTTGGGCGCCTCCTTTTTCCTTCTCTTATCGAGGAGGACGGCGCTCAAGCTAGTGTGTACGTCCTTTAGGCGACAAGTTCAAATTAAATTAGTAAGTTTTCTATTAATTTTTTTTCCTTTTATTTAGAAATTCACCCTATGAATATGCATTCAACTAATGAATTCGTCGTTTCTGTCGGAATTCAAATTCCGAACTAAAAACTCATTTATCATTACTAATTTTATTTCAGTTTTCATTACGTTTGTAATGAAAAATGAATAAAACAATAATTCAAACTCTAATTATAACTGTAATTATTTTTTTTAAAGCAAGAATTCAACCTACGACTATGAATTCATATTAAGTACAAGTTCATAACTAATAATTCAAAATCTAAATATAACTCTAAATTAAGACAAATAAATTAAATAAAACAACTAACAACAAAAACAAAAACTAAATATAAATAGGAATTTTATTGTAAACAAATTATGACATTAAATATCTTACTAAACAAGCGAAGTTTATTTACTCAATTATTTACGATTTTCTAACCTGCACAACAAATCTAAACCTTAACAAAAATAAGTTACAATTTAGTCAGAGTTTTTAAGATAACTTATAGTAATGTTCACTGAATTTAATTTAAATATTTCTCTATCTTAACTCTTAATCTTAACAATTTAGTTACAAATTTTAATAGTCATTTTTCAAGATAATTCTAGATAATCATGACCGAATTTTTTAAAGGATTTTCTAACTTAGTCTTAACTCTAACCTATTCCAAGTTGAAAATTTAGGGTCAAAGTTAGATTATCTTCTTATTTATCTTGAAAAAAATACTTATCTACTTAATTTAATTATTTATCAATTCTTTTAGTGTCATACTTATCTACTTATCTACTTATATTAATTACAAGTTCATAACTAATAATTCAATATCTAAATATAACTATAAATTAATACAAATGAATTAAATTAAACAACTAATAACAATAAAAAAAACTAAATATCTTACTGAATAAGCCAAATTGATTTAACAAATTGATTTAGGCAATTATATGAACGAAAATTAATACGTAAAATTTGCTTAATAATTCATTACGAACTTTTACAAAAATATAAAATTTCGTAATGAATTTAAAACGTACCTCAGCCGTAAATGTCGCTCGGGTGCGGATCCGGCTACGAACAAATGGGCTTCGGATGCCGTCGGAGCATCGGATGTCGTCGGAGCGTCGGTTGTGGGGCCATGTGGTGTTTGTGCGGTCGGATCGGAGCCGGTGGTGGGCTTGGGTGGTCCTTGGTCGGCCGGATCGGGGCTGGTGGCGGGGCTGGGTGGTGGTTGGGAGGCCGGATCGGGCCTGGTGGCGGGGCTGGGAGGTGGTTGGGAGGGCGTAGCCGAGCTGGTGGTGGGGATGGGTGGTGGTTGGGAGGCCGGATCGGGGTGTGGAGAGGCCGACGGTCCAAGAGCGGGGTCGGTATCGGCGGCCGGTGGTGCGGATTCCGTCGTTTGAGACGCCGACGGTAGGGATTTCAGGGGGTGCGACATTTTTTTTGCTCGCAATGGAGTTTCGCGGATGGAGAGGACGGAGGTAGGGGACGACTGGTGCGGCGGCGCTTCGCGTAACGATTTACCCTAATACTTGCGCGCAATGGAGTTTCGAGCAAGCCCATTAAGCCGCGCGAGCCCGTTTCGAGCGGCCTCGTAGGCCCGTTTCGCGCGTCCCTCCCGACATTTCCGTTCCCTTTCCATTTTCCACTTTTACCCCTCCGCGCAATGTCGTTTCGCACGAGCCCGCGTTGCGAGCATATTTCTGTGCGCTTTTAAAAAAAAGTGTGCGTATGTACCCTGCGTAAATACAACCCTCGCACTCCTTACCATCTTCACCATCTTCAATCTTCTTCTTTGAGCGACAACGATCTCTTCACCATCTCCAAACTTGTGGAGAAAATCTACCAAGAACTTAATAGATCTCTTGCACTCCAACTCAATTAAAAGTGTCGATTCCAATTCATCAAATCCATGAAAAAGGATATAAAGAAAGATATGCATGAATTGGATTTTTCTAGGGTTTGTTTTTTTGGGTTTAGTAAAATTCTACTTGCAATCTACAAATTCTTCTAGTTTATGATAGCAAGTTTGTTTAATTTTCTAGGTTAAAGCACTAAATTGCAAAGAAACAACTCAGCCATGTAATTTTTTTTACTAAAACCAATTACCCTCAAATTATCAATTTTTAGTCCTTTATTGTTGGTAAGTAGAAGAAGTGTTTACTGATTTTCACATGTATTGGTCAGTGAATAGAAGATTTTTAGTTTATTGTTGAAGTTGTCTACTAAGTCATCTTAGGAGAAATATCAATGTAAGTTTCTATAGATCTTGTTATATCAGTGAATGAGAAATGTGTATTTGACAATTGACAAATTATATATCTGGTAGCCTATTAGCTCAAATGGTAGAGCAATGTGCAAGTGCACATAGATGTGAGTTCAAATCCCACATATGCAAATTCTTGATATGGTCATGTCTTTTTGTTCGTATTAGTTATTTTTTTGGTTCATGACTTTTTAAGGTAAGGTTCATAATATTTCTTCTTATGGTTCACAAATTTTGTTCCATGTTTCTTTGTTTATAACAATTGTTCTTTTGGTTTATGTTTGAATAACCTTAAGTTCATCAAAGTTCAACTTATGGTTCATGTCTTTTTAGTTCATGCTAGTTATTATTTTCTTTCGTGATTTTTAGTTCATGGTACTTGTTCTTTCTGTTCATATTTTTGTAAGATAGGTTCATAATAATTCTTTTGGTTCATGCATCTGATATGGAGAGGTCGTTATAATAAACATCATGTTCATTACATATTTTGGTGATTAATTTTATTTAATTTCTAAATGTTTGAACGTCAAACTTTTTGAATGATCATGTCATTTGGTAACCTATTAGCTCAAATGGTAGAGCAATGTGCATGTGCACATAAATGTGGGTCCAAGTCCCACATAGGCTAACTCTTTGTATGATTTATGTCTTTTGGTTTGTGGTAATTTTTTTTTGTTTCATGTTTTTATATGCTTAGGTTCATGATAGTTTATATTACGATTCATATCTTTTAAGTCATACTAATTGTTATTTTGATTCACGTCTTTTGGTTCATAATATTTGCTCATTTGGTTCATGTTTTGTATAGCACATGTTCATAATATTTCATCTCACGGTTCATGACTTTTATTTCATAGAAGTGGGTCTATTGGTTCATGTCCTTACATGATTAGGTTCATAACAAATGTCAATAAGGTTCATAGAATTTAATTCACAATATTTGCTATTTTGTGTCATGTATTAATAAATGATATTTTGTTGGTTCATTTCATTATATAGTTAAGTTCATAACAAAAGTCAATAAGGTTCATGAAATTTAATTCATAATACTTATTATTTTTGTCACGTAATCTAGCTAGTACATAAATAGTATTTTGTGGGTTCATATCTTCATATGATTAGGTTCATAACAATTTTAATACGGTTCATGAAATTTAATTCACAATAATTGTTACTTGTGTCGTGTATTCTAGTTCATAAACGATATAAGTTAATAATTTTGGTATACTAGGTTCATAATTTATGAACAATTGGTAAGAAAAATGATCTAAGCACTAAGTTGAACATTTGGGCATTTTGTCGAACACATGGTGGGCGGTTAGATGTGCATTGATCATTAACATTTGTTTTCAATCAAAAACTTGAAATTGTAAAGCAAAACATGCACAATCTTCATAGTTTTGATTATAATCAACAAAAATCAGTCCAAAACCCACAAAAACATGTAAATAGAAGTACCAAGCTCCCAAATATAAAAACCCCCAATGTGAACTTGAAATCATACAAAACAAATCTATATCAAAATCTATGAAAAGAGAACACAAATTGGGGCCGAAATCAATAAAAAAAAGTGAACCAAATTGGAAGAAGCAATAGGTAACAAGAATGGAGAAGATTCAATTAAAAAAAAAGTGAATGAAATTTCGACGTAGAATAGGATGAAGATGACCCCTGTAAGTTGTGTTCTAATTTGATGGATGAAAGACCAAAATGCCCCTCCGTGTCTAAAATCACTTAAACGCGTGTTTTAATCGTAGCCGTATATGTATCTTGATCAAACGGTTAAAAATTGCTCACATATTTCACTGTAGAAATTTAAAGCATATGATCTTGATTCTTATTTTAGGTGGTAATTGTTTCCTCCAAATCCAATAGAAACTTGATTAATACAAGAAGGATTAAGAGAAGATAAAGGAGCAACTGTTTAAATAGAGAAAATACCATCAAAAGATGGCATCCGAATTACCTTATCTTTAATACTTTTGAAAAGGGGTTATGTATATCTTGAATTTGGGATATTATATGGAGGCAAAAATTCACAAAGCCTCGAAATATCCTAAATTTTTACTTATTTGAAGCAAAACTTATGCCATATTATTAAATCTAAACAAATCCAATTTTACCTACGCAATATCACCAACAAAGAAAAGTTCGGAATTATCCAACACAATCCAACAAGACATAAAATGTGCAAGACCATTACCCGACCTACAAACATGCTAGAAAAAAAAAACAATAACTATAACTTAAAGCAAGAGTCCTAATATCAACTAAAATGGAACAAAAAGGAAACCAATCCACATGTAGAGAGTGCACACCATAAATAAGGCTTAATGAATCCTCTTCAACCTCCACCATGCATGAGGTCAAGGATTGCAAAACCCGAAGACCCATGAGACAACCTTGAACCTCCTCCATAAGCACATTCCATTGAGCCCGTACTCGGCGAACCCCAACAAGCACCACAAAACCATAAGAATATCGCGCTGCAACTCCAATGCCTAGCAAATTCAGAGCCAAAATTGCCGCATTAGTATTCAGTTTTAATGTGAACACAAGTGGCAATGACTACTCCATTGGAGAATTACACACACCACCACCCCATCACATGAAGTTGCCAACGACTATCGCTTCTATTCTGATGAGACTACTAATGGTAGGGACGGAACCAAGAATAAAAATTTGGATGGGCTGGATTTATCTTATACAATAAATTGTCGATAGATGAGGAAGAACTAGAATTGAAGCTTTAGACACCTTTTCAACCCTTTTGATGATTTTTAAACTATAATTTATACAAATTTGATATAAGAATATCATTGAATTTTTTTATTTCATATAAATAAAGGTAAAAGTTTTATAAGTAACAACATTAATGAATAATAACAAATTAAAAAAAGTTTCGATAATATTGAAAATAAAATAAGCATAAAAATACTAATAAGAGTAAAAAATATAAATTATAAACTTAATAGTACATACATATAAGAAAAAAAAGTAATCTATTACTAATAAGTAAAGCCGAAGCAATTTCTGCCACCACATTGCGCCACATCACCCCTTTATTAAAATAATAATTTTAAATACTTAATTATGCAAAAAAATTATCTCCAAATAAACATAAATATAAAATAATATTTGTAAAAAATATGCATAAAGATAAAATATTGTTAGTAGATTTGACCAATATAGATAAAAAAGGACATTACATTTACTATATTTATAAAAGATAAATTAAAATAAAGATAAGAAAAAATATGTACACGTGATCACATATATATCTTTGAAATAAAAATAGCCATATAAATGATAATATCTTAAAAAATATAGATTATGTGTAATTTTAAATAATTAATATTTTTAAATAAAGATAAAGTATATCTGCCACAATATTGTGTCACATCACATTATATTAAAATAACTATTTAAAATAGTGATTTAAAAATATATCAAAAATAATTTTTTTTTTAATTTTTGATAACTTGATCAATATAGATAGAATATTTTAGGACTACAATCTTATCCTATTATATGTAAAGTATATATAGATAAAGAAATATTTCTATCTTATCATTTATGCCAATAATAATGAAATATATGTTTTTTTTTATTTTTTACTTATATTCGCAATCAAATATATTAATTTTTATTACCAAAAAAAATATTACTTTTTACACCATTTTTATGTAATATTTTATTCTTATAAGATAAGAATATAAAAGTATTATTTTGAATTGATTTTTTTCGTAATTTTAAAATTTTTTATTTTTATTCTATTTTAACATAAGAATATAAAATTTATTAATTTAATTTATCATTTTGTTATACTAAAGCTATTTAATTGTGAAAATTATAATATAATTTTTTTAATAAAAAAAGTTAAATAATTAGTTCTATCCTAAAATTGTAACATCTCCCAAATGGTAATTTTGTTTTCAACAAATAATTTTGAGTAATTTTTAAAGATGTGGATGTAAAAAAAATTCTCAAATTTAATTTTTTAACTTTTTAATTTTACTAAATTCAATCATGTATATTTTTCGTAATTTTTAAATTTTTTATTTATCTTCTTTCATAACATAAGAATATAAATTTATTATTTTATTAATAGAGCTATTGAATTACGATAATTACATTATAAAGCATTTTAATGGAAAAGGTAAATTAATTAGATTTATCATTTAGTTTTAACATTTCTCAAATAATATTGTTTATATTCGACAAAAGAAATTTGAGTAATTTTTATAGATGATGTTATATTTAATTTTTTTTTAACATACTAAATCTAATTATTTATGTTAATTTTTAATACAAATAATTAAAGTTCATTCAAAAAATAACTAAAGTTGAACTATTTAAAGCCAATAGAATAAATCTACTCACACCTTATGTTTAAAAAAAATATTTTTTTATTCATATTAATGTAATATTTAATTATCTTCTATCCACACAATATAGATAAAATATATTACATCTATCTATTTATATATATTAAATCTAAACCTTTTCGAGCCACCACATTAAATCTGGCTCCGGCTCCACCATATATTTAATAAAAATTTAATTTAATTTTTATTAATTTTTATTTTTCAATTAAATTCCTCTTTATTATTTCTATGAAAATAAATTTTAATTCAATTTTTTAAAAAAAATAATGTTAATTATTTTATCTTTTGAAGTCACCACATTAAATCTAGACCCACCTTATATTTAAAAAAATAAATTTTTTATTCATATTTTCAATTAAATTCCTTTCTATCTATTTATTAAAAAAAATTAATTCGAAATTTAAATAAAAATAATGAAAATTATCTATCTTTATTCTTTTATTTAATTATGTAAAAGATTTATCTTAAATCAAATTTTGATAATAAAAAAATAAAAAAATTCATAAGATAACTTTTATACTAGAATTTTTTATAATATATTTTTAATTACAAGTTTTTTATATTAAATTCTTATCCACAAGTATGAAAAATACAAAATAGTAATTTAATATTCCAAATATCCTTTTTTTAATTTAATGCCCCATTTAAATTAATTTTAACATCTCTAAATGAATTTTTATATCCATGAGTATGAAATATGGACCATATTTTAAATTGAAATTTTTCAATACTGAATTTTCTGATTCTCTTATATTAAATTTCAATTGAAAAGTATAATAATTTTTGTAATTAGTATGAGTCATATTTTTAATCATATATTTTATATTAATTATCAGATTTTTATTCATATATTTTTATATCAATTTTCAGTTTTATCTTAACTTTCAATTAAAATTTATAATAATTTTCATTATTAATTTTCTACATATAAGAATGATAACTTTTAAAATTTTCATCTATAAATATGTTGTGTTTTATAATTTTTTTATTTATAAATATGATAGTTAAATGCAATATTGTCATCAAATTTTAATGTCTCAATCACCATATTATGATAACTAGAGCTGTCAAAAGCTGACCTAACCCGCAAACCCGACCCGAACCGCCCAATAATTTTAGGGTCAAGACACGAAAATTTGACCCCGAAACCCGAAATTGACCGAAACAAATAGAACCCGAAACACATTGGATTAAAACCCGAAACCCATTTGGTTGACCGATTTAGTATATTTATAAAATTTATTTTGAAACTTATAATATAATTTATTATTAAAATATATAAAAATAATATATTATATATAAATATTATTATTTAATTAAAAATTGATTTAATAATCTTAAAAAAATAAATTTTATAAATTTATTTATTTATAATATATTATATTCAATCGGGTTGGGTTGTAGCGAAAACCCGTTACAACCCAACCCGATTGACCCGTGACCCATAACGAAACCGAACCCGATTTAAATCGAACCCAAAATGACAACTCATTAATTCATATGAACCATATTTTGAATTACAGATTTTTAATTTTCGGACTCATTTATATTAACTTTGTACCCGTAAATATGATGTTCTTTTTAACTATTATGGACAATATTTTTAGTAACAACTTTTAATATTAATTATTGAATTTTTATATCAATTTTCTTTCTATAATCATGACAATGTTTTTAATTAGTATGAACCTTATTTTTAATCACAATTTTTTAAATTAGTTTTAGAATTTTTTATATTAAATTTCGATAAATTAAAACTTTAAAAATTTCATCCATAATTATCTTGAGTTTTTATGCTAATATTATATCTATAAATATGAAAATTAAAGGTTATATTATTTTTAAATTTTAATATCTCAATCACCATATACGTAGTCATAAATTTTTTTAATATTTATTTTCTATTCCACAAGTATGACAAGGTTTTTAATTAATAGGATTAATATTCTTGGATTTTTGGAATTTTTTTAATTTTCTATTTAAATGTATGACAACTTTTCAAATTTTCTATATATAAGTATCTTGATTTTTTAGAATACAGATCCCTAAATAAAATTAATGATTCCTTAATGTTAAATTAATTAGCCAGATTTGTTCGTTCAAATTTTGGCTCGGTCATTTCGGGTTAGGAGCGAGTAAAAATTCATGTTATTAAAATTTTCGGGTTGATTAGATCAATCATTTGTACTTTTCTTGCGGGTTTAGGTCGGTCCAATGAGTCAAAATCATTAAATTTTTAGTGATTATGAAAATGATTTTACAAGTAAATAATACTTTTAATGACAAAATATTATTTAATATATTTTTTAATTAAATATATTATAATAATTAAAAAATTATATATTCAGTTATTGGTTTCATTATTTTTATTATTATTTTTTCACTAAATAAATTATAATTCATATATCATATGTAAATCAATATATTATAATTTTCTTAAAAAGCCCCCGGGCAAGGCCCGGGTCATAACTAGTATTTCCTATATTGAAAAGAAGAGGTAAATTAAACAAGTACTAGTTAGATAGAATAAAAAAGGGGAAAAAAAAAGAACAATGAAAAAATGAGGGGAAAAAATACCAGGTCATCTTTCAAAAAATTTGAAAATGAACACGGAGTAGAAGCTATTAGTGGGGATCGAACCCGCACGGCCGCACACACATATCATTCACAAAAACAATACACTTCATTACCACTAGGATAATTAAACAATGAGTTTATATACAACTAGAAGTATATATATTATAAAAATTTGGGGTGGGCTGTAGCAAACCCTAACCCACCCCTAGATCCGTGCTTGACTAATGGTTAGATTATCGACCACTTTGCATTCGGGCTTCAATGCTAACATGTTCAATTAAAACTATAAGAACTAATTGTTTCTTCATTTGCTTAGTCTTTCATTATACTAATCTGACCACCTTATTCCCTTGCATGGTTGGCTGGTGTCCTCCGTCTTCTAATAATAAACAAACAGTATCCAATGGAGTTATCATTCAGGACTAAAGACCGAATGAAGACTTTTAACAAAATAAAGGAATATCAATTTTGCTACAATTGTCCGGTCTTCAAACTAGCCTTTGTATATTTATTTACGTTGTTGTTTTCAAAAGACTCTTATCATATGTTGAGCGATCATTCATCGTACTTTTGAATTCAATGATGGAACAATTTGTATTACAACAAGTTTATGCCTTTTTATTTGTAATATTCACTATTATTGTTAAATGGTATATATTTTCGCCCCCTTTTTAAACTTGGGTGACTTAGGAAGGCGCTCAATTCGAGGCCAATGGTGTTATGGCGCCCTCCTCAATGTCACATGCGTTACAAGAGGAGGCCAATCTGTAATAGCTTGGATCTTATAACTTGTTATAAGGGTTTGTGCTCACCCCTTCGGCTGATATAAAGTGTCATAAGCACTCAATTTTGGCAACACCGAAAGTACATGATGTGATCTCATCTATGGACGCAACCCAGAAGGGGAGTCCTTGTTGTCCACTCCGACGGACCCATCACTAGAACTTGGACCTGCACCATCGCCGAAACCACGAACTCCATAGTGGCACGCACACTCGCTAGCCACAACGCGTCCACGACCGAGCCCTCGCTTGTGTGCGTTGTCACCATCAGCACCACGGAAGACTTGAGCCTCAGCTCCGGGAATCTCGCCCTCACCGTGCCAAACTAATTGGCGCGCCTTGCCAGCACCATGCCGGTCTCGGCGCACCCGGCATGACCACTTGAGGTTCTCACAAGCGCCAAGGCCATGCCGCACCTCACATAACATGTCGCAACCTGCCTTATGCGCGCACATGCACGCCAATGCCCTTGACGCACTGCGACAGTCATGTCACGACCTAGGTATTGACACCTGAGACCCCTTGACCTTGACCACTATCCTTGATTGCCGTTATTAATATTCTTTCTATCTTGAGCCATTGTTAGTTTAGTATTGCTTGTTTTAGTATTATGTTTATGGGCTTAAAGGTCTAGATTTTAATTTGCAAGTCACGAAAGTGGATGTTTAATTGAGTATAGATATGTTTGCTAACATTCGAAAGAATTTAGTAGATACATTAGAAAATTGCCTTCAAACATAGTTAAAATTAAGATTGTGCAATCATCCTTTAAAGTCTACCGAATAATTGTTTTGGGGATCCTTGATCTTAGAAGCTTTTCCCCCATTGCTTTCTCTCATATATTACTTATTTGCTTGGTCATAAACTCATAATTAGTTTCATAGCTAAAGTTATATCTCAATCTTTTATTAATTTTTACAGCTTAGTTACTAATTTGACTACAATTGGTACTACTTAGTCCTAGAGTTCGACACCTTGGTATTAAACCGATCACGTACACTTGTGGGGTAGGATTTGGCCTATCACCCCCAGTTTTACTGGTTCTTTCCGGTTTGGTTTCGATCCTTTAGAAAAAAAATAGTCGTTGGAAATCCAAAATTGCGTTCGCGGTGTTCAAACAAAATGCATTATATCTCAAACAGAATGCAAAACCGCGACCATAGTTTACCTGTTTGGCCAGTTCTGATCGTTAGGAACCGTTGGTTTGGAGACGGTGGAACCATCGGTTCCAAGGAACATGGAATTGAAACTAGGATCGGCCGACACCCGGTTCCACTAACCGAAACTACTGATTTTTTTTCTGGTTTAGTTCCACGGTTCCATTGGAACCAAACCCACGTCTAAATTGGGGGATAGTTTCCAACGCTCAGTTTCACTCAAGAAGAGGATGCCATGGAAATTATTTCGGTTCACTTGGGTCATGCCACAATCCATATTGGTAGAACCTAGCTTGACCTCAACACCTCAATCATTCTTCCAAAACCCAAACTACCTCGAAATTGCTCAACCCTAAACCTTAATTTATCACTTAACCCTAAATTAGTTTATAAAATTAAATCCACCAACCTTGTGAATCTTCATTTTTCTCTTCCAATCGAGCGCTTGGATAGTCCGAGAACAACAAGAATATATTCTTATCTTTGTTCATCGTCTAACTTGTCCTTTAATTCGACTTTCTTTTATTTCATTCATCTTATTTTTTCGTAAATTAAATTAAAGAAGAAGGGCAAATAGGATATTTGTTTGACTTAATAAAAAAGAATAATAATTTTTGTCAAATGGATGGTTAAATGCAACAAAATTATAAGTAAGGAGTGATTAACTATGAAAAAACATATAAGGGATAATTAATATAACATGATAAAAAAGGGTCGGTTACTTATAGTACTTTACTCACTCCGATCTCAAACTCTTATGAGTTCTGATTTAGCGGAGATTTGTACTTTTTTTTGTTTGATTTGACTTTCTTAGTCCTTCACGACTGCCATTTTTTAACCGCCTATCGAATTAGCAAAGTCTATTTGGTATGCGAATTCTTTCCTTATTAAAAAAAAGGCCGGTTAAATGTAATTTTCGCTAAAAACTAGCGTATATAATTATAATCTCTCCCCGGCAATTCTGCAATTTCCTCAATTCCTCCCAAGAATTTCCGTCCCCGATAATTCCCTAGCCCCAAATCAATACAGTTTTGCTTCTCTCTTCTAGGGTTTTCCCCATTTCCATGCAATCGACCCTAATTCCGTACTTCATCAGCGATGTCTAGACCCACCGTCGCAGGTGGCACCGGCCTCGCTAATTCCCTCTCATCGCCGTCGAGCTCGAGGTCGGTAACCCACACCGTCAATGGCTCCCACCACTTCGTGATCAAGGGGTATTCCTTAGCCAAGGGCATCGGCGTCGGCAAACACATCGCCAGCGACAATTTCACCGTCGGCGGATACCAATGGGCGATCTACTTCTACCCCGATGGCAAAAATCCCGAGGATCATTCCACCTATGTCTCCGTTTTTATCGCCCTTGCCAGTGAGGGAACTGACGTTAGGGCTTTGTTCGAGCTGACGCTCCTCGATCAGAGTGGAAGAGGCAAGCACAAGGTCCACAGCCATTTCGATCGCTCCCTGGAGAGCGGCCCCTATACTCTCAAGTACAGAGGGAGCATGTGGTTAGTTCTTTTGCTTTTTATGTCGAGAATTTCATTCTTGTTTTGGATCAATTTCAGCTGGTTCCGGTGATTCTTTTGTTAGATTTTGTCTTGTGGCTTGTAATTCAGCTTGAATTTTTTGGTGCAGCAGCTCTTCTATTTTTATTTTCTGCTAGTTATTGGTCTCAAGATTGTCGATTGAACTTGCCTATGTACAGTGCGCTTAGCTTGTTCATTCTTGTATATGAAAGATAGTTGTGAGCAAGATATTGTGGATTTTTTTTAGTATTAGCTGGAAAGATAAAATCAGGTCCAAAATGAACTTTTTAGAGGAGAACCTTAAGGTTATAGGCCTTTTTTAGTTCGATTCCAGAGTTAGATTCTTAGGAATCCAATTAGGTCTTGGTAGACATCTCACCACCGCCATTGCTGCCACCATTGTTACTTCTCCACCACCTTCTTTATCTTCTTTTGTCCCAGAATTGTTAAGCAATGATGCTAAGCAAAGGCAAGAAATGCTGTTGTCACCTGCACTCCATCGTTGCAACCATTAACCCTGAATCCTCACCAGTCAGTCCTTCTTCATCCCTAACCCTATCCAACCATTAACCCTGAATCCTCACCAGTCAGTCCTTCATCCGGAACCCTATCCAGTATCCAAGCGTGCTTATCGTTGTCCTTAACCCTAACTAAAAAAATGAAATCCCATTAAAGCCGAAACCCCAACTGTAACCTGCGAAAAGAGACAAAGGCTAAGCAGCAGGCAAAGAAGACAAGGACCTAAAACCCTAGCCTCCTCCTGCTTCTTCTTTCTTCTATTCTTCTATTCTTCTTCCTTTGTGCTTGTTCTTCTAAACCCTCACAAAGCTATCACAACCATCATCCTCTCTTTCTTGCTCTCTAAAACACCATGACTATCCCACCACCACCACTCCCAAACCAAGGCAGAGGAGGAAGAAGGTTGGATGCAAAAGTTTGGCTCATACTTGGGTGTGGGAGTGGGGAATTAAGGAATGAGTGGAGGGGGAATGTTCATTTAAAGGATTGGATGATTCTTGAACTTTTTTCCCTCAACCAAACACTGGAATTTATTATTGCCACGTATCATACTTAGTGTCTCCTAAGTTAGGGTGGCAAAGATGTTTAGTGATGACAAAACTGATGTGTTTGGGCTGTAGTGGGGATTTTGGGAGGGAGGATGATTTTTCAGTGGTTTGTGGCAACAGTTAACAGTGGGAGATAGTAATTTGTTGTCCTTAAGATGAAGGGGTGGACACATAATCCAGGATGGCAGCTACGGCAATTGAAGACATAGGTGTCTCATTAGAAAGTGGTAAAATGCTGGTAGTAAGAAAGAATAGTGATTTTGTATTGTGTTTACTTTTCTGGGTATCTGATTCGTGTTGATGCCTGACGTTTTTTGCAAGCATTTCAAGATGTATGCCCTTTTTTTATTCATATACTAGTAACCATTGATTAGAAGTTGGAAATGCTTCATTAGGTCAAGGTAAAATTATGTCTCAACTCTGAAGTTTGTTCTCATTTAATTTATCTTAGTTGTGGATGTCAGTGATGATTACTTCAGCTACCTATGTATATATATACTGTGTTGACTTTATGGCTATTTTCTGCTCCTTTTTTTACAGGGGTTACAAACGGTTTTATCGGAGGGCGATGTTGGAGACGTCAGATTTTCTGAAGGATGATTGCTTAAGAATTAATTGTACCGTTGGAGTTGTGGTTTCAGAAACAGATTGCTCCAGATTGCCCTCTATACAAGTTCCAAGTTCTGATATCGGTTCACATTTTGGCATGCTGTTAGATAATGATGAATATTCAGATATAGTTTTCATTGTTGCTGGAGAACGGTTTAATGGTCATAAGCTGGTAATATCTGCGAGATCCCCCAAATTTGAAGCTGAATATATGGATAGGATGGAGGAAAGTGATGACGAAGTCAAAATAGCTGTTACTGACATGGATCCTAAGGTTTTTAAGGTGCGGTTGGTTTCTTGGTAACCATTTTTTTCCCTTTAACCTAGGAAGGATATTTTAGTTTTTTCTAACCAAAATTTGACAACTTCTCTGCATCTGCAGGCTATGCTTCATTATATATACAAAGACTGTCTTGTTGCTGACGAGGACTTGCTATCATCAACCTCATCTTCCACGACATCACTCCGTGACTCGGTAGTGGCAAAATTGTTAGCCGTGGCAGATAAATATGAGTTGAGCAGACTTCGGTTGATGTGCGAGTCTTTTCTCAGCAAGCATATATCTGTGGCTTCTGTTGCTGATATTCTCTCCCTGGCTGATCTTTGCCGTGCCTCAGATTTGAAATCCGTTTGCCTGAAGTTTGTAGCTGAAAACCTTGTTGGTAAGTTCTAGCATTTAGTACTTTGCAACGTGCAAATTCCTTGTAAAAGCTATAACTTATAATGTGTGTTTCACAAATAAAGTTGGATGTCAATATCAAAGCTGAATCAGTTTTCTCAATACCTTGTGTCATTTTTGGCTGCTGGGAAGCATGACCTGATGCCTATAGGTCATGGAATGGTTCTGCTTAGAGTTTCTCGGTTGCTTCTTGTTACAAGGCTGTGTTATCTTTATTTGCCACCTTCTAAGTGGCTATGTGCATCTCATTCACAATGACACCCTTGACACTGTTCTTCCTTTATGATTCATTAAGAAGAATCTAAAAAGTTTTCAACTTGGGTGAGTCAGGTGACTCTTAGAGATGCAGCCTTGTTTGCTCCACCTCCTCATGCTATTCCTAGTGTCCTAGAAGCCTCTGCCTTCCTTTTACGTATAGGTCATGTGATTTGAGTCCTTCAGTAATTTTATTCCTTGTAGAACTTGCAAAAATTAAAGTATCTTTTCTTGGGAACACATAATCTATCAGTAGAAGATTGCATCCCTTATTCTATCCTCAAAAACTGTACCGAGCCTAAATCATGCCAATTTTCTCTTCTATTAATTTCCTATAAGATCCCAGGGTGAGGTACATCTGATTATAGCACACATCTGCAATTGAAAATCTCAAGGTCCAAAATGGAGACTTAAGGTTTTCAAAAAATTGCATCTCTTTGACTCCACCTTGCTGGCTGCTAATATATATATGTGTGTGTATTTCGCCTCCTTGCCTTAACTGGCACTTTGGACGCAGCTGTTATGAATTCAGAAGGCTTCGAGTACCTGAAAAAGAACAGCCCAATGCTGCAATCAGAGCTCCTCAAAATGGTAGCTGGTGAAGATGAACTCAGCAGTGGAACCGGCAAAAATAATAGCATATATGCTCAGGTTTCTGATGGTGGGAATGCAAACAACAGAGGGGTACAAATCTGGCGCCCTCTGACTGTCAATGGAAGGAGTCCAAGCTTGTGGGGCCCACTTGGAAATCCCGGTGATGGTAGTGGTGGTACCTAGAACTGGGATTTCATCTTATACTATTTTTTCGCCTAGTTGATTTGGAGGACTTTCAATGGCTTCGATTAGGAAAGCAGCAAGCGAAGCGTATATTAAGGAAAGAACAGTTTTTTTTTTCTGCTCTGTTGTATTCATGTCACAGTCGAAAATCCATGACTGTAAAGTGTGTTGAAGAACAAAGTTGTTGAACATGTGTCCGGGTCCTTTGTCTTTTCTTGCATCTGGCTGTAGATTTTGTTGCTTGGACGAGTCTTGCTGTAGAGTTAATCTTGGAATGTTGCAATGAAGAGGAAAGGATTTGCAAGTTAATTTCATTGTTGCAGTTTACTGTTCTGATGATAAGACCTTTCATTTACACTGCTATTCAAATTCTCAATCACTGATTCTTATATGTATTTTCTACTTTCAAGGCTTCTGAATGGATGGAATGGATTCTGAAAATTTCACATCCTTCTATTACATGCTTGGCATGACACAAATTGTATTAGATCTGCTTATCACTTATCCAGTTAACTTCTGAAAATCCTAACATGACCTTATCAACTTGTAACTATTAGCTAACAAGTTCTGCCAAATGCTGCACATGCGGTAAAAACAAGAGGCGCAGTTGTTGGTGGCAAGAGGGACCTTAGCCCCTTCACTTGGTTGAAAAATCAAGTCTCGCCAATTTGTCTATCTTTAGGTCGAGTCGGTCGGTGCAAGTCGGTTTACCTATTTTGTGTGATTTGCAATCAGGGATTTACCACTAAAAGTGGGCCCCTCATTAAAAAAAGTGCGGTTGTATTGTATTAAAAACGCCTATGTATATTACGTGTGCATAAATTTTGTAATACGTGTGCATTATTCTATTAAAAAAGTATGTACATCTATTTGTATAATGTGTGCGTCTATTTTGTAATATGTGTGCATTGTACTATGCTTGCAAGCATGTCATTGTTCCCATGACTTTGGAAGATGCTATACATTAATATCTAAACACCTTTTTCTAAGGATAAGGGAAAAAAAAAGTCTTCACGTATATGCGCATGTAATTCGCCCCACTTGCTGACATTTTCTGTGTGTGGGAGCATAATGCATGCATGTAGAGATACCTTTTCATTGTTGATTCTCATATTGATACAAAAAAGCAAGCACAATGTATTCTCATAAAAAATATTTTTCTAAATGACCTCATAAAAAATCACAGCTTATTATCATATCAGGTATACAATACAGATACATTCTCTAAATATATATTATCGACAGACTATATTTCAAATATATATTTGACATCACATGATTGGACTCCATTTATGCAGTAGAAGGTCATTAAAATAAAAGTATGGATTTGGAAATCAATAAATCATATTCCGGTTGATTTCACAAGATTCACTACACAAAATCATTTTTTTATGCTATCTATTTTGTACTTGTACAAAATATAGCACTAGTTATGTAAATTACACTTAACTAGGAACTCAAAATTCAACAATTAATGTAAGTTCAACCAATGGTTGATCCAAATCCAAGCTGTATATCTACGAATTAACTTGATTGGATGCATTGAGCTACTGGTTATTCCTAATTTTGCTAGTATTTTAATGTTCATTTTAGCAATATAAGATGCTAAGGAAAAAAATATAAATAATCAAATACTTCTTATGTAAATATATTTAGCTAGGGCTGTTTAATGAAAAAAATGGTATATAGTTTAGACATTTTATAATAGTTTAATAAAATGTACTATATTAGGTTAAAAAATGTGAGGATCTTGAATTTCTAATTAAGTATAAATGAGGGAGCCTTAAAATGTATTTTTTCTTATAAATAGTAGTTTTGTGCATAGTAGGTAGAATTAAGGGCAGTTTTATGTAATTTGCCTAAAAGTTTAATTGTCAACTGATACTTTTTCTTTTTAGATTTTAGAAGTGAATGGTCAACTACTATATAAGGATTATTTTGAGATCTTGAGAATTTTAACAATGGAACTAGAACAAAGAGAAGGAAATGGAAGAAAATCCTTCTCCATCTCAGCCTGCACAAAGGAAGGAGATGAAGCGCAAGGCAAAGTTAGTTCTCTCCACGTAATAATCCGTTGAAATCTCTTCTCGTTTACAATGTCAATCTCTCAATCATTTCAGACTAACCCTCTTTCCCCCCATTTAAACCCTATCTAAATCTATCCTCTAATTTATATTACCTTCTTCAAAAAATTTCTTCTTCTATTTCATTCTCTGCACTCTTACTTTGATTCTCATAGATAGTGAGTCCTGTAGTAGTAGGGGATTCACTATGATTGGCAGTTAAATAGCTAAGGAGAAAAACCCTCAATCCGAAACTTGATTTATTTTGTTCTAACAATAGTTTTATGGCAATGCAGAAGAGTTTTGGTGGCCGATTTTCATTGGGGTTGAACATTTTGTTTAGGAGGAAGCAAGTTGACTCAATTTTTTTGAGGAGGGAAGGACATGAATTGGCTAGAAGATTGGTTGTTCCTGATCTTGTTGCCATTGGTATTTCTTCTTAATTTTTATTTTAGAGCTAAATACCCATTTTGGAGCTTAATTCAGTGTTCCTTTTTATATTTTCTTTTTTGTTGTTCATTTTCCGTTGGGTCTATCCGCCCTTGCAAATTTGATCTTAATATATTTCCCTACTCTCTGCCTTCAAAAAATAGATAAATGCTTCTTGGTAAGGGATCACAATGGATGAAATTGTTGTTTGTAACATAACATTCTTGCTAGGAGTTTGTATGTTTCAACCATTGATGTAGCTCTTTGTGCAAAACTTCCTGTAACACGCCTACGTGTTTGTGATTTTCTTTCTTGGAATACAAAATGGCATTACAAGTTATTTTGCTATAGTGGCTACAAGAAGAATTCCCCTCCTAGAAATTTAGGTTTGGAATTAATAATGTGTTTATAAAGTGATCCTGACTTCGGTTATATTCTTGATGTTCCATCAGGAGTTGGTGCAACGATTGGTGCTGGGGTCTATATTCTTGTGGGTACGGTTGCAAGAGAAGATGCCGGTCCAGCACTTACAATTGCTTTTCTGATTGCTGGTATAGCTGCTGCCTTGTCTGCATTTTGTTACGCAGAGCTTGCTTGTCGTTGCCCTTCTGCTGGAAGTGCTTATCATTACTCGTACATTTGTGTTGGAGAAGGGTAATCCACAAATCAACTCTTTGAATTCATCTGGATGTGTTGTCTCACTTATCATTACTCATACATTTGTCACACAGAGCTTGAGTGAAGTTCTCATATGATCTTTCTAAAAAAGCTCTCCATTCTATTTCTTTCATTTTCTTATTTCGCTTCCTACTTTTGATACTTATGGTATGTATGTTTATGATTATATCAGAATCATTTAACAACTTTTTTTAATAATTCTCAGTGCTGCTTGGCTGATCGGATGGGCATTGATACTCGAGTACACAATTGGCGGTGCAGCTGTTGCTCGTGGCATATCCCCAAATCTGGTTTGTAGATCTTATGTATTTCCATGTCTTGTGTTATGTTTTTGTCTGTGGGTTACTTCATGGATTTTTACCCTCACTCTTAGTTTATTCTTTTTCTTTCTTCATAAAAGATGCATGGAACTTGTATGCTAAATTTTGTCCACAAGATACAAAATTTTGTAAAGCATTCTTATTAAAAACAGAGTTTCATATTTCAAGTGCTTCTTTGTGTTAAAGTGGAGAGCTGGAAAATTGACACAGCCTGACTATATTGAAGACAAATGTCTGTCAAGTCTTTTCATTAACAAAGCGTGGGGGTTCCAAGAACTAAAGCACCAATTTGTTATTTTCAGGCGTTATATTTTGGAGGTGAGGATAATCTTCCAACATTTTTGGCCCGCCATACAGTATTTGGGATTACAGTCGACCCATGTGCTGCTGTATTGGTTTTCATTGTCACCGCACTCTTGTGTATTGGTGTCAAAGAAGTATGTCTCCAAACTCTATAAGATTCCTCCCATTTTCAATCTTAGTTTTTTAATTGTTAACTTCTTGCTTCTGTAGTAAATTCAGCGAAACCCTCGTTAATCTTGAAGAATTGTATCCTGTTTCCAATTTCATCTTTAGTTGTAAGTCACATGTTTGCCCAATAATCTTGGTAAGATCCTGATCTTTACAGAGTACATCAGTTCAAGCAGTTGTTACTTCAATGAATGTCTGTTGCATGGTTTTCATCATTGTTGCTGGAGGATATCTTGTATTTCAAGTTGGCTGGCCAGGATACCAGCTTTCTACTGGGTAATTAGCACATCATGCTGTTTTAGTTTCAACATTTTTCTTGTTATTCTATCAATTCATTTTTGGTATTTTCTGTCATTTAGGTACTTCCCGTATGGCTTTAAGGGTGTGCTCACAGGCTCTGCTACTGTCTTCTTTTCATACATTGGTTTTGATTCGGTTGCCAGCACAGCTGAGGAGGTACTTACTGTCTTAGTGCATCGTTTTCGTCATCATGACAGGCTTCATCGGTAGCAATGGTCATTGCAATCTCGCGTTATCCAATTATATTGGAAAAGAAATTGGTTAACAAGAAACACAACCACAAGCTCTAACAGTTTATTTCATTCTACTTCTCCCTGTATTTGGAATTTTGGCAACAGGTTAAGAATCCTCAAAGAGACCTGCCCCTTGGTATAGGGATTGCATTATCCATATGTTGCACTCTGTATATGCTAGTATCTGTAGTCATTGTTGGGTTGGTACCATACAATGTCATTAATGAAGACACTCCAATTTCCTCAGCATTTTCTGACTACGGAATGGAATGGGCATCGTATGTGAAATTTCTGCTACATTGTAAATACTCATGATTACATTCAATACATTTAATTTGTTTTAGTTTTCCTCTCAATTTTCTTTGATTTCTTTCGAATTTGCAGTTATGTTGTGACAACTGGAGCAGTTATGGCTCTCTGTGCAACTCTACTCGGTTCCCTTCTTCCTCAGGTACATTAGATCATCTGAGGTTAACATAATTTTGCATCAGCATAAGAAGAGAACCGGAAAAAGAGAGAGAGAGAGAGAGAGAGAGAGAGAGAGAGAGAGAGAGAGAGAGAGAGAGAGACAAAAACCTGTATCATACTCAGCTTATTAGCTATTGACAACCAGGTGTTTCTAACTTCCTCAGCCCCGGATTTTAATGGCAATGGCTAGAGACGGTTTACTTCCATCGTTCTTCTCAGACATTAACAAACGTACACAAGTTCCAGTGAAGAGCACAATAGTAACTGGGTTTCTTTCTGCAGGCTTAGCATTCACTATGAATGTTTCACAATTGGCTGGAATGGTACCTTTTTTATGCTAGGTCCTGTTACCCTTAAATATTAGAATATAATATCACCATATCCATAAAGAGTGACTACTTTTTTTTTTGCAGGTCAGTGTTGGTACACTGCTCGCCTTCACCATTGTAGCTATCTCAGTACTAATTCTTAGATATGTTCCACCACAAGAGATGCCAATGCCATCATCTTTCAGGGAGTCAATTGCTTCTTTTTCAGAAGGTTCTAGTCGCCATGCCCGCGACTCTGATCTTGATCTTACAAGAGATTCGTTTATAATGGATGGGAGTGACCATGAGTGTTTGCTTGGCAAAGGCGAAGATATGGATTTTCCTGTCCAAGAAAAGGAAACAATTCAAGGTAACTAAAATATTATTCAGAGAACATGCATATACTGATATACTTGTTTTAGCCATAGGAGCGTATCAAGTTTGATGCTGGATTTTTGCAGACAAAGAAAAGCAACAGAGACGACGAATAAGGGCTACTTGGAGTATAGTTGCCATATGTGTGGGTGCTATTAGTATAGTTGCCATATGTGTGGGTGCTATTATTCTTGCATCTGCCGCTTCAGTGGAAACTATATCTAGGTGTGTTTCTCTTCTACTTATAAATAGGCTCAGACTCATCTAAAAAACAAGGCTTAAACTTGATGCATTTATAGTACAACTGATGGTAGTACACTATACAAACAAGTACATCCACACAAAGTTTGAATCTTGTTGATATATTTTAAACATGATGTATTTTTCATCCTAGTACATTTTTGCTCCACCTATTTGATACTCTGCATGTGCATGTGACAGTTTTGGCCGCTTCATGTTATGTGGAATTGGTGGCGTTCTTTTCTTGATTGGGTTGTGCATCCTTGCGCGCCTTGACCAAGATGTTGGAAGCCACAAATTTGGATATACAGGAGGTAATGAAAAGACCCTTCCAAGCCATGATTTTAACATATCATGGACGATTTCAAATTCATCTGACAGATAAATAAAACCCTTCCTTTGCAGGTTTCACCTGTCCATTTGTTCCATTCTTGCCCGTTGCGTGCATTCTCGTCAACACATATTTGCTACTAAATCTCGGGTGAGTATCCTGAAATAATGTTTCCTCTAAAGCTCTGTGTACCTAGCTTCTTACAATCCTGAATTACCCATGTTGATTGTTGTGTATACCTGAATCAATTCAAACAGCGGGGGCACATGGATGCGGTTTCGGTATGGTTTGGAATAGGAGTGTTGGTGTACTTGTTGTACGGGAGAAAACACAGCTCCCTTGTTGATGCAATATACGTTCCAACAGCTCTTGCTACGGAGATATACCTGGCCTCATCTTGATTGGTCTTGTCCCAACTCGAATCCACACAGTTAGAAACAAACCTACAGCTCTGTACATAACAACATTCTATACGTAGAAGGATTTGCAGCTTCTTTTTTTTTTTTTTCTCTTCCATCAATGAAACTTATATACCTCAATACCTCATGTTGTATTGGTTCTATTCTCGGGAATGTAATTGGATGATGCTGAATACACCGTAGTATACACATGTTTTTTGAAATCGAAGCTTTGGTTTGCAAACCGTGAAAGCGGCCTAAGACACCATCTTCATCATCTGCGTTAAAATTGTAGAAAAAACCTTTCCTTCATATCAACATGCACGAACTCCCCATGCGGCACCACTTTCAATTTTGGGTCTCCTCGATCATGTTCCTAGCTAAATACTAATTGCATTCGTACGGAGAGAGAGTATCGTAGTCAGTAACAGACATGCGGTACCAGGCACGGGATGTACACAGAATGAAAGTGGTCAACCAAAAAAAACACAGAAATGAAAGTGACCAAACCAAGGTATCACTTTGCCCAACTAATAACTAAACAAAAAAATGTGAGGATCCCAACAACTGTAAGGGCCATTTCGCGGCTCCACTTTCAACTTTGTGATATAAGACTAGAAGATGGTAGAGGTGGGTTCGGTTCCGGAACCGGCGGTTCTGATTCCTCCGCACACTGGAACCGGGAACCCCCAATTTCTCGGTTTCCGATTCGGTTCTGGGGCGATTCCAGTTCCGAACTTTTAAAAAAATAAAAAATAAATGTTGAAAATGCAAAACCGCGACCACAATTTTGCGTTTCCATCGATATTTTCTATTTTTTTAAAAGGATGGAACCGGCGGTTCCGGTTCCGTTCCGGAACCACTAGTTCTACGGTTCCATGGAACCGGGACCGGAACCCGCCCACTTCCAGTTCCGGTTTTTTTTTCCGGTATGGTTCCCCTATTCCAAGGAACCGAACCCACCACTCGAAGATGGACGTCAAAGTTATTAACAAACATATAAAATGTTAAGGGAAATCCCGGTTGGTACCCTCGAGTTTTTTTACTTTTCCGGATAGTGTCTTGAAAAAAAACTTATTTCGAGTGGTACCCCTGAACTTTTGAAAATGTCCGGCTGATGTCCTTACTTGTAAATTTTCGTTTATTTATAACAAATTTAGTATGTTTTCTAATAAAAAATATATTTTTGCATTTAATTAAATTAAAACACAATTTGAATTTAATAAAAATTCAAATAAATCATATAAAATATTAAATTAAAAATTATATTATATATATTGTCAAGTAGATTTTTTGTTGTATGTTTAAAATAATTTTAATTTAAAACCAAAAAATTATAATATTTATATTAAAATAAAAATAATGCATGATTAAAAATTTTCATGTAGATTTTATATAGTAATTTTGAAATTTTTAAAAACTTAATAGAACTTAAAATTTTTAAGGTAACTTGAAAGTAACATGACGAAATTTTAATTATTAATTATTAATATAAATATTGTAATATGTTTTTGTTTTAACTTCAAAAATTTTAATTATACAACATACAATAAACTTGACAAATACATATGATATAATATTTTTAATTTAATATTTTATATAATTTATTTTAATTGTTATTAAACTAAAATTTTATTTTAATTTAATTAAATAAAAAATTCATTAGTAAACATACTTATTTAGTTAAAAACTAACGAAAATTCACTAGTAAGGGCACCAACCAGACTTTTGCAAAAGTTCAGGGGTACCACTCGAAATAAGTTTTTTTTTCAAGACACCTAAGCCAAAAACTCAAGGGTACCAACCGGAATTTCCCAAATGTTAAATTATCTAGGTGGTGTAGTTGGTCCCATATGGATGACCTATGGTAAGAGGCATGAGAATGTTGGGAGGTTTCAGGCTTGATCCTTGCCTCCATCTTTTTACTTAAGTGAAAAATCAAGTCTCACTATTCTTCCTATCATTAGATCGGTGCAAGCAGTGCACTTTACCGGCTAGTTCACGGACCCGAGATTCACCACCAGATTTGGGTTTCTCTAGTAAAAAAAACATATAAAATGTTTAAATTAGTTTAAAGGTATTTTTGATACAACAACAACATCAATAACTGAATCCCTAGTTAGAATGCACCATATATAAGGGTTATATCCATCTCAAAGGCATTGTATAAAAGCCAATGAGCATGAGGATGCTCCCCATAAAGGCATCTATCTTTTTTTTGGTAGAAGGAGAGACGGTACTCTCCGGCCCGCAAGGGGCATTTTATTAATATTAAAAAATGGGCTAAGTAGTCATCAAACGGGGGATAGCCCGACCCCTAACATCATCAAGTAGCAATAAAGAAATCCTCTCGGGAGGGGCAAGCAATAAATGAAATCCAACAGGGAAATTAAAAGCTAAAGACGCAAGACCATCCGCTACCCGGTTAGCCTCGTGGTACACATGTCGAATTTGGACAAGCCAATCCTTAGTAATAAAGCCATGGCAACTAGTGACCAGGCTAGAGAGAGGATGATTATTCCTCAATGTTTTATGTAAAAGACCAACAATCAATTGCGAATCAGACTCGATCTCGACTTGACGAAAACCAAGATTCCACGCCATCTCGAGACCACGGAAAATGCCCCAGAGCTCAGCTTGCGGTACCGAACACGACCCTAAATTTTGAACAAAGCCACCCTTCTAATCACCATACTGATCTCATAAAACTCCCGCCACAGTAGCCAGCCCTCCGTTCCGAACGGCCCCGTCCGTATTTATCTTGATCCATCCCTGCTTAGGACTGACCCACGAAACTGACCCAACGACTTTGGACAAAGGGGAGGGACTACTAACCTTATTTTTCCAAGCGATCTCATACTCTTTGCAACGATCAATGATGAACCCCAACCTGTTGGTGACTCTCGATTCCTCATTGTGAAAGCATGTCGCATTCCGCCATTTCTACGTCCACCAAAGATTCATAACAAAACACGAACTCCAATCAATATCATTACCAATCGAGTCCTTCGCAAGGATATTAATCCTTAGCCACGTCGAGAAGCTTTCCTGAAAAAAAGAAGGAATAAAATCAGTAACACCGAACCCAACCCAAACTGAATTTACCTCTGCGCAGTCCCGAAACAAATGTTCCGCCGATTCATCAACATTGTTGCAGCATTTGCACAACGTTGTAGTAGTCAAGTGACGACGTTGCCGCTCCATATTAGTCATAACACCACCTTTGAGACAGAGCCACACGAAGAATCTGACCCTCTCCGGCACCTTGAGCCTCCAAATACGTTTGAAAACATCGAGATCTGTGAATTGGAATTCAGTCCAGTCCCTAGCCACAGCGTAACCCGACGCCACTGTATAATCGCCATTAAGATTATGATCCCAGCAGAGCATATCTTCTCCATACGCATCATCCAACCTGATTGACGCCAAGGTTCTGCATATGTGGGTCGGCAAAACAACTGACAACAAATTCCAGTCCCATTCCCCCTCTTCGTTCCAAAAATTACAGACCTTCACATTGAGAAGGGAAGAATCAATCTCAGTATTAGTCAAACCAATTAAAGGCTGGTTAACAACCCACTTTTCCTGCCAGAAATCCACACAACACCCATTCTTCACATTCCACCTTGTCCCTTTGAACACAACTTCTGCAAATCCAGTACGTATGCTCTTCCAAGTATGAGAAGTAGCCGAAGAGCTCCCCATCGCCTTATTAACATACTTGTGCTTCAGAACTAGACCCCAAAGATTATTATCCTCCATAATAAAACGCCAACCTAGCTTACCAATCAGAGCAACATTGAGACTTCTCATTGATTTGATTCCCAACCCGCCCTGATTCTTAGGCCTAGTGACTTCATTCCAAGCAACTTTATGTAATTTACGGTGTCCCTCATGACTTCCCCAAATAAAATTCCTGTTAATTTGATCAATTCTCTTGCAAGTACTTTTGGGCATCAACGCCGTGGACATAGCATAAACCGGAAGAGACGAAATGACCGACTTCGTCAAGGTAACACGCCCCGCAAAGCTAAGAGAACTAGTTTTCCAGCCTGCCAACTTAGCATGAAACTTGTCAATGAGGCTAGCAAACGTATCTTTATTCACCCTCTTATGGAGAATCGGCATACCAAGGTAATTACCCAAATTTTTGGTAACTTTGAAACCGCTGATATCTTGCAAAACCTCAGCCATATCACTGCTCACATTGCCCGACACAAACATCTTGGATTTCTGAACGTTAACACGTTGACCCGAGGCTTTACAAAACTGATCAACGCACTCTTGAATTATTTCCAACTGACTAACCGAAGCTTCTGCCATGAGAATAATGTCGTCCGCAAAGAATAAATGCGAAAGACAAGGACCCTCACGCGTGATTTTAATCGGTTTCCAAGAACCTTGGCCAATCGCCCTATTAATTAAGTGACCAAGCCTTTCAATACATAGAATGAAGAGATACGGGGAGATAGGATCCCCTTGTCTCACCCCCCTAGAAGCCATAAATTGCTCCGAAACGACTCAATTCCAAAGAACTTGCATGCGAGGAGAAGTTATACAAGCCTTAATCCAATTCACCCATTCACTCGGAAAGCCCGCAACTTTCAAAGTATCTTCAACAAAATCCCAATTTAAGCGATCGTAAGCTTTTTCAAGGTCTAATTTGAGGACCATCCAACCTTTTCTACCCCACTTTTTCCTCATAGAATGCACCACCTCTTGAGCAATAACAATGTTGTCCGAAATCATTCGGCCTTTAACAAAACTTCCTTGTGTTGGCGCAATAAGTTTACCAAGGAGCGGCTGTAATCTGTTGGTCAACACCTTTGTAATCACCTTGTATATCACGTTACATAAGCTGATCGACCTGAATTGACTAATCAAAGATGGCTTCTCAACTTTGGCAAGTAACACAATCAGCGTATCATTTACTCCTTTAGGCATAACCGAACTGCTGAAAAATTGCCGAACAAAATTCATAACTGAGTTGCCCACAACGTTCCAACACTTTTGATAAAACACCGGTTGGAATCAATCAATCCCGGGAGATTTGTAGGCGCCCATATCCTTAATAGCACTCCTAATCTCCTCATCAGAGAACGGAGCTCTCAAGATATCCCAAGAGTAGTTCTCAATATCAGGAAAACCCAAAGTAGGAAGTGGCTCAACATAATTGCTCACCGGCTCTACAGAGTAAAGCTCACGGAAGAAATCAACTGCCATTTTTTCCATAACCTTATTATCTTCTATCCACTTACCATCTGCATTCTGAAGTCCTTCAATACGGTTTTTCCTTCTCCTAATAACAGTAGAAGTATGGAAAAAAGAAGTATTCCGGTCCCCCAAAGCAAGCCATTGTTCCCTAGACTTTTGGAACCATAAAACCTCTTCCTGATCAAGAATCGCCTCAAGCTTTTTCTGCAAGTCCAACTCTTCTCTTCTCAAACCGTCTGAAATAAAGATGCCATCAGTAGCTTGAATAGCTTCGAGTCTCTGCATAATCTCCGTCTTTCTCTTGTAAATGTTACGAAAAACCTTTTTGTTCCACAACTTCAACTCCTCCCTAAGCACCACCAAAGCCCTTGGAGTATCTAAATCATGACACCAGGAATCTCTAATCTTATTCGAGAAATCAGGGTGTGAGAACCAGGCAGCCTCGAATCTGAACGGCCGCCGATTTTTATCCAAATTCATATCAGACTTGGTCGAGAATAACAACGGGCAGTGATCCGATGAAAACCGAGCTAAATGGCGTACTTTTCCCTCATTCCAATGGAGACGGCCATCAATATTCAACATAACTCTATCCAATCTCTTAGCCACTGCACAATTGCGATCTTTACCTCTAGTCCACGTGAACTTTGATCCAGTAAAACCTGCATCAATGAGTCCAAGCCTGCTAATACACCGATGAAAATCAATAGAGTCGGGATGAAGATTTCCAGAACCGCCTCGCCTTTCATGAGTGTATAGAATGCAATTAAAATCACCACCCACCAAAATCGGGCTCGACACGTTTCTGATTGCCCTTTCTAGCTCAATCCAAAACTGGCTTCTACGATCCGCACTAGGAGGTCCGTAAACCAAGAACATATGGGATTGGAGACCACCATCATAAAAAGAGGCATGAATAAAACAATCATTTGTCTCCTCAATAACAATCTGGACTTTGTCACCATTCCAAAGCAACCAAATTCCTCCCTTAAAACCAACAGCCTCCACTCTAGTACAGTCAGAGAAAGACATACGACCACAAACCCTATCATCCCTGTCGCCAGAAATTCGAGTTTCAAACAAAGCAAGAATATCGACTTTGTGATGTCTACACAAGTATCTAATTGCTCGACGAAAGCCCGGTTTACCTGCACCAAAACAATTCCACATTAATATATTCATAGATAACAGATATAGAGTAAAAAGAGGAAACAGAAGGGATCATGAAGGCCCTCGAGCTAGCGAGCTCTCCGCCATATGGAGATCATTGTCGCCTAGGGCGACCACCCGAGCCTCATTATCAGCAGTATTTTGATCAGCACCGCCCGTCTTCACTTCCTGCTTATCAGAGTGCAACAACGCCTGAGAAGTTGTGCCGGTGATACCACAGGCAATCGGGTCATTATTCACCCCACTTAATCTCTCACCATTGTTTTCAATATCAGATCTTGATCGTTTCGTTGGATGGCTATTATGAACCGGGCTAGACTTTGCCACCTCTGAACTACCGTCTCTTGGAATGGAGAAAATCCATGTTCTACGTCCGATTTTAATCGAGCGCTTATTTCCGTGATTTTTCGCCTGCAAAAGACCATTGTTAAACACTTGACTAAATTGATTCTTCGAACCCTCTTCAGTAGCAACTAGACTATTCTGATCGTTTTCTTCCAAGACTTGGGCCACGAAGGGCACCATCGACCCCAACACGTTAGTTAATCCCTCTCCTGATTGTTGGGCCGGCCCATTACCCATGAATGGCCCAACATTTCCTAATCCAGGAGTATTAGCATTCAAATTTTTATCACTGTTATTCAACGTAGCCTTTTGATCATTGTTGATATCTTTGGCAGAGCGCATCTCAGCCCTATCTTTCTCCGTGATCTCAGCATCAATAGAATCCCTCAAATCCATTTTGAAGAGTGCCTCGTACCTATTCAATTGTGGAAACAAGGCATTCGTCTCGGGGAATAGTTTGTTCTTTCCTTTCTCATTGTTAGTAGGCCTATCCTGTTGGGGATCTTTCTTATTCTGATTTGATTTGGAATTATTCCTGTTCCCTTTTGAAAAAACTTTCCTTTTTTCGACCTTCATCCAAGCCCCATGACTTCCTTTCTTGATCCCATCCGACGGTCCGGCGGCCGCTGTCGGAGTTTCACCTTTTTCCGTCAAACTGTTACTACAGTCCTTGGACACATTGTTTTCAATATTCTGATTTCCTTCAATCGGAACTGATTTTTAAGAACCAACAGGCGGGGGATTCGAAGACGTCGGTCTCAACGGACAGCTTGACTTGACGTGACCAAAACGGCCACAGCCGAAACATATCGCTGGCAAACCTTCATATTCAATCAAGAACATGTCACCATTAATGCACACTGCCCCTTTTAACGGCTTTTCAAGATCCACTTCAATGCATATCCTTGCAAATCTTCCACGCTTGGTGTACAAGGTTTTGGGATCGACTCTAATTGGTTTTCCTATAGCAGACGCCACTTTCATAAGAATTTTTTCTTCATACAACGTAACCGGGAGATCCGATAACCGAATCCAAGTTGGAGCAGTCTTGATCGGTTCAGACGTTCGAAAGCTAGGTGACCAACTACGAACAATCAAGCATCTCCCGAAGATAGTCCAAGGACCGTCGGTTAAGGCTGACATATACTCCTCCTCTCTACCGAACCTGATCAAATAGCACCCATGTGAGAGATCCAAAATCTGGTACCGGAAGTTCGATCTCCACATGTCCCTTATCTTCTTCTCCATAACCGGAAACGCAATGGGGCTGCCAAGGAGTTTCACCACCACTGACCATTTCCAAACCGACGCAAGCGCGTCCATCACTTCATTCGCAATGGAGATCGACGGATCTCCATCCTCACCATCCGGAAAGTGTACTTGGATCTTCCCTTCGATAAATTCCTCATCTATTATCGTCTTTTGTTGCGAAGCACCCCCAACGATAACCACATCCTTCCACGAAACGCCGTTATCCGGGGGCCTTACCTTCTCACTATTCTCCATCATTGCTTCTTCAGCATTGCAATTTGCCGGATGATTTGCCGGCGAAGGAACACTAGCCATCAAAACAAAGAACCAAACAGTAGCAGTAGCAGTGTGAATACGAAAGAGAGCGTTTCTTTTTTCTCCAAACTAATGGAGCTGGTGATATTTTGTTAATAATGACTAAAGTATAAAGGCATCTATCTATCTATCTATCTTTCTATCTATATACTAAAGAAGAAGTCTTCTTGCCACATGTAAACATCACATTCATTTCGCCTATGAGTCGGTCTGTAGTTCATTTCGCATATGTGGTGCCACATCATTTAGCCTTTAAAAAATAATTTAAAAAATTTTAATTGGAGATAATCATAATCATATTCAAATATATCTATCTTTATCCAAATTTCTTAAAAAATAATTAAAAATAATTAAAAAAATTCACTATATCTATAATCTATCAAATCTTTAACTCTTTTTTAATTAATTATATATATTTTTTGATTTTTATAATAAGAATTAAAATTTAATAATATCCTTCACATGAAATGAAATTTATACATTATTATGCTCACTTTAATTAATTACGTACTACAATGGAATTTTTTTATTTAAAATATTAGGTATCACATCAAAACAATTGATAATTTTTTTTCTTATTTACAAAAGAAATGATTTGAAAAATAAAATATTTTAATTTAAATTATTATTAAAATATATGGATTATCATTTATGTTTTACCATATTCGTACATGGTACGAGTACATATGCTAGTTGTATTCTTAAAAAGATAAAAAATATTATTTGATGAGATCTTAGTTACAACTTGGTAAATCTTGTGATTTTAAATTAAAAAATTAAAAAATGAAATTAACAAAAAAGAAATTTAGAACATAAGGATGTGAGATTGTTGTGGCTGTAAAAACTTAGATATATCAATGTATCATATATAGAGTTTGGTTCAAATGAAACCAACCCTTAACATGAAACGGAAGGAGAGTTGTCAGCCGTCGGATCACATGATCCAATGGCTCAGATTACTCCTGTAATTTTTGAAAAAAAAAATAAAACAAATCAACAAGGTGGCAATTTTGTAAATACACCTAATTTCTATACCCTTAAGTTCACTCTCAAATATCAAAAATAAGCCCAATCGAATTCTCACGACTCGACTCGCCCAAATCGATCGAACTCTCCAAAGCAAACGAAGGACGACGACTCGACTCGCCCAAATCGAAGTCTCCAACGATCGAAGTCTCCAACGATCGAAGTCTCCAACCATCGAAGGCTCCAATCGATCGAACTCTCCAAAGCAAACGAAGGAGGACGGACGATCGAAGGACGACGGACGATCTCACCTTCGCCTTCAATCTCTCCCACGTTACACGATGCCTCCAAAAACAAATCAAAAAGGTATAAGCCCTAATTTTCTTCACCTTATGCGATTGAAGAATGAAATTTGCCAGATTCTGATATTTTTTTGTTCTTTTGTGTTTGGTGTTACGAAGTTAAGTGTGGATTTTTATCAATTTGAACATAGCAGATCGAATTTGTATGTTGTTTGTTCAATTTTTTTCCGCCCTTAATTGATTTCAGAAAAATAAATTCGGCCAGCTTTTGTTTGATTGTCCATTCTTACTAATCCGGATCAAATTTGTTTACTGTATGTTGATTCGGCCGACTTTTTTCAAAATATGAATTTTGAATAGCTTTTGCTTGATTGTCCATTGGTATAGTGTGTTTTATGCCCTTAGCTGTTTATGTTTCCAGATGTAATCGTGCCAAGGAGTTTTGCATAGTAAACACTAGAATCATTGCTAACTTTAGGACCGTGTATTTGGACTTTGGATTGAGTATTTCATCTGGAATCATGCTAAGGAATTTTGCTTAGTAAACACTAGATTCATTGCTAAATTTAAGATCGAGTCATTGAGTATTTGGACTCTGTATGATAAGCATGTAAAAGTGCATTAAAAACATGTAAAAGTGCACCATAAACTAATAATAGTAAGATATCATATTAGTCCATGTAGGAATCGAACCTACATCTTTGTGCACAAAGCACACCGCTCTACCATTTGAGCTAATAGGCTACTTGTACTAAAACAAAAATTTGACCTTCATATGGTTTCAACTCGGATGGACATGTGGGCAAATAGTATGTCGTTCCCCCTTGAGATAGCTCAATGAAATATTCACCACTGTTTTTAGGTGATTCCTCATTCAGAATAGTAGTTGAAGAAGAGTTTGATGTCCCCACTACAACAACATAAAAGGGAAATATAAAGGTGTTAGTTTAAAATCAGTAAAAGTGCATTGAAAGTATAGTAAAGTGCATTGTATACTAGAAAAAGTGCATTACTTAAATCAGTGAAAAGTAAAAGATATACAAAGTGCTATTAAGTAGAAAAAGTGCACTCTTAAGTGTAAAAAGTGCATTATTAACTGTGAAAAGTGCAATAAAAATATGTTCTCTATAAGGTCAAATATATGTTCTCTAAACAAAAATGAAAAGTGCATTGTTAAGTATAAGAAGTGCACTAGTAAGATTGAAAAGTGCATTGTCATATACTAGTGATGCTCCTTTATGAAAAGTGCAAGTAAGTATGAAAAGTGCACTAGTAAGTATGAAAAGTGCATTATTAAGTCCTAAAAGTGCATTATCAACGAGAAGTGCAAAGTGCGTTATTTAAGTATGAAAAGTGCACTAGTAAGTCCTAAAAGTGCATTCTTAAGTCCGAAAAGTGCAGTATTAAGTCCGAAAAGTGTAACGTCGAATTTTGCAAGATTGGTCTAGTTTACAGGAAAATTTACACACTTCAATCGATTCACACAGTTCAATTGATTCACATAGTAGTATTAAGTTCGATTCACACAGTTCAATCGAAATCTAACTAGATTCACACAGTTCGATTGACCAGTTCAATCAGTTCCGAAATTCACACAGTTCGATCTCGTTCGACGAGTTCAATTGACCAGTTCAATCGATTTTGCAACGACGATGGCGATCTTATTCTGTGCAATCCTTCTGCTTCAATCGAAGGGCACAATCTTCGATCTCGTTTGAACGAACCCTAGAACCCTAGAATCGCACAATCTACTCCCTTAACAACGAGATTGCAATCGATTCAATCGCACACTCGATTCCATAAAAAAATCGATTCCATCAAAAAATCGATTCCATCATAAAATAGATTCAATCGATTGAGTCTTCAATTTACCCCCAAAAACAAAACAAAAAAGAGAAAAAGGATTATTAATTAGAGAGGGAAAAGACATAATTGCCCCAGCCTTTAATAAAAGGGGAAAGAAAATCAGCCCTTGGATCTCCTTGATCCAAGAGCCCAAAATTCTCCTTCCGTTTTATATTAAGGGGATGTTTTATGGGAACCAAACTCATCATATATATATATTGATTAATAAAAGAATTTTGTACGACATATATCTTACAAAATATATTACATTATCATTTATAATTTCCATGAGATTTGATGTAATATCTTAAAAAGTTAGAATTGTTATGAAGTCCAAATTTTAGTCCACATTATCACACTACAAGTTATCTATTTACACACACATGTATTACACATATTATGTATGAACAAGTGTATAATGGAGGAAAATTGTGCAAGGTGAATTATTCACCTTCTTCACCTCCTTATTTCCATGCATAAATCATGGAGATTTACCAAAGTTTTACCCCATTCTTGGCCTATAAATATGGCCATCATCCATTGTAAAATTTGCACCAAAGTAGAGTAAGAAATACACTCTCTAAAGTTCTTACTCTCCCTCCCTCTCTTCTAATGATCTAAAAGTTATCATAAAGTTTGTTTAAGTGTTCTTTCCAAAAGATAAAGTGGTCTTGCTTTTATAATCATTTCATAACACGTTATCAGCACGAGTCTCTAATTACCAATTGAGCTTCACTAATCACCAAGATACAAAATTCTATCTCTTCCTAACCTTAATCATGCAAGAAGTTTATTTCTTAAAACCGTTTTGAGGAGTATGCTCTGTAGTTGCCCGATTTGGGATCTTCTACATCAGAAACTCGTTTTTCTTCCTAGATTTGAAACGATTTCTTACCAAAAATAAATCATGTTTTTGGATATGAACAAGATACAAACAAAACATTAAATTTGCTTACCTCTTTTGAAGTATAAACCGATTTCACCTTCGAACTCTTCACTTTCACCACTTGGATTGGAAATAAGTTTTAACCAAAATAATTAAGAGCATGATGTTGGTAATCACAATAAGAACAAGGCAAATGAAAAGCTCAATAATAAATCTCCTATTATCGGCCCTAAGACGAGGCATAATCTCGTCGTCGGCCATGGAGAATGTCGAAAGAAAAATTGGTAAAGGTGGTCGACTATGGAAGTGGAGGAAGGAGATAAGGTCGGAAGTAAAAAGGGTGAAAAAGGGGGATGAAGGGAATCGGACTTTAAGGACTTCGGACTTTGGACTTAAAGGACCTCGGACTCTAAGGACTTTAAGGACTTCGGACTCTAAGGACTTTAAGGACTTTAAAGACTTTAAAATTCCCGCTATATAATTTTCTTTCATTTCATATGATCTCTTACTTTTGTCTTACGATATTGTCTATGCCTATATCTATATTGATTGCTTCTCTGACTCACGCAATCTTTCTTTATATATCATATACATGCATATATTTATTATTTGATATGACATGTCCTTCAATTGTCCCATACACGACTCATGCATTATATTATTGATTATGTTAACCTTTAATTTGCATATCTTTATATGTAGCAACTAATGGCAAGCATCGCTAAAAGGGAGTTTGATATCCTTGACCTATCGGGCCAGAAATACCTCGAATGGAGGGTAGATGCAGTGGCTCACCTCAAGGCAAATGGCCTTGAGGAAACAATTGTGGCAAACAATAGTGCCACCCCACTGGAAAAGGCGAAAGCCATTGTGTTCCTCCGTCACCACATTCATGAGAGTCTCAAAACTGAGTACTTATTTGTGGAGGATCCTAGAGAATTGTGGGAGAGCCTGAATGAGCGCTATGCTCATCAAAATGAAGTTTTGCTCCCACAAGCAACACATGAGTGGAACACTATAAGGTTCCAGGACTTTAAGTCCATCACTGAGTACAACAGTGCTATCCATAGGATCACTTCTCAATTGAGACTATGTGGTAAAACGATCACTCAAGAAGAGATGTTGGAGAAAACTTTCTCCACTATGCATGCTTCAAACATATTATTGCAACAACAATATAGAGAAAGAAATTTCAAAAGATATTCTGACTTGTTGAAAGTATTGTTGGTTGCTGAAAAGAATAATGAGCTCCTAATGAAAAACCACAACCTAAGGCCTACTGGCTCAACAGCTGCCCCAGAAGCAAATGCTATGAACAAAGCGTTCCATGATAGGAACGACAATGAACGTGGGCAGCAATCACGCCGTAACAATGGGCGTGGACGAGGTCGTGGTCACTATGGGAGCCGTGGTGGCCGTGGTGGTCGTGGTGGCCATGGGCGTGGCCGAGTCTACAACAAAAGCCACGATAATCACCGTGAGAACCATGGCTACAAGGGGGATGTGAAGCAAAAGGTCCAGACGGGTCCATCAGGATCCTCCCAGAAATCCAAATCAACATGCTACAGATGTGGCGTGATTGGTCATTGGTCAAAGGTATGCCGCACAGCTCCACACCTAGTGAAGCTCTACCAAGCTGAAAAGAATAAAGAAATGGCTACCGAGACCAACTACATCGATAATAAAGATGTGGATAGGTCACCAGTGACTAGTCTGGATGTCAATGACTTTCTCAACCTTGAGAATGATGATGGCTATGCCTTAGGGGCTTAAATGAAAAGCATGAGCCCCTAAATATCTCTACTATCTTCCATGTTATTTGCAATGTCTTTTATATTTCATGCTTTAACCTTTATCTCGTAAGATTTGTGTAATAGGCCTTGTATAATAGAACTTGTGTAATAGAATTATCCTTAATATATGAAGCTTTTATTTATGTCTTAATTCTCCTTTTCTTTATCTTTATAGAAAACATGGACTCACATAAAGTGAAACCCGATGGGAAGGAGCAATGTCTTTTGGACAGTGCAACAACACACACCATCTTGAGGAGAAAAGAATACTTTACCCAATTAAGAGCCTTTGAAGGCAATGTCACTACAATATCCGGTGTGTCAAAACTCATCGAAGGCTCTGGAAGAGCTGTCATTCTACTCCCAAAGGGAACAAAGCTAGCAATAAATGACGCACTATATTCGAGTAAATCTCGAAGAAATTTACTGAGTTTTAAAGATGTGCGTCTAAATGGGTTTCATATGGAAACCATGAATGAAAATGGGAAAGAATACTTGTGCATCATAAAACATGAATCTGGCCATAAACAGATTCTCGAAAGGATGCCAACGCAAACCTCCGGATTATATCATACATACATTTATCCGTTTGAGGTCAGTGCAGTGTTTAACAAAAGGTCATATGACCAAGCTGCATTCACATTATGGCATGACCGATTGGGTCATCCAGGAGCAGTAATGATGCACAAAATCATAAAGAACTCACTCGGACATACATTAAAGAACATTAAGGTTCTTCCGTCCAGTGATTTTAATTGCACTGCTTGCTCACTTGGAAAGCTAATTATCAGGCCTTCTAAAAACAAGATTGCAAGTGAGAATCCTGCATTCTTAGAAAGAATCCAAGGAGATATATGTGGGCCAATTGCTCCACCATGTGGACCATTTCGATACTTTATGGTGCTAATTGATGCATCTACACGTTGGTCACATGTAAGCCTACTATCAACAAGAAATGTTGCATTTGCTAAACTCCTTGCCCAAATAATTCGATTGAGGGCCCAATTTCTGGATTATACAATAAAGAAAATCCGGCTCGATAATGCAGGAGAATTTACATCTCAAACATTCAATGACTATTGTATGTCAATTGGGCTTGATATAGAGCATCCAGTGACTCATGTTCACACACAAAATGGTCTCGCTGAATCATTGATAAAGCAATTGCAATTAATTGCCAGACCATTATTGATGAAATCAAAGTTACCACCATCGGCATGGGGACATGAAATATTACATGCAGCAACCTTAATTCGATTAAGGCCAAGTGCAAACCATGAACATTCCCCTATGCAACTTGTGTCTGGTAAGGAGCCAAATATTTCACATCTAAAAATATTTGGATGTGCAGTTTATGTTCCTATTGCTCCACCTCAACGCACAAAGATGGGACCACAAAGGAGATTGGGAATTTATGCTGGTTTTGAGTCTCCTTCGATAATCAAATATCTTGAACCAACAACTGGTGATTTGTTTACAGCAAGATTTGCTGATTGCCATTTTGATGAAAATACATTCCCAACCTTAGGGGGAGAAAAGAAAAATGGGGACCCACATGTGAAACAAATCACATGGAATGCAACCGCATTATCCCATCTTGATCCAAGAACAAAAATGTGTGAACAAGAAGTACAACGGATCATTCATTTGCAAAATGTTGCAAATCAGTTACCAGATGCATTTACTGATACAAAGAAGGTAACTAAATCACATATACCTGCAGCAAATGCTCCAGCAAGAATTGAAATACCCAATGGATTGCCATATGCATCCATCGCAAGTGAGTCTGCAACACGCCGAAAGCGTGGTAGATCGTTAGGTGCAAAAGATTTGAAACCGAGAAAGGCAAGGAGCCAAAAGGGTATAGCAGGAGAAGCCACAATGGATCATGAGAATGATGATAAAGGCAAAGATATTGAAAATGAGAATACCTCAATAGAGGGTGATATTCTAGACAAGAATAATGATATCGACAATTTTGAGATTTCCATAAACTATGTGTCCACATGCACACAATGGAATCGAAAAGATGTAATTGTCGATGATGTATTTGCCTACTCAGTGGCTAGTAATATTGTAATTGAAGATGATGATTTTGAGCCAAAATCGGTCGATGAATGTCGACGAAGAAATGATTGGCCAAAATGGAAAGAGGCTATTCAGGCAGAACTAAAATCGCTTGAAAAGCGAGAGGTCTTTGGACCAGTAGTTCGTACACCCAATGGTGTGAAACCAGTCGGCTATAAATGGGTCTTCGTCCGCAAACGAAATGAGAAAACCGAAATTGTAAGATATAAAGCAAGGCTTGTAGCACAAGGTTTTTCTCAGATCCATGGAATTGATTATGAAGAAACATACTCTCCAGTAGTTGATGCAACTACGTTGAGATTCCTAATTGGCCTGACTGTCTTTGAAAGGTTACAAATGCGCCTCATGGATGTCGTTACAACATATTTATATGGATCACTTGATACAGACATCTACATGAGAGTCCCAAAAGGACTCAAGCTGCCTGAAGCCAATAATTGTGGACCTCGAGAAATGTTTTCCATAAAATTGAGGAGGTCATTGTATGGACTAAAACAATCAGGGCGAATGTGGTACAACCGCCTAAGTGAATACCTCATGAAAGAGGGATACAAAAACGACACCGTTTGTCCATGTGTTTTCATCAAGCGATCCGAAAAGGGATTCGCTATTATCGCAGTTTATGTTGACGATTTAAACATCGTCGGAACTCCAAATGAACTTCAAGATACTGCGAAATATTTGATGAAAGAATTCGAGATGAAAGATCTCGGACAAACAAAGCTTTGTCTTGGCTTACAAATTGAGCACTTAAGGGATGGAATCTTTATCCATTAGTCTAATTACACTGAAAAAGTTCTTAAAAGATTTTACATGGACAAAGCACACCCTTTGAGCTCTCCAATGGAAGTTCGATCCCTCAACGTAGAAAAGGATCAATTTCGTCCCCGAGAAGAGGACGAAGATGTTCTTGGTCTCGAGGTACCGTATTTAAGTGCAATTGGTGCTTTAATGTACTTAACTAACAATACAAGACCAGATATTGCTTTTGCAGTAAATTTGTTGTCCAGGTATAGCACTGCACCCACAAGGAGGCATTGGAACGGGATCAAACATGTATTCCGCTATCTCCGAGGCACACATGATCTTGGGTTGTATTATCGTAACCAAAGGGATGCGACCTTAATTGGATATGCAAATGCAGGGTACTTGTCTGACCCACACAAATCCAAATCTCAAAATGACTATGTGTTCACATACGGAGGCACTGCCATCTCTTGGAGATCAACAAAACAGACTGTGACTGCCACATCATCAAATCAAGCAGAATTGATTGCACTATATGAGGCAGGAAGAGAATGCGTGTCCCTGCGAGCAATGATTCAATTCATCCAGAAAGAAAGTGGAATAAAGCCAATGACTGATGATCCAACAATATTATATGAGGATAACTCAGCATGTGTTGCTCAAATGAAGAAGGGCTACATCAAAGGAGACCGCACAAAGCACATATCTCCAAAATTCTTCTCCACTCGTGAATTGGAAGAAGCTGGTGAAGTGGACATCCGACAAATTCGGTCAAATGACAACTTGGCTGACTTGTTCACAAAGTCTTTAATCCCCAAGAAATTTGGAGAACTAGTATCCAGAATTGGAATGTGCAGACTTCGAGACATATGTTGAAGTCAGGGGGAGTATCATACGCGCTGCACTCTTTTTCCCTTCGATCAAGTTTTTTATCCCACTGGGTTTTGCTTGACAAGGTTTTTAATGAGGCAACATCAAGGCGTACAATGGGATCAATGGTTGCACTCTTTTTCCCTTCGTTCAGGTTTTTATCCCACTGGGTTTTTCCTGACAAGGTTTTTAATGAGGCAACGTCTACCCATATCCTACTCCATGAAAAGAAGGTGAATATTCAAGGGGGAGTGTTATAAAGTCCAAATTTTAGTCCACATTATCACACTACAAGTTATCTATTTACACACACATGTATTACACATATTATGTATGAACAAGTGTATAATGGAGGAAAATTGTGCAAGGTGAATTATTCACCTTCTTCACCTCCTTATTTCCATGCATAAATCATGGAGATTTACCAAAGTTTTACCCCACTCTTGGCCTATAAATATGACCATCATCCATTGTAAAATTTGCACCAAAATAGAGTAAGAAATACACTCTCTAAAGTTCTTACTCTCCCTCCCTCTCTTCTAATGATCTAAAAATTATCATAAAATTTGTTTAAGTGTTCTTTCCAAAAGATAAAGTGGTCTTGCTTTTATAATCATTTCATAACAAGAATCAATCTTTTTAAATATTTTATAGTACAAAACATTAAAAATGAGAAAAATATAATTGTGGAAAAATACCCAGGCAAATCTTTTTGCCTATGTTGCTACTGCTAGCGTAAGCCGCACGCATCCAAATTCCAAAGTGCAGTACAGCACTAGCTTGAAAAGTACGCAGGTTGTAATTAGCTTAAAATGTACGCATCGAAAGCGCATTGTAGCGGTCGCTGGTTTTTTTTGAATCGAAAGCGCTTGAGAACCAAAATTACACACGCAGTGTAGAAGTGTGCCGTTGCAGATGACAATGGGTGATCTAACCCAATTTCCCGAGCTCCTCCTCCTCTCCTTTCGATGTATAGGGTTTCTCCAACTCTTCGGATTTCTCTTGAAAATCCCATATCTAAAGCCTTCTTTAACCCACGGCTTTGCCATTGTACTCCTTGTGATCGAGTTATTCACTGCGCAAATTTGGAACGAAGAGAACTATGTACGATCAGGATGATGTGACTGAGGCAATTGATGAAGAGGAGCTTGAAAGAATAATACAGTCAGAACAGGCTACGGGGACTTTAGGTAATTGTTTTAGTCCAGTTCCCAAAACCCTAATTTTGACGACTGTGGATCATTATGAATGCCGACATCTGAAAGCGTTGAATTGCACGTTTGCACTTTCTTCTCCCTAATTTCGGTGGACTAGTTACTCGTTTTTACCGCAACGAGCTAATGGCAAACGGATTCAAGTGGTAGAAAGGTATTCAACTGTTTTCATGCTCAATTCATTACAAGCCTCGATATAAGTTGGTGCCTCGATTTTGATGCCTCGTTTTAACATGATTCCTTAGTTTCAATGTCCCGACTCTTTGATATTAGTTTTAACATGGTTCTTTGGTTATGATGCCTCGGTTAAAAGTGTGTCCTCAACTTTGATGTTGCATTTTAAGTTGAATAACTCGTTTTGATGTCTTGCTTTAAGTTTGTCCCTCGATTTGAAATACATCATTTTAAGATAGTCAATTGGTTTTGATGTCTCGATCTATATTGGTCCCTTGTTAATGCCTTGGTTTAAATTGGTCTCTCGATTTTGATGTCTCGGTGTAATAAGTTGGTCCCTTTGTTTTGATACATCGATTAAGTTGGTCCCTCGGTTGATGACTCAGTTTATGTTGGTTTCTCTAGATTGATAGCTCGTTTCAATTTGAATGTCTCGTATTGATGTCTTGGTTTAAGTTGGTTCCTCGGTTTGAAATGTCTCGTTTTAAGATGGTCCCTCGATTTTTTATGCCTCGTTTAAAATTGGTCTCTCGACTTTAATGCTTAGTTTAAAATGGTCCCTCGGTTATAATGTCTTAGTTTAAGTTGGTCGGTTTTGATGGCTTGGTTTACGTTGACCTCTCGATTTTGATGCCTCGATTTAAAATGGTTCTTCGGTTTTGATGCCTCAATTTAAGTTGGTCCCTTGGTTATAACATCTCGATTAAAAGTTAGTCCTCGGCTTTGATGTTGTGTTTTACGTTGAATAACTTGTTTTGATGTCTTGATTTAAGTCTGTCCCTCGGTTTGAAATATGTCGTTTTAAGATAGTCCTTCAGTTTTGATGTCTCGGTCTATGTTGGTCTCTCGTTTATAATACCCCAATTTATGTTGGTCTCTCGATTTTGATACCTCGATTTTATAAGTTGGTTCCTTTCTTTTGATGCCTAAGTTAAGCTGGTCCGTCAGTTATAATGACTCGGTTTATGTTGAATGTCTTGGTTTAAGTTGGTCCTTGATTTGAAATGTCTCGTTTTAAGATGGTCCCTCGGTTTTTTATGCCTCGTTTAAAATTGGTCCCTCGACTTTAATGTCTTGGTTAAAGATGGTCCTTCCATTATGATGCCTCGATTTAAAATGGTCTCTCTCGGTTATGATGTTTCGGTTTAAGTTGGTCTCTCGGTTATGATGCCTCAGTTTAAGTTGGTCTCTCGGTTATGATGCCTCAGATTAAGTTGGTCCGTCAGTTATGATGCCTTGGCTTAAGTTGATCTCTCGGTTATGATGTGCCGATTTAAGTTGGTCCATAGGTTTGAAATGCCTCGTTTTTAAGATGGTCCCTTGGTTTAAGTTACTTTTAGGGTCCCTCGGTTTAAGTTGCTCTATCCAGTTTTTTCTCTTCTTTTAAGTTGGTCCCTCGTTTTTTATGTCTCAGTTTAAGATGTATCCTTTGGTATTGATGTTCTGATTAAGTTGGTCCATCAGTTTTATGCCTCTGTTTAAAGTTGGTCCCCTAATTTCTATGCCTCAGTTTAAAGTTAGTGCCTCAGTATTGATGTCTTGATACAAGTTGGTCACCTGATTATCATGTCTCGTTTTTAAGTTAGCCTCGATTTTGATGGCTCATTTTAAGTTAGCTCCTCGGTTTTGACGACTCGGTTTAAGTTGTTCCTAGGTTTGAAATGCCTCATTTTAATTTTAAGTTAAAACACCTGAGGTTAACACAGTTTTGCATCAGCATAGGAAGAGAACAAAAAAAAAGAAAGAAAAGAAAACATGTATCATACTCAGCTTATTAGCTATTGACAACCAGGTGTTTTAACTTCCTCAGCCCTGGATTTTGATGGCAATGGGTAGAGACGGTTTACTTCCGTCGTTCTTTTCAGACATTAACGAACGTACACAAGTTCCAGTGAAGAGCACAATAGTAACTGGGTTTCTTTCTGCAAGCTTAGCATTCACTATGAATGTTTCACAATTGGCTGGAATGGTACCTTTTTTATGCTAGGTCCTGTTACAGTGTTACCCTTAAATATTAGAATATAATCTCACCATATCCATAAAGAGTGACTACTTTTTTTTTGCAGGTCAGTGTTGGTACACTGCTCGCCTTCACCATTGTAGCTATCTCAGTACTAATTCTTAGATGTGTTCACCACAAGAGATGTCGATGCCATCATCTTTCAGGGAGTCAATTGCTTCTTTTTCAGAAGGTTCTAGTCTGATCTTGATCTTACAAGAGATTCGTTTATAATGGATGGGAGTGACCATGAGTGTTTGCTTGACAAAGGCGAGGATTTTCTTGTCCAAGAAAAGGATACAATTCAAGGTAGCTAGAATTAATAATGTGTTTATAAAGTGATCCTGATTTCGGTTATATTCTTGATGTTCCATCAGGAGTTGGTGCAACGATTGGTGCTGGAGTCTATATTCTTGTGGGTACGGTTGCAAGAGAAGATGCCGGTCCAGCACTTACAATTGCTTTTCTGATTGCTGGTATAGCCGTTGCCTTGTCTGCGTTTTGTTTTTCGGAGCTTGCTTGTCGTTGCCCACTGGAAGTGCTTATCATTACTAATACATTTGTGTTGGAGAAGGGTAATCAACAAATCAACTCTTTGAGTTCATCTGGATGTATTGTCTCACTTATCAATTATCATTACTCATACATTTTGTCACACAGAACTTGAGTGAAGTTCTCATATGATCTTTCTAAAAATGCTCTCCATTCTATTTCATTCATTTTCTTATTTCGCTTCCTACTTTTGATACTTCTGGTATGTATGTTTATGAATATATCAGAATCATTTAACAACTTTTTTTCATAATTATCAGTGCTGCTTGGCTGATCGAATGGGCATTGATACTCGAGTACACTATTGTTGGTGCAGCTGTTGCTCGTGGCATATCCCCAAATCTGGTTTGTAGATCTTATGTATTTCCATGTCCTGGTTATGTTTTTGTCTGTGGGTACTCCATGGATTTTTACCCTCACTCTTAGTTTATTCTTTTTCTTTCTTCATAAAAGATGCATGGAACTTGTATGCTAAATTTTGTCCACAATATGTAAAGTTTTGTAAAGCATTCTTATTATAAACGAGTTTCATATTTCAAGTGCTTCTTTGTGTTAAAGTGGAGAGCTGGAAAAATTGACACAACCTGACTATATTGAAGACAAATGTCTGTTAAGTCTTTTCATTAAAAAGCGTTGGGGTTCCAAGAACTAAAACACCAATTTGTTATTTTTAGGCGTTATATTTTGGAGGTGAGGATAGTCTTCCAACATTTTTGGCCCGCCATACAGTATTTGGGATGAGTCGACCCATGTGCTGCTGTATTGGTTTTCATTGTCACCGCACTCTTGTGTATTGGTGTCAAAGAGGTATGTCTCCAAACTCTATAAGATTCCTCCCATTTTAAATCTCAGTTTTTTAATTGTAAACTTCCTGCTTCTGTAGTAAATTCAGCAAAACCCTTGTCTAATCTTGAAGAATTTTATCCTGTTTTTCAGTATCATCTTTAGTTATAAATCAAATGTTTGTCCAATAATCTCGGTAAGATCCTGATCTTTATAGAGTACATCAGTTCAAGCAGTTGTTACTTTAATGAATGTCTGTTGCATGGTTTTCATCATTATTGCTGACGAATATCTTGCCTTTCAAGTTGGCTGGCCAGGATACCAGCTTTCTACTGGATAATTTGCACCTCATGCTGTTTTAGTTTCAATATTCTTCTTGTTATTCTATCAATTGATTTTCGGTATTTTCTGTCATTTAGGTACTTCCCCTATGGCTTTAAGGGTGTGCTCTCACGGGTTCTGCTACTGTCTTCTTTTCATACATTGGTTTTGATTCGGTTGCCAGCAGAGCTGAGGAGGTACTTACTGTTTTAGTACATCGTTTTCGTCATCATGACAGGCTTCATAGGTAGCAATGGGCATTGCAATCTCAAGTTATCCAATTATATTGGAAAAGAAATTTGTTAACAAGAAACACAAGCACAAGCTCTAACCATTTTAGTTATCTACTTTTCCATGTGTTTGGAATTTTGGCAACAGGTTAAGAATCCTCAAAGAGACCTGCCCCCTTGGTATAGGGATTGCATTATCCGTATGTTGCACTCTGTATATGCTAGTATCTGTAGTCATTGTTGTGTTGGTACTATACAATGTCATGGATGAAGACACTCCAATCTCCTCAGCATTTTCTGACTACGGATTGGAATCGGCAGCGTATGTGAAATTTCTGCTACATTGTAAACACTCATGATTACATTCAATACATTTAATTTGTTTTAGTTTTCTTCTCAATTTTCTTTGATTTCTTTCGAATTTGCAGTTATGTTGTGATAACTGGAGCAGTTATGGCTCTCTGTGCAACTCTACTCGGTTCCCTTCTTCCTCAGGTAAATTAGATCATCTGAGGTTAACATAATTTTGCATCAGCATAGGAAGAGAAACGAAAAAAAAAATAGAGCGAGAAAGAAACAAAAACACGTATCATACTCACTTATTAGCTATTGACAACCGGGTGTTTCTAACTTCCTCAGCCCCGAATTTTGATGGCAATGGCTAGAGACGGTTTACTTCCATCGTTCTTCTCAGACATTAACAAACGTACACAAGTTCCAGTGAAGAGCACAATAGTAACTGGGTTTCTTTCTGCAAGCTTAGCATTCACTATGAATGTTTCACAATTGGCTGGAATGGTACCTTTTTTTATGCTAGGTCCTGTTACCCTTAAATCTTAGAATATAATCTCACCATATTCATAAAGAGTGACTACTTTTTTTTTGCAGGTCAGTGTTGGTATTCGCCTTCACCATTGTAGCAATCTCAGTACTAATTCTTAGATATGTTCCCTCTATTTTGATGCCTCGGTATAAGTTGGTCTCAATTTTGATGCCTCGGTATAAGTTGGTCTCTATTTTGATGCCTCATTTTTCATGTCTTGGTTTAAGATGTGTTCTTTGGTTGTGATGTTCTGGTTTAAGTTGAACCCTTGATTTTGATGCATGGGTTTTAGTTGGTTCCTCGGTATTGATGCCTTGGTTTAAGTTATTCTTTGATTATAACGATTCGATTAAAGTTGGTCACTTAGTTTGAGATGTATTGTTTTGAGATTGTCCATCGGTTTAAGTTCGTCTCTTGGTTTTGATGCCTCGGTTTAAGTTGGTCCCTCGCTTGGAAATGCTTTGGTTTAAGTTGATCCCTCAGTTTAAGTCGGTCCTTAAGTTTTAAGTCGGTCCCTATGTTTGGAATGTCTTGATTTAAGTTAATCTCTCAGTTTAAGTTAGTCCCTATGTTTGAAATGCCTCGTTTTAAGATGGTCACTCACTTTGATATGCCTTGTTTTAAGACAAATCCTTTGTATAGATGCCTAGGTTTGCATTGGTACTGTTGTATTGATGCCTCGGTTCACATTGGCCTCTCTATATTGATTCGGTTTAAGTGATTCCCTCGGTTATGATGCCTTGGTTTAAGTTATTCCCTCGGTTATGATGTCTCGGTGTAAGTTAGACCCTCGGTTTTGATACCTCGGTTTAAGTTGGATCCTAAGTTTGGTATGGCCTTGTTTAAATTGGTCTACTAGTTTGAAATGCCTCATTTTAAGTTGGTTTCTAGGTTTGGATGCCTCGCTTAAGTGGCTTCCTTGATTTTGATGCCTCGATTTAAATTGGTCCCTCGGTTTAAGCTACTTTCAAGGTTCTCCGGTTTAAGTTACTTTCAAGGTCCCTCGGTTGAAGTTGCTCTATCGGTTTTTATCACTCATTTTATGTTGGTCCCTCATTTTTCATGTCTTGGTTTAAGATGTGTTCTTTGGTTGTGATGTTCTAGTTTAAGTTGAACCCTTGATTTTGATGCATGGGTTTTAGTTGGTTCCTCGGTATTGATTCCTTGGTTTAAGTTATTCTTTGATTATAACGATTCGATTAAAGTTGGTCACTTTGTTTGAGATGTATTGTTTTGAGATTGTCCATCGCTTTAAGTCCGTCTCTTGGTTTTGATGCATCGGTTTAAGTTGGTCCCTTGGTTGGAATACCTTGGTTAAGTTGATCCCTCGGTTTAAGTCCCTATGTTTGGAATGTCTCGATTTAAGTTAATCTCTCAGTTTAAGTTAGTCCTTATGTTTGAAATGCCTCGTTTTAAGATGGTCACTCACTTTGATATGCCTTGTTTTAAGACGGATCCTTTGTATAGATGCCTAGGTTTGCGTTGGTACTGTTGTATTGATGCCTCGGTTCACATTGGCCTCTCTATATTGATTACTCGGTTTAAGTGATTCACTCGGTTATGATGCCTTGGTTTAAGTTATTCCACCGGTTATGATGTCTCGGTGTAAGTTAGAGCCTCGATTTTGATACCTCGGTATAAGTTGGATCCTAAGTTTGGTATGGCCTGGTTTAAATTGGCCTATTAGTTTGAAATGCCTCATTTTAAGTTGGTTTCTTGGTTTAGATGCCTCGCTTAAGTGGCTTCCTTGATTTTGATGCCTCGATTTAAATTGGTCCCTCGGTTTAAGCTACTTTCACGGTTCCCCAGTTTAAGTAACTTTCAAGGTCCCTCGGTTGAAGTTGCTCTATCGGTTTTTATCACTCATTTTATGTTGGTCCCTCATTTTTCATGTCTTGGTTTAAGATGTATTCTTTGGTTGTGATGTTCTGGTTTAAGTTGAACCCTTGATTTTGATGCCTGGGTTTTAGTTGGTTCCTCATTATTGATGCCTTGGTTTAAGTTATTCCTTGATTATAACGATTCCATTAAAGTTGGTCACTTGGTTTGAGATGTATTGATTTGAGATTGTCCATCGGTTTAAGTTCGTCTCTGGGTTTTGATGCCTCGGTTTAAGTTGGTCCCTTGGTTGGAAATGCCTTGGTTTAAGTTGATCCCTCGGTTTAAGTCGGTTCTTAAGTCTTAAGTCGGTCCCTATGTTTGGAATGTCTCGATTTAAGTTAATGTCTCAGTTTAAGTTAGTCCCTATGTTTGAAATGCCTCGTTTTAAGATGGTCACTCACTTTGATATGCCTTGTTTTAAGACGGATCCTTTCTATAGATGCCTAGGTTTGTGTTGGTACTGTTGTATTGATGCCTCGGTTCATATTGGCCTGTCTATATTGATTACTCGGTTTAAGTGATTCCTTGGGTTATGATGCCTTGGTTTAAGTTATTCCCTCGGTTATGATGTCTCGGTGTAAGTTAGACCCTCGATTTTGATACATCGGTTTAAGTTGTATCCTAAGTTTGGTATGGCCTTGTTTAAATTGGTCTACTAGTTTGAAATGCCTCATTTTAAGTTGGCTTCTTTGTTTGGATGCCTCACTTAAGTGGCTTCCTTGTTTTTGATGCCTTGGTTTGAGATGTATTGTTTTGAGATTGTCCATCGGTTTAAGTTCGTCTCTTGGTTTTGATGCCTCGGTTTAAGTTGGTTCCTTGGTTGGCAATGCCTTGGTTTTAGTTGATCCCTCGATTTAAGTCGGTCCTTAAGTTTTATGTCGGTCCCTATGTTTGGAATTTCTCGATTTAAGTCGGTCCCTATGTTTAGAATGTCTCGATTTAAGTTGGTTTGGTATTTTCGATTTTGATGTCTCGGTTTAAGTTAGTCTCCTCGTTTTGAGGCCTCAGTCAAAGTTGGTTCATCGGTATTGATACCTCTGTTTTAGTTGCTCCTTCGGTTATTGTGCCTTAGTTTAAGTTGCTCGTTTGGTTTTGATGCATTGTTTATGTTATTCACTTAGTTTTGATTTTTTTTTTGTTAAAGATGGTCCCTAGTCTTAAAATGCATCGTTTTAAGATGGCCTCTCAGTTTTGGTGCCTCGATTTAAGATTATCCTTCGGTTATGATGCCACATTAATTTGGTCTCTCGATTTTGATTCCTTGGTTTAAGTTGGTCTCTCAAATATGATGCCTTGCTTTAAGTTAATCTCTCGGTTTCGATGCCTATGTTTAAGTTTGTCCCTCGGTTTGAAATGCCTCATTTTAAGATGGTCCTTTAGCTTTGATGTCTCATTTTAATTTGGCTCCTTTGTTTAGAGCCTTGATTTAAGTTGGTCCTTAGGTTATGTATCTCAGTTTAAGTTTTTCCCTCGATTTTGATTCCTCGGTTTAAGTTAGTTCCTAAGTTTGAAATGTCTCGGTTTAAGTTAGTCCCTAAGTTTGAAATGTGTTGTCTTAAGTTGGTCCTTGAGTTTGAAATGCCTCGTTTTAAGTTAGTCCCTTGGTTTTGATGCCTCGATTTATATTGGTCTCCTTGTTTTGATACCTCAGTTGAAGTTGCTCCATCAATTTTAATATTTTGGTTTAAGTTGGTTCCTTAGTTTTGTTGCCTTGATTGAAGTTGAAGTTGGTAACTTGATTTTGATACCTCGGTCAAAGTGGGTTCCTTGGTATTGATGTCTCAGTTTAAGTTACTCCTTCAGTTACGATGCCTTAGTTTAAGCTGCTCGCTTGGTTTTGATGCATTGTTTTTATGTTAATTCCTTAGTTTTGATTTTTAGGTTAATGATGATCCCTTGGTATGAAATGATGGCTCAATTTAAGATGGTCCCTCATTTTGGTGCTTTGATTTAAGTTGATCCTTCATTTATGATGCCACAAATTAAATTGGTTCCTCAGTTTATATTAGTAGCTTGAATATGATGCCTTGTTTTAAATATCTTGGTTTTGATTCCTCGGTTTAAGTTGGTCATTCGGTTTGAAATGTCTCGTTTTAAGACAGACCCCCGATTTTGATGATGATCATTTAGTTTTAATGTCTCAGTTTAAGTTGGTTCATGTGTATCGATGCCTCGATTTAAGTTGGTCCTTAGGTTATGATCTCTCGGTTTAAGATATTCCCTTGGCTTTGATGCTTTGGTTTAAGTGGGTCCCTTAGTTTAAAAATGTCTCAATTGATTACTTGGTTTAATTTGTTTATAGATTGCAACGTCTCATTGTAAGATTGTTTGTTTGTTTTGATGCCTTAGTTTAAGTTGGTCCTAGGGTACGATGCCTCATTATAATATTGCCCCTTGGTTTTGATGCAACAGTTTTAGTTCGTCTCTCGATCATGATGCTTTTGTTTAGGATGGTTCCTTAGTTTGTGATGTCTTATTTTATGTTGGTCCCGCGGTTTAAGTTGGTCCCTTGGTTATGATAACTTTAACTGTACTGGATGTCTTAGTTTAAGTTGGTTCATCGGTAACGACGCCTCATTGTAATATGTCCCTTGATTTTGACGGCTTGTGTTGAATCGGGCGTGTTAGTAAAAAATACAAAGTCTTTCCTACGAGAACAACTCCTTTGTACATCGGAATAATAAATACAAACTCAAACAAAATGACATAATTAATTATAGAGAAACCATATATCAACCAACTAGTTGAATGAGTGAAATTATACCTTAAAAAGATTTTGAATGACATTCTTCTCTGTTTGATGATCATGAACTACAAATGGCAAATGAGGATTCAAACATAAATTAGAATCTCTTCTAGAATACTCTCCTAATCTTTTAGCTCTTGGAACATAGTCACATTAAAGTAAATCAAAACCCAATTAATGTTACCCTAGATGTTTGGTCTCTCAAGCCTCAAAGATCACACCTTTATGTACTAATAAAAACTTTGTCTGTTCCCATTGTATTTGTAGTAACGCAGATTGTTCTTCCCTATAAACATGAAAGGTTACATCTTTACTTTTTAATGGGTGCTTAGAAATCACCTTGAGTTCCATATAGCACCCCTTTAACAAGTGCTCATCTTTCTCTCTTGTAAAAGTCCTTTTCGTGTCTTCTAAAAACTCATACTAGTAGTGGCGGGCATCGGTCCAAGACCGGACCGGAACTGGACCGGTACCGAATTTCTCAAAAAACTGGACCGAGGACCGGATAAGATATTCTCCGTCAGATTTGGTCTCAGTTTCGATCCGGTCCTAGTTTGGGCAGTTTTGGACGGGTTATTCTTTTATCAATAAAAATATTATTTTAAATATAAAAGTTTTTATTTATTTCTAAAAACATTATTTTTATAAAAAAAATATATTATACCATATAAAAATTAAATTTGTATTTTAAGATAAATTTTATAATATAACTATACATATTTTTTATAAAAAATAATTTTTTTACCAATTATAAAAAAGTCGGTTCGGACCAGGACTAGACTGGATAGAGAACTAACTTTTAATTTTTTGTTGACCGAGGACAGAATCGAATACCCCTCGGTTTGGTCTTGATCCGGTCCACCCTGATCCGGTCCAAAAATCCAAGACATGCCAGATTTTATCCGACCCTACTTAAAAGCTCCATCTTGTTTTTTTGAGCTCGTAAGATCTTTTCTCTATTACTTTTTTACCACGAAATTACTGATTTTCCTTCTTACACTCTATAAATAAGAACTATAATTAAAATATTATTATTCTAATATTTTAAAGATCCAATCCAAACTAATTGAATTAAATTCAATAGAGATTGAATCAAATGAAAATGGGGCTTATAATGAAAACTAGAAATAAATTTGGACCATCAGATCAAAACAGTAAAAATGAATCTAAGCCATTCGATTAAAAAAATAAAAAAAAATATTTTTTTTATTTTTTTAAGTCTTTTTATGCATGTAGAATGATTTAAATCGAGTATGAACATAAGGACATAAAATGTTAACATGCAATACTAATACGTGAACGTACGTATATTATATGTGAACGTATACTAATTTTTCTGAAATTAAAATGTGGTTATATGTGAACAACCCTTGTAATAATGTGAAAATGTGTATAAAATATATGAACAAAATGTAAAATTTCAAGCGTCGTGCTATAATAGTGTGAACATATGCATAAAATATGTGAACGTAACATAAAAAATTAAAGGAAAATTGCTTTAAATACCCCAACCTTTAAGGTGGTTGCGCTTTCAACCCCAACCTTTTCGAATTTCATAAAATATCCTGTATTTTATAGTTCGTTGCGCACTCTACCCTCAAAATATCCACTCTTTGGATAAAATTACAAGCCAACCTATCATCTTTTCATTTTGGGACAAAAATGCCCAATTTGGATATTTAGAACAACTTTGGGACAAAAAATTGGATATTTTTGTCCCAAAATGAAAAAATGATAGGTTTATTCTCAAATTTACCTTATGTGTGGATATTTTGTGGGTAGAGTGCGCAACGAACAACAAAGTATAAGGTATTATATGAAATTCGGAAAGGTTGGGGTAGAAAGTGCAACCACCTCAAAGGTTTGGATATCCAGAACAATTTTTCCAAAATTAAATGTCTTATTTTTAGCAAAAATAAGAAAATAAAAAAAAATTATTTTTTTGTCAAATTTATTATTTTGCCCTTATTTCTTTTAATCATAGCCATCTATTTTTCAAATTCAAGTGTCCTCATTTATTTCTAATTTTCATAACAAGACTCATTTTAATGTGAATCAACCTCAAATTCAATATGCATGTCATTTGTATTACACTCTTATGTTCCTATAATTTTTCAATTAATTATTAAAAACCAATCTGGTAAATCCTTCTACATGTCGGCTAACGAACTCGTGGTAACGCTCCATGAATAGCTCAATGCATCTTCTTGCTAAAGTTTTCTCTAGCACTTGTTTTTTTTGAAACACTTAGAAAATATTCAAATCCATCATGTAGGTTCTATTGTTCCCATAACATTATTTAATTGAATGATAATACATCTTATATACATATGAAAACCTTTTTCATTTACAAAGAAATGAATCATGTAGGTCCATTTTTTTTTTTTTTATCATGATAGGTTTAGGATCATTTCCAAGTACAGAAAATGAATCACATATATAGGTTCATTGTTTTTCTATCAGGTTAGATTTAGGATAATCTAGTTGTATTTGCATACTAATCCAAAGCATCTATTACGGATAACAATTTTTCCTGAGGATCGACTCTCTTGCTAGGTTCCTATGATATTTGAAATGGAGATCGAGCATGGAAAGCAAATTATTAAAGTACACATGCTTGAAGGCTAGACCTGTCAAATGGGTCGGGCGGGTCGGGTTCGGGTTCGGGTCATTCGGGTTCTGGTCAAAACGGGTCTCGGGTCGTAAAATTTTCGGGTTCATATGGACCGGGTTGTTACGGGTTTTGTACGGGTTCGGGTTGATCCAAAGGGTCGTGATCGTCAAATTTGTTAACCTTTATCTTTATATTTTTTAAAATAATTAATATTATATTATATAAAATATTATTTAATAATAAAATAATAATTTTATACAAAATTTATGATAAAATATTGAATTTTTAATTGAAATAATATTTTATCGGGTTGGCCGGTTCAACCCAACGGGTTGGTGACCCAACCTAGTTTTTTCCGGGTCGATCGGGTTCGAGTCACTTTTGACCCATTGATTTTCGGGTCAGGTTTGAACCCAAAAACTTCGGGCGGGTCGGGTCGGTTTTTCAGGTTGAGTCAAGTTTTGACATGTCTACTGAAGGTCGATGGTCATGTAAGTCCATTGTTTATTGGTGTTTGGTGATGTTATGGGTCTAGACTTTGGACGTCGGTTTGCGTATCAATCAAAAATCAAAAATTCAAAAAGCCTATAAATGCAAGATGTTCTCTTATGAACATTACTCGTTTTTTCCCAACACAAATATTATTTTTTTAATCGTCCTACCCTGACGACCTGACCCACACCTCCTCTTTAAACTGATTTTTTTGATCGGCTCCTCTTTAAGATGATAAACAGCCGATAGGAAGGGAAAAGAACCAGAGAGAATCATGGCGGAACGATGGCCTCGGGAGAAAGAATTCTTCTAATACCAGATTTAAACAAAATAAAGATAAGCAATCAAATGAGATCAAAATTGATCTGGATTCGATTGTACCTACGATCTGAGACTAGAAACAAGGGCGAATTCCAGTCTGGAGAATCAAGGACGAATTCCAGTGTGGAGAATACGCAAGCAAAAGAAGGAAGAAGACGATTTTTAGGATTTGGAGGAAATTGGATAATTCTGGATGATCTCATTTCTGACACTTGCAGGGAATATATCCTGCTCATTACAAAAGCCGTTAGGCTGTTTAAACCGGGACAAATCGGGTCTTTTAATTCTGTTTTTAGGATTAAGCTAAACCGGATATGAAATAAAAAGAACCAACTTAACATAATGGTACGAGCTTGGATCCTACATCAGTACTCCCTTCTTCAAATGATTCTTGTCCTCAAGAATCAAAGTAAAGATATTTGGCAATGACATCAGAATAATACTCCCATGTGGCTTTCCCAACTGGGAAGTTTTTCCACTTAATTAGGACCTTGGTAGCAACAACATTACCTCGTTTAGCCATCTTGCGATCAAGGATCATCGCTGGTTCCTTTACGGCACCAACATCAGACATGAATTGGGGGAGTTGAACTTGATCTGTGGGAGGATTTGGACATAGCTTCATTTGACTGACATGGAAAATGTCATGAATGGAGGCGTTAGATGGAAGCTCGAGCTTGTAGCCACCACTCCAATCTTCTCAGTGATTTTAAAAGGTCCATAAAACTTGGGAGCTAGTTTATGGGGCACTTTTTGCCTTGAGTGAATTCTGCTAGTAGGGTTGAAGCTTAACATAAGCCCAATCTCTCACATTAAAGCTCCTATGTGATCTGTGGCGATCAGCCAGTTGTTTCATGCGATTCTGCGCCCTCATCAAATGGAACTTCAGCATCTTGATTACTTCCTCACGTTGATTGAAACTTCTATCCACCAGTTGGGATCTGCTTTCCCCTGGTAAATAAGGTAGATGTATCGGAGGTGCATAGCCATACATAATCTCAAAAGGAGTTGCTTTGGAAGCTGAATGAAAGGTGGTGTTGTACCACCACTCCGCAAGGGGTAGCCATTTACTCCATGTATGTGGAGCATCATAACACATGCATCGTAGGTAAGTCTCAAGTGTTCTGTTTGTCACCTCTGTCTGGCCATCTGATTGGGAATGGTAAGCTGAGGACAGTTGAGATCAACTCCTTGGACCCTAAAAAGCTCTTGCCAAAATTCACTCACGAATATAGGGTCACTGTCACTAATGATAGACAAAGGAAGACCTTGAAGCTTGAAAATCTGATCCATGTATACTTGTGCAACAGTCTCAGTTGTGTAGGGATGAGAGAGTGATAGGAAATGAGCATATTTGCTGAGTCGATCAACAATGACCAGAATTGAGTACTTTCCCATGGATGGAGGTAGGCCTTCAATGAAATCTAAGCTTATAGATTCCCAAACACCCTCAGGAATGGGTAGAGGCTAGAGGAGTCCTGGTGAGGCCGATGGATCATATTTGTACTGTTGGCACACCCTACAATTCCTCACATACATTTGTATGTCTTTAGCCATTTCAGGTTAGAAAAATAGAGATTTGGTTCTGTTCAGTGTGGAGTCTCTCCCCGAATGCCCACCTAAAGCTGAATCATGCATCAACTTCAAAATCTAGAGCTTCAAATCAATTACATTACCAATAACCAACTTCCCCTTTCTCCTCAGTTCTCCATTACTAAAGCTGAAATTAGGATGGGCTGCCCGATTTTTTTGTAATTCAGAGATGAGAGTGCTCTTATGTGAATCTTCTTGCCAAGATTGTTGAATTGACTTGTACAACTCAGAATCCACATTAGCCAAGGTGATCTGCATCAGCTGAGAACCATTCACCCTGGATAAAGCATCGGCGACTACATTTTCCTTACCTTGCTTATACTCAATCGTGAAGTTGTACCCCAACAGCTTGGATAGCCACATGTGTTGGAAAGGTGTAGTAACCTTTTGTTCTAGAAGGTATTTCAAACTTCTCTGATCGGTTTTGATCACAAAGGGTCGATGAAGAAGATAAGAACCCCACTGTTGGACTGCATATACCACTGCCATCAGCTCCTTTTCATATACTGACAAGGATTGGTGCCTTGGACCCAAAGTTCTACTCAAGTAACATATAGGATGTTGGTTTTGCATGAGAACAACTCCTATGCCATATTTTGAGGCATCTGTCTCCACTACAAAAGGTTGCTCAAAATCAGGAAGGCTCAAGACTGGGGTTGTGAGCTTTCTTTAGGTTATCAAAGGCAACATTAGCTTCAGAGGTCCAACTGAAAATATCCTTCTTGAGAAGGGAAGTAAGGGGCTTGGCTATGACACTATAGCCTTGAATGAACCTCCTGTAATAATTTGCAAGACCCAGAAAGCCTCGGAGCTGTTTGATGTTGACTGGTTTTGGCCATTGCTCAATAGACTTGATTTTAGAAGGATCAGTACTAACACCTTCTTTTGAAATGAAGTGACCTAAATACTCAATGGTCTCTGCTCCAAATGTGCATTTGGACTTCTTTAGATACTACTGTTAGCTTCTAAGAATCTGAAACACTGTTCTCAAATGTGTGAGATGGTCTTCCCAACTTGAGTTGTATACTAAAATATCATCAAATAATACCAAGACGAACTTTCTGAAAACCTCCTTAAAGATGTGATTCATCAAGGCTTGGAATGTACCGGGAGCATTAGAGAGCCCAAAAGGCATAACCAGATACTCATAGTGCCCTTCATGAGTCTTGAATGCAGTTTTAAAGATATCAGCTGGATGCATTCCCAATTGATGAAATTCGGACCTCAAATTAAGCTTGGAGTAGATAGTGGACCCTCCAAGCTCGTCCAACAGATCTTCCAAAAGTGGGATGGGATATTTATCCTTCACAGTTTGAAGGCTGAGCCCTCTATAATCAACACATAACCTCCACGTACCATATTTTTTCCTAACCATCACCACTGGAGAAGCATAGGGACTTGTGTTGTACTGGATGACCCCTTGATCCATCATCTCTTTAATCAAAGACTCTATAGCATCTTTCTGGACCACTGAGTACCTATAAGGTCTCTTGTTTACAGGCTGAGACCCCGGAGTCAATGGAATCTGGTGATTGAACCCTTCTTTGAAAGGGGGAAGCTCTATAGAAACCTAGAATAAATCAGAATATTCTTCCACCAACAACTACAGATTCTGATCTACTTGTGTGCTCTCAGATTTCATAGCAGAAATATGACACAGTGTTGGCTTTGTTTCAGTAGTGTCTATCCTCCTGACTTGGAGAAGTGCTAGTTGAGCCTGCTTGTGACATGACTTTGAGAGCGAGCTCCCCTTTACAATCTTACATTCAGAGTTGCTAGCACCCCGAAGTGAGCATTGCTTGCCATTTACCATGAAATTCATCTTCATGTTGATATAATCCCACCATACATGGTTGATTGTATTAACCACTGAATGCCTAGGATCATATCAAAGTAGTCCAGAGGAACAGTTCTAACCTCTGAAGCAAACTCCAGCCCTTGCAGTTTCCACTTGAAATGGGAGCACTTGTACTCAGATATCAATTCATTCCCCAAGGCTGCTTTTACTAACAAGGGCTCAGCTGGTTCTAGCAAGCACCCAAAGTTTTTGCCATTTTCAGATCCACAAAGTTATGAGAACTCCCTGGATCTATTAGGATACTGATTTGTCTCTTTCCATAGTGGCCATGTACCCTCATACAATTGTATGCAACAGTCCCCTACACAACATTGACAGAAAGCTGACACACCAACTCATTAACTTCTGTCTCACCCCCTTTCTCACTGAGCACCTCCTCTATATCAAGCTCCCTGGTGTCCAATTCTTCCCCTTCCATCATGAAGACATAGGACCTCCTGTGTTTAAGTTGGTGCCCTGGAGTGAAGGCCTCATCAAAGTACATACACGACCCTTTGGCTTTTCTGTCTTCCATCTCTTCAACAGTGTATTTCCGGTATGGTTTGGCCTGATTTTGGTTGTTATGATTAGGTATGAAGGGAGCTGGGAGAGCTAGGGTCTTTGGTTGTGGGAATTTTTGTGGTTCGAGGCTGGGAAGTAGTGGAGCTTTGGTGGTGTTAAAGGTCTTTGTGGAGCTGTAGGGGAATTTATTTTGATTTTGGCTGGTGTTATAGGGTGTTTTTGTGGGTAGGCTACGATTTGGATGAGAGGCTAGAGATGATTCATACAGTTTGGCTAGCCTTGCTGCTTCTGTAATAGTAGGGGGGTTGAATTGCTTGACATGGAATTGTAACTGGGGATTCATGTTTGCTAGAAAGATGCTTGAGGCATGGGGCTTAGGCAAATGTAGTCTAGTTAGTGCACCTTCAAATTTATCCAGATACATCTCAACAGACTCAGTCTGTTTCAAGTTCACCAATTAAACTAATGGATCCTCATAGAGTTCACCAAATCCAGCATTCAATTCAACAACATAATCGTGCCATAGAGGAAACTCACCCTGCTTACCCCTTATAAGGTTGTGGTGACATTGGAGAGCTCGGCCTTCCAGATGTAATGAAGCGAGCCTCACCTTTAGCTCAGGTAACGTGTTGTCCAGGGTGAAGAACTGCTCGCATTTGTAGAGCCACTCGTGCAGATGAGTGCCGTCGAACCTGGAAAATTCCACCTTCGCCAGTCGTGTAGCCAAGCCTCCAGGAAACAACGAGTCTCCTTTAGACGTCAACGCTACTGTTCGATTGAAGTTTGTACCCCCAAATCTGGACAAATCTGGTGGATCTGGTTCTGGTGATGCTCGATTCATCCCTTTTGTAGATGATTCAGCCCTGATCGACTCGTTGACGGGACTCGGGTGAGGATTCAGATTTGTGGAAAGCTGAACCATCAACGCCTTGAGCTCAGCCATTTCCTGCGACATGGCGGCCATCTTCTGGGTAGTTTCTTCGTACTGCTGGTCACTCAGCAACTGGGCGTCCTCGAACTTCTTGGCGTTCAACATTTCTCACGGTCTTCAGAAGAAAGCTCTAATACCAATAATACCGGATTTAAACAAAATAAAGATAAGCAATCAAATGAGATCAAAATTGATCTGGATTCGATTGTACCTACGATCTGAGACCAGAAACAAGGACGAATTCCAGTCTGGAGAATACGCAAGCAAAAGAAGGAAGAAGACGATTTTTAGGATTTGGAGGAAATTGGATAATTCTGGATGATCTCATTTCTGACACTAGTAGGGAATATATCATGCTCATTACAGAAGTCGTTAGGCTGTTTAAACCGGGACAAACCGGGTCTTTTAATTCTGTTTTTAGGATTTAAGTTAAACCGGATATAAACCGGATATGAAATAAAAAGAACCAACTTAACATAACGGTACGAGCTTGGATCCTGCATCATCTTCACCGCCGGCGTATCTTCTCTGCCTCGTCAGGATCTACAAATTCATCCTCGTAATTGATAGGTATGAACTTGTCGTTCTCAATTGAATTTTGTTTCATAAGTGTTGATGCTTGTTGTTTGCTTGATTTAGGGTTTCCTAGCATCCATGGTCGTTGAATTAGGTCATTTTGTTGTTTCAAAATTGAGTTTTTTAAGCCTTACTCTAGGCTTGGTTAATGATTTTGGGATTCAGGTTCTTGATTAGGTTACTGAATTCTTTTTTTTTCGGTTCACTACTCCTTTGAATTTAGGTCATTGGATTGCTATAAGGAAGAAAACATCTTACTGAACCTGTTATTAATGAATTTGAGCCAAAATATTTGCAGCTTCCATGGAGGCCTGACACTAATTCTTCTTTTTCTTTGATTTTACTTATAATCTACAACGCACACCAGGTGTTCGAATAAATGCTCAGGTATCTATGTGATGTAATTGTGCTTGATTCCCCAATTCGATCGATTCTAGCGCCGTCATTGCTTGACTTTCGATCACATCTGGTGTTCACTGCCTCATTATTCGAGTTTCTTTGATTAGTAGTCTTATTTAGTTCAAAAAAATCATAATTACATTCATTAATATTTCTGCAGTTAAATTACACAAATATCCATAGGCAGCAAGGTAGTGGTGTTTGAAGGTTGTAGCTGAGACTTACTTTGCTCATGTTACCCCCTCAGGCATACAAGACGCATACCTCTATTAAGGGTGTTACTGAATTTGGATTTGATTTGAACCTTGGTGCAAAGACCATCAAGCTGATCAAGGCTGGATTGCCACTCTCAAGTCCCTTGAAGCCATTATTGGGAAAGGTAAATATAATGTTGCCAATACTTAATATGATACCTCAATTTCTTGGTCTGAGTGTTTGATCAATCCACTTTGCATTTGCTTGCATACAAACTTGTGTTCTCCACCTCTTGCTTACTCCTTCACATGGATGTTGATCTTGTTAACGACACTAAACTGGATGACAAGATCAAGTAATAGCTTGCATTTACTGCCTAGAAGGTTGTTTAGGATCCCACCTTGGCAATGGCTTTGGACCTTTGGTTGGTCAATAGGATGAGGTTTTCTTCTCATTTAATAATATAGTTCACTTGCACACTTCTTGATTGGGCTAATATTGTATTTTATGTTTATTGATCGTGTTGTTTCTTTTGTTGTTTCCTTTTAATTGTCTCAGGTTTGACTTCAACACAAAATTACCAGTGACTTGATGATTTATCTAGGCGACGTTCCAAGGCAAATTGTCGAGCCAATTCTTTTCCTTTTCAGTTTACCTTTCAAGGCCGGGAATTGGTATTTCCTAATAAGGAATCTGTTTTTTTTCCAGAGAATTTGGACATAGAGTTAATATATGTGCAGTGCTTAGAGCGGTTGCTCTGCTGAGATTCTGATCACTTATCTAATACGGAGTATATGATTTGAGTGTAGAATATGTTAGTTTCATATTCTTTGGGGTTTAGATGGAGTTGATTATTCTCGTAGAATATGTTAGTTTCCTTTTGAGGGACTACATATTATATATATATATATATATCTTTGTATTTGATTTTGAAAAAGAAAGTCATTATGTACAATTCTGACTGAAAGAAGTGAAGGTTATTGTTCTATGGCGAGGGTCTAACTGTTTGGAGCGCACTAGGATCTTAGTTACATGGAGTAATATGCATTAGTTTTAGTTTCTGGCTTTTTTTTTACTAATAGAATTCTCTATTTGCTTCAAATAAAGAAATGCTATTTTATTTTTATTGAAATCAGAGTTATTTTCTCTCTATTTTACCAATTATATATTGAGTTCATCATCAAAAAATGGTTGAATTATCCCTTTTCCTTGCACTTACTAATAACATATCATCATCATGTGTTGTGGGACTTGTATATGTTCCAGTTATACCTTGGAGATTAATGAGTCCCATATTCTCATTTCACCCTTTTTGTATGTTGTTGTTTGGATGTTGCACTTATTGATTTTCTTCTCCTCTGCATAAATGTTGTAGGTCTGGAAGCATTGGGAGAAGTTCCAAAGTTGAATTTCAGCGTTGGCAACTTTTGCCTAGGACATGTGAAGATAAGCCAGTTTTGGCAAAGCAATTTTCTGTGAGTTAATGTTGGATTTCGTTCTCTCCCTCTCTTATACAAAAAAAATAGCTATACTGTTTGGATGCTCATCAAATTATGAATTGAAAAGTTGTTGAAAGAGTTCAATTTAGAAGTAAACATGTATTTAAATGACTTAGTTGCTCTTAATAGAGTTGCTTTTCCAGACAGGGCATATTTTAATCAGTGTCTCAATTTCTTTTATAGAAGTTTAGTCATGTACTCATGTTTTGCACTGAATCAAAAGCATAGCATTTCCATCATTTATGCCTTAGTTTTTTAAGTGTTTCTTCTTATTCATCCTACTTTATGCAGGTGTTTGTCATACACCCTAATGGGGAAAAGTACTTTACCATTCTGAGTCGTGAAACTCCAAAGTTGCTCAATTGTTTTCTACAGCATTTCTTTCATATGGTAGGTTTCTTCTACGCGTAAATGATTTGATGGAATCAAAAGGGTAGTGAAGGAGACAATTGATCCAAGCGCAGCAACAACTTTCAAACAAAATACTGCCGATGATCCTCACAAGAGGAAACCTGATATCAGCAAAGCAAATGCTCCTCTTTTAGAGGAAAAACAAACATATTATGTATTACTTCTCTTATGCATGCTCTTTTATGCATATTCTTTTTTTTATATATATGGTTGTATTTAGCACTCTCTTCAACTCTAAAGAATTTAAGTTAATCGAGACTACGATAAGAAAACCAAACTTATCCACGCGTGCGTATGGCATGCGGTCCTCCCCTAGTTATTTAAAACTTTTGAATCAAATTACAAAGCACAAAACGTGTGTAATTGCAACAAGATGGAATGTGAGGCGTAGCTTTCATGTTTAAAATTTTCAACGGCCTCTAATTTTATCCCAGGGCGACAAGCGAATTAGCAAAGCGTGCATGCTTTCAAATTTGATGACAATGAGATGGAAACCGCACACACGGATTCTTTAACTAATAATAAATCTATATATACTATAAAATAGAAAATTTTGGGTAATTAATGACTCATTCAATTGGCCTAAAACATATATCTAATTTATTTAGCAAGTTTTGTAACCTTGATATTACATACAACCCTTGGTATTACAATATGAACTTGAACCCATTAAATTATGACCATTAATATTACAAATAAAAGTAAAAGAAGATAAGATCAACCCTTGGTATTCCAAAGAAAAGATAAGATCAAATTTAAAATATAAACTTTCTTATTCCACCATCTTTCTCACTATATAAGCCTTTTACTTTTGCATGATTACATCACTCTCTTATATTTGATGTATTTGGTGATTGTTAATTGAAGGAAAAAAGCAAATGATTTACAAACCAAATCTTATAGTTGATATGTTTGGTGATTGTTACTTGAAGGGCAAAAGCAAATGATTTACACAATTCAATAGAGGTACTTTTTTCTATTCAATCCCTTTGTTTCATATGATTTCTAGCATTATATTTGGATACACTTTGATTATTTTATTATTTTATTTATATGGTAAGTGAAAAACATCATTCATGTCATAATGCTTGGCAAAGTGGATGAGGATCATCATGAGTCATTTGATGATCACGTGAAGAAGAGAAGGTTATGCGCTACGGTAATCATTTGATGGTAGATTAATTCGATTAATTTATGTGAAGGGTTTTGCTCTTACCAATATCAGTTTATATTTTCCCTTCTTTCACATTTTAGATAGATTTAACTCTTTGTAAAAATACTTATAGAATAAATTATCATTTTGTGCACTCAATCTTTTTTTCCTATTTTTAACTTATTTGAAATTCAAACTAATTACATAAATTTATGAGGAGGTCGAATTTGAAACCTCTAAAAACAAAAGACAATATATGATTCTTTTTATTTCATTTCATTTGTAAAATAATTTTACAATTTTATGAAAGTGTTGCTTAGTGCTTTATGAGACAATCTAATTTGTAACAATATACTTTGAGGCCCAATAGGATGAAGGTCTTTTGGCAAACATATGGAATGGAAATAATTCATTACGATCACCAAGGTGAGATCTAAAATGTTATAATCGTTTACATAAATTTTAGTTGTATATTTGCCAATATGCATTTATTTTATTGTTGTATTTTCATGTTGAGTGATGAAAGGATATGAGAAAATATGATATAAATAATATTATTATTAAGTAAAATATAACTAAATTTTTATTTTAAATTATCTTGCTTTACACTAAAACATATCCACTTATGCTCCATTGTTTGTGAAACCAATGATGAAATCAAAATCTCATTTCTATAGGAACTAAGAATAGTGGCCTCATTTGCAAGATCGAGCAAGGGAAAAAAACACACCATCATAAATGTAATTTTTTTCTTTTTTCTTAGGGAGTAGACAGATGATCAAAATTTTATTTAAATATGTATCTATTTCTATTGGTCAAGTCTAATGGTGCATAGAAATTGATTTGGTCAAAGTATATAATAAATATTCAATGGTTGTTACTAACAAGTAATTTTTTCTGAATTAAATTGATATAATAACAAAGATGTTACAAACAATTAATTTCATCGTAATTAATGTGGAATAATTACAATATTAATTCAACCCCCGCATAAATTACCAACCTCTTCGAATTCCAACTCGAAATTATGTTAAAAAAAGATAGATGTACATGACTCTATATATTAAATGTATGGATGTGTGGATCGGATTAACTTCTTGATATACAACTTAATAATTCTATTCAAATGCAAAACTTTTATGTCATGGAAATTGAAAGCAAAATTTGTTAAGCTGGTATTTTATCTCCCAACAAAATCATCACCAATTGTAGTTGGTCATGTTTCATTTTATTGAAATGGGAATCAATAATGTAATGTATAATCGTCTATCTATCTATCTTTCTATTTTTCTATCTATCTTCTATCTATGATCTATCTATCTATCTATCTATCCATCTATATACATTATAAAGAAGAATTTTTTTGTCATTTATGACCAATCTATAATTAAGGTGAAAGAGTATAAAAATTTATTTATTTATTATTAATTTTACAATTCATTAAAAAGACTTTATAGTTTTCCTTGACCAAAAAATAGACTATTGGTTTTCCATTAATGACATAAATTTTAGTGATCATTTTGTTGATTTGGCTATGCCTTTTGGTTTTCCATTGATTTAAAGAAATATCAAACAAATATAAAAACACCCAAGGTTATTTACATTGAGAGCTAGCATTAAAAGGTGTTTTTAATTGACCAAAAAATTTCGAATGGCCTTACAAATTCCAATAACTCTTATTTCTCATTATCAAATGTCCATACAAATTCTTAAGTCCATTATTCCTCTTTTAAATACCGATTAGGATTTACGGTGTGGTTCTATTTTTTGTGAGTTTTTTTGAAGCGTCAATACATAGAATTTGTGAGTTTAAAAACATGCGAGATTCATTATAATTTGTTCATTAATAGTCTAATTCATTTATATCTTATAAAATAGAGAGAATTATTTTTCCATCAATGTTCATAGAAGTAATAAAAAATTAATTATAAACTTATAAATTAAGCATTTTAAAAGTTATAATAGATTAAGAAAGCTTTACAATAAATTTAGAATCGAAATTGATAAATTAACCTATGTTCTTTATTAAAAAAACAATGCAAATACATAATTAATAAAAATAATTTATAATCTTCTATATCTATATATACTATAAAAAAAAATTAAAAGAAATCTAATTATCAAATTAAATTAATGGTATTATTAGTCATTCAATCGAAAAAATAGTCCTCTTGCAATGATAATGTGAACATCAATTTGCACCTTAAATAGGCTTTTGGCATTACATATTGCATATGAATAAATATCAAAAGATAAAAAGAAAATAAATATGATCAAAATAAATATTAATATTAAAAGCGCAATTGTAACATATAAAATAAGTCTTCTAACTTTTCACATTCCCAAATAATCTTTCACATTTCTAAACTTCCAACTTTTCTAATATAAAAAATCACTTCATCCTCTTCATATTGAAAACTATAAATGGTTTGGTAAATAAATGCAATATCTCTTATCCCTATACAAGTTCACAACAAGTGAAAAAATGGTAGATTAGAGGAAAATTTAAAAAGTGTTTACAAGAAGCCAAGTTGGTAGTGGAGAAGAGGAGAATATGTGGATGTATACACAAAAATACATGGATGCAAGTAAATGTTATCTCTGTATCAAGGTATGAATATAGATTAAGACAACTCTAATGTTTAAGAGCATGTCCAAAAAAAAGAGTGATAGTGATTATTTACAACAAGGTACAATATCAATGTATTTTTTATATTAGATTTTTTATGGATGCTTAAATCTATCACTAAATATATAATGAAAAATGAAAAATGTATTGCACGGTCATATGGTGTGAGAATTTAGATTTTTTTTAACATAAATTAATTTTTACATTCAAAATGTTATTCCTTATAACTTAACATACTATAGTTAATATTATATTATCTTTGTACTCAATTAATCAACTACACTTCAATGATATATTTAATTTAATTAATTAATTTTTAATATTTGCAAGGCTCATATAGGATGATGACCCGTGTGCTTATATTTTTACACATCTCACTAAGCGAAAAGAATATACCAACAATATACAAAAAAATATAACTTCACGTAGACAATAAACCATAAACAATGAGAACCCGTGCGATAGCACGGGCCATCCACCTAATTGTTTTGAAAAATTGGTGAAAAGCCATCACATCTCAATTGAAGCCATAATTTGGTACACGACAAAGAAATTTGTTTCTTTTTTTTTTGGTCAGTAAGAGGGCAGGCGCCCAAACTTTTATTCATTCAAATCGTTCAACAAAAGGTAAATCCTCTAAAAGAGTAAAATCATGTTCTAGAGTAAGCGTCCGTTTGGATGGTGGGTAGTGGGAGCTTAATAGCGGAAAACGCTAGCGGAAATTGAAGACCCTTGGGTGTAGGAGCTTCTTCAAAAAGCTCAAAATTCTGCTAATGTTAGCGGAAGACGCTCCTATTTCCGCTACATCCGAACGGACCGTAAATGAAAAATTAGCAAGAGCATCATCTACTTTGTTACAAGATCTAGGAATGTATTGAACTACCACTCTCCAAGCAGGGTGTTGAATGATTGAGCGGCAGTGGACCACCAGAGCAAAATCTGGATGGGTAGTCGGCAACGTCCCGGTAAGGAGATTAACCGCCGTGGTAGAGTCAGTTTCAATGATAACGGCTTGGTAGTTCTTTTGTTGGGCGATGATCAAAGCTCGATTAATAGCTAGAAGTTCAGCTCTAAGAGCAGAACAATGGCCGATTTTTTCAGCAAATGCCAACAGCATTGATCCCTTATTGTCTCGAATAATACCACCACTGCTAGCAGCTCCAGGGTTCCCCTTTGAGGCCCCATCCGTGTTGAATTTGATCCATCCTTGGTCCGGAGGTCTCCATTTATTTGTAACTGAACTTGGAGATGTCAGATTGCCTTGTGCTCTCTCCTTTTTGTCTCTCTCCGCTGATCTGTAAGCAGCAGCAACATTGAGAACAGTTTGTATGATTCTCGTTTGGTTATCTGCGCTTTGATCGAACACCAGCCTATTTCTATGTTTCCATATATGCCATAGCATGAAGCTGAAAATAGTGCTCCAGTAATCGTGAGATTTGAGATTGTAGTTCAGCCAAGGTTTCACATCTAGCGTAAAAAATTCACTCTCTCTGGCGCGATCACTCAGGTTGATCCACGCTTGCTTGATAAAGGAACAGTCTCTAAGCAGATGCATGGCAGTTTCACTATGCTGGCAGCGCGGGCAGGTCGGTGAGTTCGTAAGATGACGCCGGAATCTCACAGCATTGCAAAGAATACTCTCACGAGCAGCAAGATGCATGAAGTTTCGAACTCGCTGTTGTGTCGGGGCTTTCCAAATGAGCTTCCAGTTGAAATTCTCACCTTCAGCAGGAGGCCTGATCAGAGCAATGGCCGAATTTGTAGTGAACATCCCCGATTGATTCTCAGCCCAGAAAATCTTATCTTCATGAGTAGCATTATCAGGGAAGAGTCTTTGAGCTTGGAGCATGCTGAGTACATTACTAGGGAGAAAAGGTTGAATGTTGGGCCAATCCCACCCATTTTCACGCCAGAATTCAGCCACAGTTGCGCCTAATATGTCCTCAGGAATGGGATTCGTCGCCATCTCTTCAAGTGGTTTCTCACAAAGCCATCTATGTGTCCAAAACAGGGTACGTTTTCCATTCCCTATAGACATACGAATCCCTCGATTGAGAGTCTCGGCTCCGTGTTCAATTCCTCTCCATATGAAAGAAGCGACTTTCTTTTTGCTAAATGCTAATCATATCAGCATCAGTTCTGTTATCATAGTATTTACCCCTCAAAATTCTCGCCCAAAGAGAGTCAGGATTTGTCATAAGTCTCCACCCAAGCTTTGCCAAAAGAAATTTGTTTCCTAATTAATGGTCATCATTATTGGGCATCAGATCTAGTCTACGCCCGCCATAAATAGTTTCTTGTATTTGCTTGTAACTGGTGGGGCAATTAATATAGACCATGGAGATTTTTCTTATCATTTGTTGGAAAAGAGTCCATGTAGATATTGTTAATAGTTTTTCAAATCTACTTTTTTTTTTGAAAATGTAAGAATTTGGTATGATAGATAAATCTAATATAATCAAGAGGCCATCAAAAGATCGCAGTTGAAATTGACCAGGAAGGTCAAATGAGATCTTAAGAAAACTCGAGCAAGAAGGTACAACAATTGAGAAATGGAACGAGTACGAGAAAAAGGAGTAGGGTGAGTAAAGCACTGAGAAGCAAAGTGTCGTAGGTAAGACGGTCAATCCAAAATAAGGGCAGTGCAAATTGGACCAATGGCATTCCATCCACCAAAATGAAGGATATTCAAAGTCCTCAAAGCATAAAATGACCGTGCCGATTATAACTCGGTCCACATCTCAAACTCAGTTCCAAGATCTCATAGAAGTATACAAACCAAACTCGAGCACCCTACAACACGTACAAACAACAAAAAGGCCACCAACATGTTTCAGTATTTCCGAATCTCCAGTCATTGAATTGTTTTTATAGCAAATTTCTAGTGTTTCAAAAACTAATTTTTTTAGTACATAAGTTAGAAAGACTTTTTTTTAATAATAACAAGAAACGGTTAAATAGTAATTAGATTATTGAAAAATTAATCCAAGTTAAAAACATCATGTTTGTGTGACACATATCATGACATCAAATAAATAAATAAAATATTTCGGGGCTTATTGTTCAGGATGTCCTGCCTGCCTTAATTTGTGACCTGCTGTATGAAGACATGATTGTTTAATAAAATTTTTGGGCTTTGCCCACTTTCAGACCAAAAATAAAATAAATAAATAAAAATCAAATGACTCGGGAGAGAAACGATGCTACCTAATCCGATTTCTTGCTAATCAATCAATATATATCTTCTAAACTTGAAGCACTTTTGGGCATATTCGTCATTATGAATTTATATCTCAGCCAACCTATTTTTAATAATGATTTTTTTTAATTAATTATATATTATGTAATTCAATCACCTTATGGAATTTCCAATTTTATACCCTCAACTTATTTAATAATTTTTTTATTAATTTTATATGTGATTGGATAAATTTTTATCTCTACTCATTATTGCATTATATTCTAATATTCTATCTATAAGTATAAATATTAAGTTTCTATCCATAAATATGACAAATATGATATAGTAATATAATATCCCAACTATCCTTTTTTACTTCAAAATCCCATAATAAATTCATTTAATATCTCTAAATGAAATAGATAACTTTAATATCTATAAGTATAAAATATGGACCATATTTTAATTTACGAGTTTTCAATATTAAATTTCAGATTCATTTATATTAACTTTTTATTAAAAATTATACTAACGTTTTTGCATCCATAACTATGCCAACACTTTTTTAATTAATATGGACCATATTTTTAATTCTAGAATTTATATTAACTTTTAGATTTTCATAGATTGTTTTTCCATTCACATATATGACAACATTTAAATTTTCTAACCATAATCATGATGATTTTTTATACCATTTTATATTAATAAGTATGAATTTTTTTTATTAATGTCGGTATAGATATGTTATGTTTTATAATATATTAATTTTCTATTCATAAGTATGTTGATTTTTATATTATGGATCTCTTAATAAATAAATAAATAAATAAATATTGATTCCTTAATGTTAAACCAGTAAATCGGGTCAGTTCAGGTTCGGTTGAGTACAAATTAATGTCATTAAAATTTACGGGTTGATTGGGTCAATTCATTGAGGCTTTTGTGCGGATTCGTGTCAACCTAATGAGTTAAGAAAGTCAACTTTTGTATGATTATTACATAAATATTATAATATTATTTTTAAAAATAAGATAATATTTGTATTCATTTTAATAATAATAGATATTATTATAATTATCTTATATTTATAATATTTTTTATTATATAAATTACAATACATATATCATATTTAAATAATATATTATAATTTGTATTAAAAAAAGTCCCCGGGCAAGGCCCGGGTCATCACTAGTCAATATACTATAACCAAAGTCGAATCTCTCTATCCTACGTGTCATCGTCTTAACTATGCCACATAAGCGTTTTAATTTTTTCATTTACCTCTTTACCCTTCGTTTATTTAAGTATTTACAACCCTTTTATTATAACAATATTTATTATATTACTCATATACAATTATATTTATAGATCTTAAATTTTGACAAGTTTTATTTAGTGTGTAATCCATTATGGAACAATTTTATTGAATACACTAATGTTACTAATATTACAAATTGTATTACTAATATACAATTATATTTAAATATTTTAAAATTTGATACGAAACATACTTTCCATGGTAAATAAATTTTTAATATAATAATATTACTAATATACAATTATATTTAGAGATTTTAAATTTGATATGAAATCTACTTTTCATTATTAAATAAGTTTTTTAATATAATAATATTACTATTCTACAATTATATTTATGATCTTAAAATTTGGCAAGTGATAGAAATATAATCTTCATTATAAAATAACTTTTTAAAAATAATAATATTACTAATATATAATTTTATTTGGAGATCTTAAAATTTGGCAAGTTTAGAAACATAATCTTTATCATATAATATTTTTTTAATCAAAACCCGTACAAGATATGGGAACAAATGCTAGTACCTTTTCTAATGCAAAAGGTGGGAAGTTTATGTGGTGCTTAATTATGGGATCCCCACCTTCAATTTTCTTAATCTAAAACCTGCTCCCACCATATCTCTATTTTGTTTATTTTAAAATCAACTATTCAACAAATCATATCAATTTAAAAATTGAACTAAAAGTTGATGCGTATATAAACTCTCTATAAGTATACGGTATACACCAATTGTGATGATCCGATCTTTTTCATATGAAAGTATGAAACTATGAAAGTGACTATTTGTGTTGTTTAGTTCATAATCTGATCTGAATTTTTCATATGAAAGTAGTCGCAAACAAAATAAAATATTTGTGTTGTTTAGTTCATAATCTGATCTGAATTTTTGTGTGGTGTATCTCATTTTGATTTCATTTGCTAAGAACAATTATTAGAAAAAGGGACTTTGTTTCGTTTATACGTTACCACTTACCAGACAACCCTTATTACATTGCCCAGCTGGCACTTTAATTTCTTGTGGAAGGCCAATGATTTATTTCAGCATAAACAAACAAAGAGATGTTACTATTACATAATTTGGATCCAAAAAGAATTTGAGAGTACAAAAATCATAATGGGGTTCAGTGCTTTCTAAATCCGCTATTTACTTTCCGAGAACAATCAAAGATTCTTCTGTGGATTCATCATTCCAAGCTCGCTTTTCGTTCTCCCTCCTTCTCCCAAATCTATTTGTTCATCTTCAATTCTGCAAACCCTTTTCGTTTCACGGGGAGTCGGGCTCTGTATCTTCGTTTCTAGTGGTGTGTCCGGTTCCGGAACCGGCGGTTCCGGTTCCTCGGAACCCCGGAACCGGGACCGGAACCGAGAACCTCCCAGTTCCTCGGTTCCGGTTCCGATTCCGGTTCGGTTCCGGTTTTTTCCGGTTCCCGCCGGTTTCTGGACCGGTTCGGTTCGGTTCCATTTATTTTTTTTTAAAAATTGAATTTTCTGCTCAAACCGCGATCGCGGTGATAGAGCACCGCGGTCGCGGCACGTCCTCCGCGATCGCGGATTGTGGTTATAATGGCTATTTTAGGCTAAAATTTTCGACCGGTTTGGGACTTTGGGAAGAGAAGGGGGGTGGGAGAAGAAGGGCTTGAACTTGATATTAAGTTGTCTACGTATCCTCTCGGGATCATAGAGGAATCAAAGCCCACGTAGTTCTTATTACCTTCGATATGAAACCCCGTTTGGCAACTCACCTAAGACGACCCGGCGGAACCGGCGGAAGAAGCTTGGCTTGCGTCGTCCTCTCTTACATCATCGGATGACTCCGTATAGTTCATTGATTGTGATCTAATTTCCACGCTCTTCCAATCGTCCACACAAACTTGGACTTCCAATGCTTCGGGTGCCAATCTTGATCTTCTATCGTCTAAGATGTGGCCGCCTTGGCTAAACTTTTGCTCCACCGCTACCGTTGAAGCGGGAACGGCAAGTACTTGAGCGGCAATCCTTGCTAGTGTTGGATATGTGTTCTTGTGTTGCTTCCACCAATCTAAAATGTCAAAATTATCTACAAACTCAAAGGTAGTGGTTAGATAAGTATCGAGCTCCGTATGTGAGCTCGTGAATCTCGGTTTTTTTGTAAGATTTTGCAACATACGAGACCCGGCAGATAGAAAAGAACGACGAGATGAGGAGGACGATGGGGTAATTGAGGCGTAGAAGGAACCTCACCACCCGTGCTATAAGTTTTGTACAAATCATAGATAAGAGATTTAACACGTTCTATAATAACATCAACATTGCAATTTCTATCATAATGTTCTTCTTCTAAATTTAACAACTCATAGTATTGATACAAAGTATCTTGCAAACCTTGCATCTTAAATCTTGGATCAAAAACACAAGCAACAAGATAAATATCGGGAATATATTTATAATAGTTCAACCACTTTCTCTTCATAAGTAAAATACCTTGAACAAATGTCAGGTCGGTCGGGTTGTGAAAGCCCTTCCTTAAAGGCACCCGCAACATTCAAAGCTTCAACAACAAACAAATGAGCACTTGGTGTATATGTTTGACTAAATGTATAAGTTGCATCATTAAAAACTTGTAAAATCTCCACAATATCATAGCAAATATCCCAACAAGCTTCGATTGCTTGTGAACCCGGGATATGTTGAGCGGAAAAGGAAGCTAAAACTTCTTTATTACGTAAACATTGATGAAGTAATTTATAAGTTGAATTCCAACGATGACCGACATATTTTGAAAAAAGTATGGGTGTTACACCATTCGATTTACAAAACCTCCCCCAATCACTTTTGGCCTTCTTTTTTAACCAAATAAAGCTAACAACATGCTTAATAGGTTCAAGATATGGCCCTAAAAGTGTCAAACCATCTTGAACACATAAGTTTAAAATATGACAAGAACATCTTACATGGAAGTATTTGTTTCCAAAAACCGGTTGACAAACTTGAATCAATTCACTAATAGAAGCGATGTTGTTAGATGCATTATCAAATGAAATAGTGAAAACTCGATGAAGTAGTCTATACTCATCTAAAATATTTCGTATAATGTTACAAATATTTGAAGCGGTATGTGCCCCGTCAAATACTCGAAAAGACAAAACTCGTTTTTGCATGTGAAAATGATCATCAATATAATGACATGTAATACCCATGTATGAATGAGATTGATAGTTATCAGTCCAAATATCACTACAAATAGAAACACGAATATCATTTTGAGCAAAAAACCGACACAACTCCTTTTTACGATTCACATATGCTTTAAACACATTTTCCTAATTGTTTGTCTTGTTGTTCGTTTATAAGCGGGTTGCAAATGGTTGGAAACCCAATCATTTATACCCACACTTTCCGCAAATTGAAATGGCAAATGATCAACACAAATAGCTTCGGACAAAGTATAAAAACTACGCTCATGATTATAAGTAAATAAGGGAGATTGAGAGGAAGAACTTGCTAACCCCGAAGTCGAAATTTGTATTTGACCTCGCATCATGTGTAATAACTGCGGTTTTTAAGGATATTTTTGAATTGTTCTCGGATATCTTTTTAACGCTTAATCCAATATTTTTGTTGGAATTTAAATCCTAGAAAATTGTTAGTGATATCCTAAAATCACAAAGAAATGATTTTATGGATCGGTGCGAATTCTAGGATTTTTCAATGGAAAAAAAAAATTTATTGGATAAGCCGTCTTTTTAATTATGTACTGTAAAGGATTTAAAATATGAAATGGAAGTCTTAAAAATTTAAGGTAGCAAGATAAAATCAAGGAAAATTGGTTTTATTGGTCTACATAATTTACGGGACGTTTTTCGTTTAGTAAGTTTTTCCATCCGAGGTACATAATTTTACCGCTTTAACGCGAGTCCCGTTCCGAGACGGGTTTTGTTTGTAAACCGACTTTCACTTGCTTAATGATGGAGGAAAGTCATCTCTTTTGTGCGTATTGGATAATAACAGAGGAAGAGTGTGAGCTGGAGAAAGCGAACAAAGGAAGACGGACTCGGCGAATTCAAGCGTCTCCACCGCCGGTTTGCCTCCTCTTCCTCCGCCTTCTCTGCCCCATCCACCACCATCTTCTTCGCCTTCTCTTCTTCCTTCCGGTGGGCTGGTGCAGCTGAACCAGAACCAGCAAGATTCAGGTCGGAACGATGGACGCGGAGATAGAATTCAAACTCACTGTCGGCTATATTCATGCCTCTCCAAGTGACGCCGCCGGCGACCACCAGGCCCTCCGACCACCAACCACCACGGGAGCCACCTCCGGGCAATACCCTACCACCCTCGGGCTCGGGGATCGAGCCACTATCGAGCCAAACGAGCCATGGGCTCGAGTGAAGGTATATACGATCGAAATTAATTAGCGGGTTGATTGCGGAGCCACCGTAAGGGCCTTTCGGTCCCGCTTTGCTAATTAAATTTATGGTTTTTATAATCTTGACGTTGATACAGTCCCACGGGTTCAAACCGCTCGAGAAACGGACGTCAGGATCTTCAGTTATAGCGAATACAAGTTTCGGATACCGATTGGCAGGTAAAGGACTTCGGTTAATTACTCGGGATTCGTTGTTAATCCGTTTGATCCGAGATTTGGTAACCTTTAAGAACTGTTGCTAATGAACAATTTTTATTTAGAAAATTGTTTCAAAAGTGAAGCAGATAATTAGTTATAATTCCGCCAAGATGGCTCCTTAAAGCATGATAACTAAGGATTTATATATATCGATATTCGGAAATTAAATCGTTTATCGATTAGGAAGTTGTAGGAGTTGAGAATACAACTAAGAAGTGTTTCTGTGAGCTCGTTGCTGAGAAATCCTTTTGTTATAATTGGCAGAAGGATGATAAAGATTGTTGTTGGAATTGTTAAGGACGTTGAGCATGCCTTCTAAGGCAAGTGGACGATTCTCTCTTGCGTTATTGTTATTAAATGAGGAATTAGATCCCATTTAATATTTGCGTTGGGAACAACTTGTATGATTAATAAAATATGATAGGTTGTTATATTTGTTAGAAATAATGATCATGTTGTTTATTGAGTTTTCTGGTAGCACTGGATTTAGGTCCGTTATGTGCGACCTTGTTTGTTGTCTCTTGCTGAGACTTTGTTGTTTATTAAGGTAGCTTCAGGGAGGGGAACGTGGTTCCATATCCTCTCTTTAAAAGAATACTACATTAGGAGGAGCCTAATCCTAATGGCGAGTCATGACTCTCTTCCCCTACTCTTCGTGTGAGAGGGTTGATAGGCACTCTAGCTAAGTGCAGGTTCAGCACGGTGTAGTGTAGACGACATGGTAATAGGCCTCTGTGATCTCTACCTCACCATATGCAAAATGAAAGATCAAGGATAGCTTAAGTCCTGTGATCTTGGTACATGGCAGATGACAATGGATGAAATACTCCGATGATCTCTACAAAACCAAAATATTTCGGCAGTAGTTCGGGCCGATTAAAAGCCACCAACTTGTTTGTGAAAAGTTTGGAAAGTAATATAAGATAAGTGCGTTAGGCACATTAATATACCTGAATGGTTCGTCCAGTCGGAAGGTCATTCTTGCTCCCGATTATGAATGATTCTTAATCAAACTTTGATTAAGTTAATCTGAATAGTCGATGGAGGCTTGTCAAAATGTTATATGATTAATATGAGTTCCCAACAATTGTTCATGTTTTGTAAAGGAACTACAAGCTGTGGTGTCCTATTTCTTGGATATGCATGCCTCCTTCTTATTCTCTACAAGACTGCTAACTGTTGGATCAAATCCGAGTCTATTCGGATTTGGATGCCAATATGTTTAGTTACAACCATAAGAACCAAGTTAGATTCTCCGCTTGCTAGTCTTTCATTAGACTAACCCGTCCATTTTCTTTTCTTTTATATGGTCGACTGGTGTCCGCCGTTGGTTTACGACACATCAGGTTCTTCTTGGAAGTTGATTCAAGAGGCGGATTCAGATGTTTGAATCTCCAGAAGTTGAAGAAAGGTTTTCAATGGTTGTACTTGAGTGAAGATCATGGTTGAACTACTTCAAAACGAAGCTGAGTTTCAGAAATAAGAACTCAAGGAAGACTTAATGAAGATTTTGTTTAAATAGAAGGTTGTTCTATTTATTTATTTATTCTTTTAAGTTAAGGTTTGTATAAGACCTTTTACGTGTTTTTCCGCTGTAATATTTAACTTAATTTTTGTTAGGTTTTAAATGGTTTCTTTTACCTTGTTTTTAGTTTGTTCAGTATGTTTAAAGCCTTGGGTAGCTTCGGTTTAGTCTTAATCGGGGTTACTGGCGGTAATACCTCCAGGGTAGGAAGGGCGTGTTACATCATGCCCAACTTGTCCAAGTGTTTTGCCTTCAAATGCTTGTTCAAGGTGCCATAGCCTCCATTGCACTTCCATTTGTACTTCGAGGGACAATAGTTGCACTTGACAACATATCGGTCTAGTGCATCCAATTCATTGCCCTTGGTGAAGTGCTTTGTGAAAATGTCGGATTTCAACACTTTTGCGGTTTGGTTGGCCGTAGATGCCCCCTCCTCCTCTTCGGTGTGTTGCTCATCCTCGTCGGTGTGTTGCTCATGGACCTCCTCATTGCCTTGTGGACCTTGGTTATGAATAGGAGCGGAATGAGGAACTTGTGGAGGAATGGGCATAGGCATAGACATATGAGGAGGAATGGGCATAGGCATAGACATATGAGGATAAGGTGGTTGTGGTTGATAAGCATTAGGATCCACTTGACTTTCTTGTGTACCACCAACACCACCATAGAATTGCTCGGCCAACAAATCAATAAAGCCTTGACCTTGGTTTTCCATGTTTCAAAAGATTAGGAAGGAGATAAGAGACTTGGAAGTAGTAAGAAAGGATTTGCAAGTTGAAAGCTTGTAGAATTATGAGAGTAGTAATAGTAGAGAGAGATAAGAGAGTATGAGATTGGTGTGAATCAAATTGAAGGTCCGCGATCGCGGTTTCTTTCCCGCGATCGCGGTCGCACATAAACTCTTACGGAGAACCGGCGGTTCCTCCGGTTCTTCTATAGGAGGGACCGGGACCGGTACACTTCCGGTTCCGGAACCGGAACCGCCGGTTTTGAACCGGTTCGGTTCCCCAGAACCGGGGAACCGAACAGACCACTAGTCTCATCAGATTGTTTAATAATTCAGTTAGGATCTTTCGGGTTCCATAAATTAAGGGTTCCAAGCTCTAATAAGAATTTCAGCCAAGTTTGATCAGTTTCTTCCTTGCCGTGTTGTAGAGTTAGACAAGCATACTTTATTAGCTTTTGCAGTTTTACAGATGGGTGTTTCAGAAACACAAGGGTCTGATTTTGGTGTAAATTTGGGCAAATCTTTGAGAAGCTTTGTGAGGAGGAAACAAGTGGATTCTGAGCATACCAGTAAATCTTCAAGTAGCCACCACCAGTTGGCCAAAGCCTTATCTGTTCCTCATCTTATTGCCATTGGTAAGCTGCCAATTTTCTCAAAACCCTTTTATTCTGTGCTTTCTGTTGCTTCTAGCATTGTAAAAAAGTTATTGCTTGCTTCAAATTATCCCTTCCTTGCCTTTCTATACTAAATTCTTATCTATCAAATTATAACTTGTGAGCATAATACTGGAGATTACACAAAAAGAGGACAAATTCTCACCCCTCAAGAAATAGCTAAAACAGTCACTTTCTTGTAATATATTAAATTCAAATTCTCAGCCCTTGCTTTTTCTTTCTTGATTGCTGGAATAGCTAAAACAGTCACTTTCTTAATATGTATCCTTGTTTTTTGTATTTCAGCCACGAATCTTGATGGCGATGGCTAGAGATGGTTTGTTGCCGCCTTTTTTCTCATATCTTAACAAAAAATCTCAAGTTCCACTGAAGGGCACGGTAACAACTGGAATAGTAGCTGCTGTGCTTGCATTCTTTATGGATGTTTCACAATTGGCTGGCATGGTAAGTTTCTGTACTTTGCTTCTTACAATCCTGAATTACCCATGTTGATTGTTGTGTATAGTCATGGCCAAAAGTGCGGGCCGGCCCGGCCCGCACCAGCCCAGCCCGCCCATCTGGGCCAAATTGGCACGGCCCGGCCAGCCCGCGGGCCAACCGGGCCAAACCCGCCCGGGCCATGGGCCGGGCCTGGGTTTGGGAATTGTGGCCCGGCCCGGTCGGGCCCGGACCAGCCCGGCCCGGATATTTTTTGTATTAAAAAAATAAAAAATAAAGGACCGGGCTTATATATACCAGCCCGGCCCGCTCCAGCCCGGTACAATACCGGGCCGGTCCCGGGCCCTACTTCTCCGGCCCGGCCCGGTGGTGGCCCGGCCCGGGCCGGGCCCGGCCCAGCCCGGCCCATGTCCATCTCTAGTTGTGTATACCTGAATCAATTCAAACAGCGGGGGCACATGGATGCGGGTTTCGGTATGGCTTGGAATAGGAGTGTTGGTGTACTTGTTGTACGGGAGAAAACACAGCTCCCTTGTTGATGCAATATACGTTCCAACAGCTCTTGCTACGGAGATATACCTGGCCTCATCTTGATTGGCCTTGTCCCAACTCGAATCCACACAGTTAGAAACAAACCACCAGCTCTGTACATAACAACATTCTATACGTAGAAGGATTTGCAGCTTCTTCTCTTTTTTTTTTTGCTCTTCCATCAATGAAACTTATATACCTCATGTTGTATTGGTTCTTTTCTCGGCAATGTAATTGGATGATGCTGAATACTCCGTAGTATACACATGTTCCTTGTTGAACGGTAATGTACCGTCGTCAGCAACAGACTTAATGCATGGGAGAACCTAAGCTAGCAAACCTCATGAATCTTCCTTTAATTAATTATACCAAAACGTCAGCAAAACCTATATGACAAATTGACAATGGTTATTCCACCCCGAGATGGGATCTAGAACAAAAATATTACACACATAATAAGCCATAGCATCACAACGTACGTACATTAAGGTATAAAGATAAAGAAAGCTTGGATCAACATCAAAACTTACATGCTTCTTAATACAAGAAAATCATTGCAAACGATATTTCTCCTCACAAGTAATAAAACGCATTATTAAGTTACGCTTTCACTTTCGATATTTAAATGAAATTTTGAAAAAAAAAATAGAATGTACACGGAATGAAAGTGAAGAAACCAAGGGATCACCTTGCCCAACTCTAAAATCGGACAAATTAATAACTAAACAAAAAATGTGAAACGGACATATAAATGTTTTTAATGCGACTCCACCTCAATTTTTGTGATATACTAGAATGTTTAACCCCAGTAAATTTATGCTCTATGTTTATTATTTGAAAAATGAATATATTTTTTGTAATTATAACATGTATTGACTAAAATCTTAATATTATCATATAAAAAGATTAAATAAAAATAAATCGTGAAAATTTTAACTTGAACGAAATAATATTATTTTGTCTATGGTATGTAATATGTTTCTATTTAACTTCTACTATTTTTCCGCAATACCCTCTCGAGCAAAATCTTGTATTGTTCGTTCTTTTCTTGCAAATTGGGTTGTCTTTTCTTGCGTAATAGTGAATGAAATACAAATGTAAAAAGTGAACTTATCTTTTGTTTTTAATGTCAATGGTTGTCTTATCTTTTTTTTTTACTTTTATTTCTAACTAGTTGAAGTCCCATGATATTCATGGGATAATTTTACTAAAAAAATATAAATTTCTACGATATTAATTTAAAATAATAAATATATTTATATAATATTATAATGAATTACGCAATAGACAAATTATTTTTTTTAGATTGTACCATATTTTAATTGAATATATTTTTAAATATTTTTCCATTATTTGTGGAGATCTTGTCCAAATTTAGATTAAAACTATTAAAATATTGATTTTACTTTTTATTGAATATTTTTAAATAATATTCTCTTATTTTTTTAGACATTAATATGTATAAAATACTTGTTTTTTTATAAAGATAATAATAATTAGGATAGGTTATCTATAAAGCATAATATAATTTATTAAAATATTTTTTTAAATTTAATTTATTAAAATTATATATTAGGGTTCTTATATTTTACTCTATAATAATAAGAACGTTTGTAAATATAAAAAACACAATATAAAGATTAGTATAGAAGAGAACATTGTTCTTGATTTAAGAGATAAAATATAGAGAAAATTATCTATGTATAATTTTGCAAAATTCAATCCATCTATAAAGTTGTTTTCCATACTAAATTTACATAATGAAGAAATAAAATATAAAGTAAATTAATGTATATGAAAATCTACAAAATTCAATATATTAATCGACCTATCATCCATATTAAATTACAAAAAAAAATAGAGATAAAAAAATTTAAATGAAAGGTGGGACTAGATAAAAAAAAATATATTATATATTTACATAAATAAAATAAAATGGATATTAAGAAAAATGTAATGTAAATTTTTATCAAAATTCAATTTAAGCAATTATTTATCAAGATTTGTAAATTTTTCTTTCCTTTTTTTTATCAAACTTTGACTAAAGAAAAAATCATTAATATAACTGCATGCAAAAATAAAGAAAATATAATTTTATTAATTTAAATTAAAATTCGAAATTTTATTTATTTTTGACATTTACATATAATCTTAGTCATCAATATAAGATTATATATTTTTCTCAAAATAAAAATATATCAACATAATAAAATTTATTATTTAAAATTATATCATTATATAGCTATAAATTTTATACTTGAAGCTCAAGCCTTGTTAAAAGATAAAAAAAATATATTAAGACCCTAAATCTTGTTAAGATAAAGGCGAAATTAATTCAAATATTACAACCTTTGAGGGGGTGTGAATTCAATATCACGACCTTAGTTAAAATAGTGAAAACGCTATCATAAGTCCATCACCGGTGCATAAATCGTATGAGTTGGATATCGGAAAATGACATGTCATGTCTAGGTGGCATAAAAAGTCATGTGAGGGGCATATGATCATTTTGTATTGTTTATTATATTTTTCCCTTTTCTTTGTACTCATTATTATTTATTATATTTATCCCTTTTGTTTTTTACAATGATAAATTTAAAATTTTGAGCACTCTTTTTACCATTTTTATGCCTCATTTCAAGATTTTTTTTAAATTTTCAACTTAAAATAAAATCAACATCTACTTAAAACTAGTTACATGTTTAAAAGCATCATTTTCCGATATCAAGATGATGCTTTTAAACATGACACTTGTTTTAAGTAGATGATTTTATTTTATAATGATATTATTCTATTGTCCATTTTGTATATTGTTGTTACTCATTTTTACCCAGGTTATTTATCTTAATTACTCGTTTTATGAGTAGGTGTTGTTTTTTACCGGTCATAACTTAAGTTGAAAAGTAAAAAAAATCTTGGAATAAGGCATAAAAATGGTAGAAAGAGTGCTCAGAATTTTAAATTTATCATGTTAAAAAAAGAAGGGATAAATATAATAAATAATAATGAGTACAAAGAAAAGGGAAAAATACAATAAACAATATAAAATGATCATATGCCCCTCACATGACTTTTTATGCCACCTAGACATACCATGTCATTTTCCGATATCCAACTCATACGATTTATGCACCGATGATGGGCTTATGATAGCGTTTTCACTATTTTAACTAAGGTCGTGATATTGAATTCACACCCTTAAAGGTTGTGTCACCGTTTACACACCTCCTCAAAGGTTGTAATATTTGAATTATTTTCCCCTACGATAAAAAATATTAAATTAATATGGAAAATATCATCTCATAGGAATTTATGTAGATAAAAATTATATAAATATGTTATCTATTGTAGTAAACTAATACATAATCCATAGATAGAAAATTATATACATAAAAAATTATATAAACATGTTATCTATTTAGTATATATAGTAAGAATACTATAAGTTGTTACAAAATTTATTAAATATAATTTTACATTAATTTATTCAAAAATACCACGTGACGCAAATTTTACAACAGACTTGGGTTCTGCTTTATAATGTATTATGATAGATCTTAAAATTTATAATTTAATGATTTTGAATTACTTATGTAATACCAAAAGTTTGATGTTATCATTGTGTTTAATATCAATAGTTATTAAATTAATGGTGTAATGTCAAAGGTTGATATTATGCTTTGTGTATAATACCAAAGGCTGATGTCATATTTTGTGTGTAATACCAAAAGTTGTAAAATTAAGATTGACCATTATTGAGCAAAACCTTCTAACTTTAACCTGTAGGTCTTAAGTTCAAACCTTCTAACTTTATAGTAGTATATAATATAATAAATTTCTAGAAGTAAAAAAATAATTTGGCAAAATAAAATGTTCTCAATAAGATTTCTTAAGACCTATGATTTATTAAGAAGCATCATTACCACTATGCTATAGATGATTTTTTTTTTAATTTTTATCACCTAAATTTATATTATACATAAATTTGTAATAACATAATTACTATGACATTTATGTGGCCTTGAGGATAACTTTTAAATTGTTATGATGATGATTGTTTCATGAAGTCATTAAGCCCAATATCAAATCTCTTACATGTGCCCATTAACAATTTAATCTAACATGGCTCATTAGCAAAATTGAAGTGAAATTTATTTGACTTTTAAAGATAACTTTTATAGTTGTAAGATGATACACTAGAATATGGACGTCAAAGCTATTAACAAACATATAAATGTTTAAATTAGTTAAAAGGTTTTTTAAAAAAGATAAGAAAAAATTATTTGATGAGATTTTTAGTTACGACTTGGTAAATCTTGTGATTTTAAATTAAATAATTAAAATATGAAACGGACAAAAAAGAAATTTAGCACAAAATGACATATAAAAATGTGGGATTGTGGCTGTAAATAATTCTTAGATATATATTGATTAATATAATAATTTTGTACTATATACATCTTAAAAATTAGATCACATTATCATTTATAATTTCCATGAGATTTTGGAGTAATATCTTAGAATCAATCTTTAAGATAACCTTTAAGATAACCTTTAAGATAATATTATATTGATTAATATAATAATTTTGTACTATATATATCTTACAAATTAGATCAGATTATCATTTATAATTTCCATGAGATTTTGGAGTAATATCTTAGAATCAATCTTCAAGATAATCTATATATCTTATAAAATAGAAAAATTTGACCATTTATGATGAGCTCTATAATTAAGAAAAGGTAAAAAAAAAATTAATCTTAAAATATTTTTTTAATTGCCCACACCAACATTTGTCCTTTTGGCTTCCGTAACCACTTTTGAATAAAACAATCCGTATTAAAAAATCAAACTCATTTAATGTATTGAGTACTCAAACTACTCAAATGTATAATTAACTAATTCACCCAACAAATCAAATTAAAGAATAAATATAAAATATGATATGCAAATTTGTAATTATGCATAATTTTTTTGTGATAGGTCAAGGAAATTAAACTTAATGTACGAATATCAGTGCTCAGACACTCTTTCAAGAATCTTAATTGACCAATATGTAAGAATTTAATTTGTTGCATTGTTTTCCCTTCTTTTGTAACCGTTTTACATTAAAATATATTAAAAATGAGATTAAATGGCATTGGTGCATTATTGTACTTCAATGTAATTAACTCAGTGCTATGTAACGGCCAAATTAAGCCCAATTATTGCTAATCTCTCCCTATATTATATATATGTGTGTGTTATTCATGCATGATGGCATTGACAAAGACTACCCATTTACCCAAAGAGTAGAGAATGTCATTTATAAAATCTGTTGGCATGGAAAACACTAATGAGAATATTTGATACCTAAGGAAAGCACTATTGCGGCTTTGATTGCACATTTTAGGTACGTACTTAATTTTATAATTTTTTTTATTGTATCATGTGTACGTACAAAATTGTGCCATTTGTAGATAAGATTGCCCATGTCTCAGGATATTATGATTTTGTTCGTTTATTTTTTATTAATAGTTCACCTTTTATTACTATCATTATGTTATTCAATAGTCTTTTTAGTTTTTTTTTCTTGATTAAGTATAAAAATTATTTATTGGATGAATGTAAATTATACATATCCATTATCAATGTAAACGTTATTATTTCATAAATTTTTCTTTTTAGTTTCTTGCATTTTTTTAGGAGAAAAAAAAAAAGACAACCAATGGAAAAAATTAATAGGAATATTTAGAAGGTTTTATCATTAAAGTAATATAATGTCTTTATTTTTATATTATTTTTCAGGTTAAAAAGAGGATATTGTCATATGAAAGATGAAGAATATTAAATGAGAGATAAATTGGAGAAGGAGGAAGACCCTTAAGAAATATTGTGGAATCATAAATATATTTTTTAATTGTAAATTGGGAAGATATATGCATTATAACAAGTAATTTGATTTTAGTGTACATGTGTAACCTCTCAATTATCTAAGGTTTGTCATTCGATCATATGAGTATTACAATATAATAGTCATTTTGTCATTTTTTTTTTGATGTTCAACAATTGATGTAATTGAATGATTTATTTAATTATGTGCTAAATTTAACATATATATGGCGTTAAAAAAGTCAAATTGGTAAAGCTCCATTTCCTTAGAATTTCTTAGTCTACATTAAATGAAGGACCAAAGAAAATCATGTAATTGGACACCTTAGTTCCGTCCTCTTTGTTAGTTACTTTCCATCAACGCGTCGTATATGAGAATTTTTAAAAGTTGAGAATGACAAAAACACTAAAACAATCTATTGCACAAAACAGGTTAAAAGTGTTAAAAACTCTATAACAATCCATTATACAAAACAACGTAAAAAATTAATGCTCCGTAATATAAGTATTTAGAGAGAAGAAATATTTATTTTTTATTTTGTGATTTTTCTATTCTACGTATAGGCTAGAGAGACCATTAATTTTCTAAAAGAACAAATTTAAAATTTGTGAATTCATACATTTTAAATAATGAATTAATTTGACAAATTGATGTAATGTTTTAGATACAAAACATGTTGAGTTGAAAAGAATCTTCTAGAAAAAAAAAACTATTTATATAATTTTTTATAATCTGTTTCAGTTTCATCTAATTAAAAACCGAAAATATTTTATCTTATTTTATTAAACATAATAATGAAAAATATGTAATATATCCATAATGAAAGAACATCTCTATCAAGTAAATATACAGAATATGTTCTTGAATATAACCAATTAAATATGTTTTTGAATAAATAAATTGGGAAATATAAATGGAAGGACATTATAAATCTAGCCACTTAATTTTTTTTCCACCACAAAAGTTAACTTCTCAACATAATTTTCCGAGAAGGATTTTTATATACATAACTCTCACATATATTAATGGTGAATTGTAATCATCATTAATAATTTATAGCCTCATTTGTCCTTAATTATTCTCATTGATATGGATGTTACAAGATTTGAATTTAAGTACTATTACTTACATTATTAACTTGCATGTTTGACCAACATCATTTTAAATTCTTAAACCTTTCCATTTCTTTACGTACCAATTGTGATTTCAAGAGAATAAAATTAAAAATATATCTATTCTATTTTAATATTTTTCACAAAAAATTCTGTGTGAACTTTTCAAATTCTTAAATTTAATTCTTTTAATTGACCTTTAAATATATTGTGGCAATGAAGAGTGCGAGATCTAATGCCTTTGGATTTTAAGGTTCATGGAAGCTTAAAAAGATAAAAAAAATTATAGAGACATAAAGTCTAAGGAGAAATAAGAGATTCAATTTGATATATTCGTGATCAATTGAGAGTTTGAGGCTACCTTTTTTTTCACAATAGTTTGAGGCTACCAGATGCTCTATCACTTTTTTATTTTTTCTTCTATAGTAGCCAAGACATGTCTTTGTATTATTTCATGGTCACACATGTCAATTTAAAGCAGAATAATTGGTGAGAGTAGATTATCTAAAGCTTATTTGAATATTTTAACATTAATTTTTTAGCCCATTTCTAATTAAGTAAACTAAAGAATTTTTTTCATCATAATACCTAACATGTGTGTTTTTTCTTCCATTTTTCATATGCGTTTCAAATTCTATATTCTCCTAATCCTCTTTTTAAATAGTAATTTGCATGGATAAGTGACTCATTTTGAGGTGATTTAAGAAAATATAAGAAAGCAAACAAAAAATATTGAGAAATATGGGTGAATGGTAGTTTTGCCTTTTTATATTAAAAAACAATAATCACCTTTTTTCAATAATAAAATTAAATAAAATGATTATTAAACATGACATTCTTATTTCCCTCAAATAATTGAGTTATTAGTTAAAAAACATGAGAAAATATTAAATAATATGTTTCATTGGGTAACAAGAGGACGGAAAAAAAAGTTGAGATGGAAGGTTCAAAGGATTGAACAAATTAAAGAAAATCCGTTGGCGTAGACATGGTCGTAAGTTTTATTAAATACATCAACAACCATTCAAGTATTGAAGTGGTGAGAACGAGATTGATCTTTCTCATACATTTAATGTTCACATCGTTAACTCATTTGTCGGTTTTTGTAAGATTTTTCTCCTTTTCTCATTATATAAAACAATAATGTTATAACAATTATTAAGTGTATCAAGTTTAGTTACTTGAAAAAATAATAAGAATATTCTTTTAATAGAAGAAAAAAATGACATTACCTTCAATGACTACTTTAGCATTGGAGAGGAAACATGTAATCTTTAAAACCTATTTTATTAGCCGTTTATTCATTCATTAACACATTTAAAAAAATCTATAATAATTGAAAGATAAACACACTAGAAAAAAATATAACAATAATTGATATAGAAACATATTTACATATACTAATATATAATATATTCATACTAGAAATTTGACCCGTGCGTATGCACTGGTATCAACACTAGTATTATATATACATTAAAAATGAGAAAAATAAATTTGGAATAAATTTACCTGCACTGGTATGCAGGTAAATCTTTGCCTATGTTGCTAGCGTAAACCGCACGCATCCGATGCAAGCTTGAAAATGCGAAAGGTCGACCCCCGACCCATGCGTCTCAAAGCGATCCCGATGGCGATCAAAAAACCCCAAAATCCAGAACCCTAAACCTGAACAATCTAGCTATCCTCTTCAACAATTCTCCAACAATTCTCAATGGCGTACTATCAACTGTTTCTCGTCTATAAACCGCCTGTTTTCGGGAGATTTGGTCTCCCTTGGATGGCCAAATCCGATTGTGCCGAGAGGAGGTTACTATTCACCGATTAGGAGCCGATTTGTTAATATTTGGAACATCAATTGGAGAAAGAGGCATAAACTAAGATTATGGGGTAGTCTAATTGCTCGGGGTGAACAAATTCGTCAAACCCTAAGGGCTATAGAGTCGAGACGTAGCTGGTATCTCGAAGGAATGAGTGTAGCTAAGATGGGGCGATTTGGTGAGCGGTTTTCCCGCTTGTCCTTGGTTCACTATGGGGAGATGGGTTGGAGGCTCCTTGATGGTGCGAAGTTTTCAACTGCTCATCGCCGGCTTCTTCTGATAAGGTGGACTCTTTCCATATTTTGATCTCTTTGTTTAACAATATTGTTCTGTACAGGCTTTGCTTGTTTGTTGTCTATAAAAGGAAGGGGTGGTGTGAGTTGGTGCCTCCACACTGCCATCATTCCTTCCTCAAAAATAAAAAAACTCATAAATCACTCCTCTCTCTGGTGAACGGCTGGTTTCACATTTACTATATTCTCTGGTGTGCTTGCTCTTCTCTAATGGGGATAGACAAGTCTGGTAAGAAATCCTTCAAAACCACTCTCTGCTGAACAACTGCCCTCTATGAACAAATCAAAGAAATTGAACCATCAACCATGTGCCCACTATGGTCGAGGAGACCTGGGATAGTGGTGCACCTTTGAACAATTTTGGTGCCAGTTCTTCTTGTACCAAGAAAACTAAAGGCAAAGAAAAATTGAACCTTGAGATGTTAGCCTTTTGGGCACAATTGTCTGGTGTCAAGGAAAACATTATCCCAAGAGGGATAACAATGATGCATTTTGTGCCTTTCTTTACCCCCAGAGTGTTCTATGGTGGACAACTTGCTGATGAATGCTGGCTTGCTAGCCAAAAGCATAATAAATCAGAACTTAAAACAAACTCAAATTGTCTATGTTGTTATCCTATAATTGCGAGGTGTAGTTTTACACTGCACAATGGACTCTATGGATTCATATGGTGCTTTGCTATGCCTCGATTTAAGTTGTTCCCTCGGTTTAGTCCCTTTGTATTGATGCCTCGATTTACATTGGCCCCTCTATATTGATGCCTCAGTTTAAGTTGGCCTCTTGGCTATGATGCCTTGGTTTAAGTTATTCCCTTGATTTGGATGCCTCAGTATAGTTGGTCGCGATTTTGATGCCTCGGTATAAGTTGGTCTCGATTTTGATGCCTCGGTATAAGTTGGCCTCGATTTAAGTTGGTTCAAGTTTTCTCCTCGTTTTCAATGACTTAGTTTTAATATGGCACCTTGATTTTGATGTCGCGTTTAAATTGGTTTCTTGATTTTAAAACTTCGGTTTAAGTTGGTCCCTCGATTTTGATGCATCGGTCTAAGTTGTTGTCTCGGATTAAGTTGGTTCCTAAGTTATGATGCCTCAGTTTAAGTTGGTGCCCTGGTTTTGATGACTGGGTTAAAGTTGGTTCCTCGGTATTGATGCCACGGTTAAATTTGGTTCCTCGGTATTGATGCCCCGGTTAAAGTTGCTCCTTCGGTTTTGATGACTTAGTGTAAGTTGCTCCTTTGGTTTTGATGTCTTGTTTTATGTTAATCCCCTGGTTTTGATTTCTCGGTTAAAGATGGTCCCTTGGTTTGAAATGCTTTGTTTTTGAGATGGTCCCTCGGTTTTAATTTATCGGTTATAGTTGGTCCCTAATCATGATGTCGGTTTTGATGCCTCGTTTTATGTTATTCCCATGGTTTTGATTTTTCGGTTAAAGATGGTCCCTCGGTTTTAATGCATCAGTTATAGTTGGTCCCTCGGTTTTAATGCATCGGTTATAGTTGGTCCCTCAATCACGATGCCACACTTTAATTTGGTCCCTCGGTTATGATGCCTCGCTTTAATTTGGTCCCTTGATATGATGCCTCAGTTTAAGTTAATCTCTCAGTTTTGATGCCTCAGTGTAAGTTAGTCCCTATATTTAAAATGCCTTGTTTTAAGATGGTCATTCACTTTGATATGCCTTGTTTTAAGACGAATCCTCTGTATAGATGCCTAGGTTTGCGTTGGTTCCTTTGTAAAGATGCCTCAGTTTGCGTTGGTACTGCTGTATTGATGCCTCGGTTCACATTGGCCTCTCTATATTGATTACTCGGTTTATGTTATTCCCTCAGTTATGATGCCATGGTTTAGTTATTCCCTTGGTTATGATGTCTCGGTGTAAGCTAGCCCCTCGATCTTTATACCTCGGTTTAAGTTGGACCCTAAGTTTGGTATGGCCTGGTTTAAATTCCATAAGTTTGAAATGCCTCATTTTAAGTTGATCTCTTGGTTTTGATGCCTCGCTTAAGTGGGTTCCTTGATTTTGATGTCTCGATTTAAATTGGTCCCTCAGTTAAGCTATACTTTCAAGGTCCTTCAGTTTAAGTTACTTTCAAGGTCCCTCGGTTGAAGTTGCTCTATCGGTTTTTATCCCTCATTTTATGTTGGTCCCTTATTTTTTATGCCTTGGTTTAAGATGTGTTCTTTGCTATGAAATGGCTCATTTTAAGGTGGTCCCTCATTTTTGTGCTTTGATTTAAGTTGATCCTTCGGTTATGATGTCACAAACTAAATTGGTTCCTCAGTTTTGATGCCTCGGTTTATATTGGTAGCTTGAATATGATGCCTTGCTTTAACTATCTTGGTTTTGATTCCTCATTTTGTGCCTTTCTTTACCCCAAGGGTGTTCTATGGTGGACAACTTGCTGATGAATGCTGGCTTGCTAGCCAAAAGCATAATAAATCAGAACTTAAAACAAACTCAAATTGTCTATGTTGTTATCCTATAATTGCGAGGTGTAGTTTTACACTGCACAATGGACTCTATGGATTCATATGGTGCTTTGCTATGCCTCGATTTAAGATGTTCCCTCGGTTTAGTCCCTTTGTATTGATGCCTCGATTTACATTGGCTCCTCTATATTGATGCCTCAGTTTAAGTTGGCCTCTCGGCTATGATGCCTTGGTTTAAGTTATTCCCTCGATTTGGATGTCTCGGTATTAGTTGGTCGCTATTTTGATGCCTCAGTATAAGTTGGTCCGATTTTGATGCCTCGGTATAAGTTGGCCTCTATTTAAGTTGGTTCCTAAGTTTGAAATGTCTCGGTATAAGTTGGCCTCGGTTTTGATGCCTCGATTTAAGTTGGTTCCTAAGTTTGAAATGCCTCGATTTAAGTTGGTCCCTAAGTTTGAAATGCCTCGATTTAAGATTTAAGTTGGCTTGCAATTTCTCAAATTGCTTATTAGGTCAATTAAATCTTGCCTTGTTTGATCGCTCTGGCCTTAATTAGTTGATTTAATGCTTGTTTGCATTTCATTTGCCTTTGATTAAATGAATTATATTTGTTATGAGCAAATTTTCGTCATCTAAAAAGCTTATGTTGATGAGCGCTTTAAAATTAGAGAACTAGACGGAGTTCACTATCAGAATAATTTTGTTGAAGCTTAGAAGATGAACATCTCCCATATTATATATTTGACGTTTAATGCCAAATTGCACTGTCCGAAATTGGAATTGTCTATGTTGCCCAAGTTATTGTTATCTTGTTCTGGCAATTAGATTATTGATTAAGCACTAGCAGTGGTTTCCTTATTTACCTGAATTCTTTGCTTTCAAGCTTAGGCTTAAATTTGTTGGACCACCATAATGATAATTAGTATTCACATAGCCTCAACAGCAACGACTGATGCCAAGTCCACCACAATGGCGTCTATTACAATTGTCATTTACGCTCAAAGGTTTCTTCTACTATCCACAGAGCTTTACATTTAATTTTTCTCCAAGGTTTACATCTACCTATTCTCTCCTATATATAATAGTACTTGCAATTGGTTGTGATTTCATGTATAACGTGTTTTGCTGATATTCAAATGCAGCTTAGCCTTGGCTTGAGGCACACTGTGATAGTGAAGACAATAGAGAACAAAGAGCAGGAAGAGTCAATTTCAAAATTTATCTAAGTCACAACTCTTGTCAAGTAAGCCTATTTTCCTTATAAAAATTGTTTATTTAAATTTGAGTATATATATTTACTATGTTGATATCCTACGTATTAGTTAACTTTGTTATTTAGATCCATGATGCACCACGAAAAGAATGGTTTCTTTTAATTAGTATTGCTTCAATTTTATATTAGTTTTGCTTTTTTCTATCTTCTTGTTTCCATTTCTGTCATGTTCTTTAGGACATCATCCACTTGAGAAATACTTGAATAGCCTACTCTTGATCCTTCATTTGAATACCTCGATTTAAATTGGTTACTCGGTTTAAGTTGGTCCCTTGTGTTAGTAGCCTCATTTTAATTTGGTCCCTCGGTTAGAAATGCCTCGTTTTAAGTTGGTCCTCGGTTTTGATGTTTCGGTTTAAGTTGGTTCCTCGATTTTGATGCCTTATTTTAAGTTAAATGCCTATTTGTCATGTCTTAGTGTTTAAATTTGCCCCTCAGTTTGAAATGCCTCGTTTGAAGTTGATCCCTTAGTTTAAGTTGGTTCACGGTTTTAATGCCCTAGACCTCAGTTTAAGTTGGCCCCTCGATTTTGATGCCTTGCTTTAAGTTGGTCCCTTGGTTTTCATGCCTTGGTTTAAGTTGGTCCTAAAGTTTGAAATTCTCATTTTGAGTTGGTCTCTTGGATGCCTCAATTTAAGTTGGTTCATTGATTTTGTTGCCTCGATTTAAAATGGTTCATCGTATCAGTGTCTCGATTTAAGTTGGTCTCTTGGTTATGACGCCTCGGTTAATAGTTGGTCCTACTTTGATGTTGCGTTTTAAGTTGAATATATAACTCGTTTCGTTGCCTTGATTTAAGTTTGTCCATCATTTTGAAATACGTCATTTTAAGATAGTGACTTGCTTTTGATGTCTCTATCTATGTTGGTCCCTCGTTTATAATATCTTGGTTTAAGTTGGTCTCTCGATTGTGATACCTCGGTTTAATAAGTTAGTCCAATTGTTTTGATGCCTCGATTAAGTTGGCCCCTTGTTTATAATGACTTAGTTTATGTTGGTTTCTCTAGATTGATAGCTCGTTTTAAGTTGAATATCTTGTATTGATGTCTTGGTTTAAGTTGGTCCCTCGGCTTAAATGTCTCGTTTTTAGACGGTCCATCGTTTTTTAGGCTTCGATTAAATTTGGTCTCTCGACTTTAATGTCTTAGGTTGAGATGGTCCCTCGATTATGTTCCGTCGGTTTAAGTTGGTCTCTTGGTCATGATGCCTCGATCGATTTAAGTTGGTCTCTCGGTTTTGATGTCTCGGTTTAAGTTTGATATTCGGATATTTCTTGTTTTAAGTTGACCCTTCGGTTATGATGTCTCGATTTAAGTTGGTCTATCACTTTGAAATGCCTCGTTTTTAGATAGTCCCTCGGTTTTGATGCCTAGGTTTAAATTGATCTCGATCCCTCGGTTTAAGTTGCTATACCCGTTTTTATCTCTCCTTTTAAGTTGGACCCTCAGTTTTTAAGCCTATGCCTCGAATGAAGTTCATGCCCTGATTTTGATGCTTCGGTTTAAGTTAGTGCATCGGTATTGAAGAGGTTTAAGTTGGTCACTTGATTATGATGCCTCGTTTTAAGTTAGCCTCTTAGTTTTAATTGCGCGTTTTAATTTAGCCCCTCGATTTAAGTTGTTCCTAGGTTTGAAATGCCTCGTTTTAAGATGGCCCCTCGGTCCTCATGTCTCGTTTTAAGTTGGTTTCGCGATTATGATGCCTCAGTTTAAGTTAGTTTCTCTATATTGATGGCTTGTTTTAAATTAGTCTTTCAATTTTGATGCATCGGCTAAAGTTGGTTCCTAGGCTTGAAATGCCTAGTTTAAGATAGTTGCTCGGTTTTAATGTCTCAATTTAAGTTGGTCCTTTGGTTATGAATCTTATGATGCCTCGGTTTCAATAAGTCTCTCGGTTTTTGATGTCTTAGTTTAAGTTGGCCCTTTAGTTATGATGCTTCGGTTAAGTTAGTTCTTTGGTATTAATGCCTTAGTTAAAGTTGCTCGTTCGAATATGATGCCTCATTTTATGTTAGAACTTCGTTTTTTATGATTTAGTTAAAGTTGGTGGTCCCTTGGTTTAAAATCCCTCGTTTGAAGATGGTCCCTCAGCTATGATATCTCGGTTTAAGTTGGTCCCTTAATTTTAATGTTTGGTTTAAGTTGCTTTCTCGGTTACGATTCCACGGCTTCAATTAGTTCCCTCGGGTTTAATGACTTGGTTTAAGTTGGTCCCTTGGTTTCAAATACCTCACGTTTAAGATGTTCCACCATTTTGATGGCTTGATTTAAATTGGTCTCTTGGTTTTGATGCCTCTGTTCGTTTTTTAAATTGCTATATCGATTTTGATCCCTTGGTTCAAGTTGGCTCCTCGTTTTCAATGACTTAGTTTTAATATGGCACCTTGATTTTGATGTCTCGTTTAAATTGGTTTCTTGATTTTAAAACTTTGGTTTAAGTTGGTCCCTCGATTCTGATGCATCGGTCTAAGTTGTTGTCTCGGTATTTGATGTCTCGGATTAAGTTGGTTCCTAAGTTATGATGCCTCAGTTTAAGTTGGTACCCTGGTTTTGATGACTGGGTTAAAGTTGGTTCCTCGATATTGATGTCCCGATTAAAGTTGGTTCCTCGGTATTGATGCCCCGGTTAAAGTTGCTCCTTTGGTTTTGATGGCTTAGTGTAATTGCTCCTTTAGTTTTGATGTCTCGTTTTATGTTAATCCCCTGGTTTTGATATCTCGATTAAAGATGGTCCCTTGGTTTGAAATGCTTTGTTTTTTAGATGGTCCCTCGGTTTTAATTTATCGGTTATAGTTGGTCCCTAATCATGATGTCGGTTTTGATGCCTCGTTTTATGTTATTCCCATGGTTTTGATTTTTCGGTTAAAGATGGTCCCTCAGTTTTAATGCATCAGTTATAGTTGGTCCCTCGGTTTTAATGCATCGGTTATAGTTGGTTCCTCAATCACGATGCCACACTTTAATTTGGTCCCTCAGTTATGATGCCTCGCTTTAATTTGGTCCCTCGATATGATGCTTGAGTTTAAGTTAATCTCTCAGTTTTGATGCCTCAGTTTAAGTTAGTCCCTATGTTTAAAATGCCTTGTTTTAAGATGGTCACTCACTTTGATATGCATGGTTTTAAGACGAATCCTATGTATAGATGCCTAGGTTTTCGTTGGTACTGTTGTATTGATGCCTCGGTTCACATTGGCCTCTCTATATTAATTACTCGGTTTATGTTATTCCCTCGTTTATGATGCCTTGGTTTAAGTTATTCCCTTGGTTATGATGTCTCGATGTAAGTTAGCCCCTCGATCTTTATACCTCGGTTTAAGTTGGACCCTAAGTTTGGTATGGCCTCGTTTAAATTGGTCCATAAGTTTGAAATGCCTCATTTTAAGTTGATCTCTTGGTTTTGATGCCTCGCTTAAGTGGGTTCCTTGATTTTGATGTCTCAATTTAAATTGGTCCCTCAGTTAAGCTATACTTTCAAGGTCCCTCGGTTGAAGTTGCTCTATCGGTTTTTATCCCTCATTTTATGTTGGTCCGTCATTTTTTATGTCTTGGTTTAAGATGTGTTCTTTGGTTGTGATGTTCTAGTTTCATTTGAACCCTTGATTTTGATGCATTGGTTTTAGTTGGTTCCTCAGTATTGATGCCTTGGTTTAAGTTGTTCTTGATTATAACGATTCAATTAAAGTTGGTCACTTGGTTTGAGATGTCTTGTTTTGAGATTGTCCATCGAGAATCGGTTTAAGTTCATCTCTCGGTTTTGATGCCTCGGTTTAAGTTGGTCCCTTGATTAGAAAGGCCTTGGTTGAAGTTGGTCCTTAAGTTTTAAGTTGATCCTATGTCTGGAATGTCTCGATTTAAGTTAATCCCTATGTTTAGAATGTCTCGATTTAAGTTGGTCCCTAAGTTTGAAATGCCTCATTTTTAGTTGATACCTCGGTTATGGTGCCTTGATTTTAGTTGGTATTTCGATTTTGATGTCTCGGTTTAAGTTAGTATCCTCGTTTTGAGGCCTCGGTCAAAGTTGGTTCATCGGTATTGATACCTCGGTTTTAGTTGCTCCTTCGGTTATGATGCCTTAGTTTAAGTTGCTCATTTGGTTTTGATGCATTGTTCTACGTTAATCACTTAGTTTTGATTTTTTGTTAAAGATGGTATCTTAGTCTTTAAGATGGCCCTCTTAGTTTTGGTGCCTCGATTTAAGATTATCCTTATGTTATGATGCCACATTAATTTGGTCTCTCGATTTTGATTCCTTGGTTTAAGTTGGTCTCTCAAATATGATGCCTTGCTTTTGTTAATCTCTCGGTTTTGATGCATCGGTTTAAGTTTGTCCCTCGGTTTGAAATGCCTCATTTTAAGATGGTCCTTTAGCTTTGATGTCTCATTTTAATTTGGCTCCTTTGTGTAGAGCCTTGATTTAAGTTGGTCCTTAGGTTATGTATCTCAGATGAAGTTTTTCCCTCGATTTTGATTCCCCAGATTAAGTTTAAGTTAGTCCCTATGTTTGAAATGTCTCGGTTTAACTTGGTCCCTAAGTTTGAAATGCGTTGTCTTAAGTTGGTCCTTGAGTTTGAAATGCCTCGTTTTAAGTTAGTCCCTTGGTTTTGATGACTCGGTTTATATTGGTCTCCTTGTTTTGATGCCTTAGTTGAAGTTGCTCCATCGATTTTGATATTTTGGTTTAAGTTGGTTCCTTAGTTTTGATGCCTTGATTTAAGTTGGTAGCTTGATTTTGATGCCTCGGTCAAAGTGGGTTCCTTGGTATTGATGCCTCAGTTTAAGCTCCTCCTTTAGTTACGATGCTTTAGTTTAAGCTGCTCGCTTAGTTTTGATACATTGTTTTTATGTTAATTCCTTGGTTTTGATTTTTAGGTTAATGATGGTCTCTTGCTATGAAATGGCTCATTTTAAGATGGTCCCTCAATTTGTTGCTTTGATTTAAGTTGATCCTTCGGTTATGATGTCATAAATTAAATTGGTTCCTCGGTTTTGATGCTTCGGTTTATGTTGGTAGCTCGAATATGATGCCTTGCTTTAACTGTCTTGGTTTTGATTCCTCAGTTTAAGTTGGTCATTCGGTTTGAAATGCCTCGTTATAGATGGTCCCCCGATTTTGATGATGATCATTTAGTTTTTGTGTCTACGTTTAAATTGGTTCATTTGTATTGATGCCTCTATTTAAGTTGGTCCCTAGGTTATGATGTCTCAGTTTATGATATTCCCTTGGCTTTGATGTTATGGTTTAAGCTGGTCCCTTAGTTTTAAATGTCTCAATTTATTACTTTTTTTTGGTTAAGTGTCTCAATTGATTACTTGGTTTAAGTTGCTTTTAGGTTGCAACGCCTCATTGTAAGATTGTTTATTTGTTTTGATGCCTTAGTTTAAGTTGGTCCCATGTTATGATGCCTCATTATAATATTGCCCCTCGATCATGATGCTTATGTTTAGGATGGTTCCTTAGTTTATGATGTCTTATTTTATGTCAGTTCCTCGGTTTAAGTTGGGTCCCTTGGTTGCGATAATTTTAATTGTATTGGATGTCTTGGTTTAATTTGGTTCATTGGTTATGACACCTCATTGTGATATGTCCCTCGATTTTGACGGCTTGTGTTGAATCGGGTGTGTTAGTAAAAAAATACAAATTCTTTCCTACGTGAACAACTCCTTTGCACATCGGAATAATAAATACGAACTCAAGCAAAAGGACATAATTAATTATAGAGAAACCCCATATCAACTAACTAGTTGAATGAGTAAAATTCTACCTTAAAAAGATTTTGAATGAGTCCTCTTTTTGATGATCATGAACTACAAATGGCAAATGAGGATTCGAACATAAATTAGACTCTCTCCTAGAATACTCTCTTAAACTCTTAGCTCTTGGAACATATAATCACATTAAAGTAAATCAAAACCCAATTAATGTTACCCTAGACGTTTGGTCTCTCAAGCCTTAAAGGTTACACATGTATGTACTAATAAAAAATGTGTCTGTTCCCATTGTTTTTGTAGTAATATAGTTTGTTGTTCCCTATAAACACGAAAGGTTATGTCGTTACTTTTTAATGGGTGTTTAGAAATCACCTTAAGCTCCATATAGCACCCATTTAAGAGGTGATCATCTTTCTCTCTTGTAAAAGCCCTTTCGCCTCTTCTAAAAACACGTACATTAACTTAAAAGTAGGGGTGGGCATCGGTCCTACCAAATTTCCCAAAAAACTAGATTGAGGATCAGATCAGATATTCTCGGTGTGGTCTGATCTCAGTCCCGGTTTGGACGGTTTTGGATAGGGCTATTCTTTTACCAATAAAATATATTATTTTAAATATATTTTTTTATTTATAAAAACATTATTTTTTATAAAAATATATTATATAATATAACAAATTAAAGTTGTATTTTAATATAACTTTTATAATATAACTATACATATTTTTATACAAAATAAACGTTTTTACCACTTGTAAAAAAATTCGGTCTGGACCAGGACTGGATCGGACCGGGGACCAACTTTTAATTTTTTGTGGACCGAGGACCGGACCGGATACCCATCGATCTGGTCCTGGTCCGGTCCATCCCGATCCGGTCTAAAAATTCGGACCGGACCGAATTTTGTCCAATCCTACTTAAAAGTTCTTCCTGTTTTTTAGCTTGTGAGATTTTTTCTCTATTACTTCTTTACCACGAAATAACTGATTTTCCTTCTTACAATCTCTATAAATTAGAAATATAATTAAAATATTATTATTCTAATATCTTTAAGATCCAATCCAAACTAATTGAATTAAATTCAATATGCATGCCATCTGTATTACACTATTATGTTTCTATAATATTTTCAATTAATTATTAAAAATCAAGCTGGTAGAACCTTCTACATGTCAGGCCTACCAAATCGTGGTAACCCTCCATAAATAGCTCAATGCATCTTCTTGCTAAAGTTAAAGGAGTTGCCTTTACTAATGTAGGGCGGGTGAGGCGTCATTTCGCCACAAATGCCCTTTGCTCGATATGCGCAAATGAGGAGTCGTTGATTCATCTCTTTCATAATTGTAGCTATACATCGCGATTTTGGGATGAGCTTCACCCTCCACTTTCTAAGGAAGTTTTTTACCAATCCGAACTTGCTTTTTGGTTACGTATTAATATTTCTTGTACTCATGTCATGACTGGAGGAATTGCATGGGCAAATATTTTTGTGTTGTCTATTTGGTGGATTTGGAAATGGCGTACTTTTGTTGTTTTTGAGCAGACTTCGCTTAGTACTCCAAGAGAGCGAGTGGCTTTTATTCAACAAAAAACGTCAGGCCTATGCTATGGCTAAAACTTCTATGCTAGACCAACAAAGGAAGCGCCAAGTAGATGAGATTTATATCTTATGGAATCGGCCAAGAGATGGTTGGGTCAAACTGAACATGGATGGCTCGGTCCGAGATGGAGGACTTGCGGCTACGGTTTGAATAGGGGATCGCCCTTTTTGATTGAAGCCCACCCTTCGCCTCTTGGCTCACCTGGGGTAGCCCCGGAGCTGAGGATACTCAGCCAGAACCTCTCGGCGTGGAGTCATTTGGGATAGTGATGGTAAGTGGATTGTTGGTTTTGTGCATAATATTGGTATTTGTATTGTTCCAATGGCAGAGCTTTGGGGCGTCGTTCAAGGGTTGAGTCTTGCTTAGAGCAAGGGCTACAGGAGGGTCGTTTTAGAAGTGGACTCGCAATTGGTGGTTCTGCTTTTAGGGCGTCCCATGGAGTGTAGTCGTCCACTCTACAGTCTGGTACGTAGGTGACTGGACTTTCTTTGTAGAACCTGGGAAATCCATGTTCGTCATATTTATAGGGTGACAAATAGTGTAGTAGACTTTCTTGCTTCTCTTGCTTTCTCGCTTAATTTAGGTTTCAATGTATTGCTTGACCCGCCGAAGGGTGTTATTTCTTTATTATCTGCTGATGTTAGGGGTCGGGCTATCCTTAACGTAGTTCCCTTGCTCTGTTGTTCAAACACAAAATTAACTCCACTAATTGTTCCTTTCACTTGATTTTTTGGCTTTTATCGTTACCAACTATGCTTGTTTTGCTTGAAACACTTGGAAAATATTCAAACCCATCATATAGGCCCTATCATGTAGGTTCTATCGTTCCTATAACATTATCTAATAGACTGAAAATGTCTTATATACATATGAAAAACTTTATTTACAAAGAAATGAATCATGTAGGTCCATTATTTATTTTTATGATGATGGGTTTAGGATCATTTCCAAGTACATAAAATGAATCACATATATAGGTTCATTGTTTTTCTATCAGGTTAGATTTAGGATAATCTAGTTGTATTTGCATACTAATCCAAAGCATCTATTACGGATAACAATTTTTCCTGAGGATCGACTCTCTTGCTAGGTTCCTATGATATTTGAAATGGAGATCGAGCATGGAAAGCAAATTATTAAAGTACACATGTCTGAAGGCCGATGGCCACGTAAGTCCATTGTTTATTTGGAGGTCGGTTTGCGTATTATTTCAAACTTTTGAATCAAATTATAAATCACAAAACGTGTGTAATTGCAACGAGATGGAACGTGAGGCGTAGCTTTCATGTTTGGCATTTTCAGCGGCCTCTAATTTTATCCCACGACAACAACCGAATTAGCAAAGCGTGCATGCATGCTTTCAAACTTGCTAACGATGAGGTGGAAACCATACAAACGGGTTATTTAACTTTAATAAATTGTTTTGAAAAATTGGTGAAAAGTCATCACGCATCTCAATTGAAGCCATAATTTGGTACACGACAAAGAAATTAGTTTCATAATAGTTTCTTGTATTTGCTGGTAACTGGTGGCAATATAGACGATGGGGGTTTTACTTATCATTGTTAGAAGAAGAGTCCATGTAGATATTGTTAATAGTTTTTCAAACTTTTTTTTTTTCAAATGTAAGAATTTGTATGACAGACAAGCCTGGCATAATCAAGAGGCCATAAAAACGACAGCCGAAACCGGCTAGGAAGGTCAAAGGAAAACTCAAGCAAGAAGGTACAACAATTGAGAAACGGAACAAGTACGAATAAAAGGAGTAGGGTGAGTAAAGCGCGGAGAAGCAAAGTGTCTTAGGCAAGATGGTCAACTCGAAATAAGGGCAGTGCAAATTGGACCAATGACGTTCCATCCACTGAAATGAAGGATATTCAGAGGCCTCAAAGCACAAAACGACCGTGCCGATCACAACTCGGTCTGCATTCCAAACTCTGTTCCAAGATCTCAAAGAAGTATACAAACCAAATTCGAGCACCCTACAACACGTATAAATAACAAAAAGGCCACCAACATGTTTCACTATTTATGGTTTTCTCTACCGTAGTGGAAAAATTTGTTCATTTCACTTGGGTTCATAGCAAATTTCTGGTCATTGAACTGTTTTTATAGCAAATTTCTAATATTTCAAAAACTATTTTTTAAGTACATAAGTTAAAAAGTCTTCTTTTTTATAATAACAAGAAACGGTTAATTAGTACTTCCTCCGTTTGAGAATATAAGATTTTTTAGCAAATTTGACCAAAATTAAGGAGCCTATAAATTTACCTAATTATCCTTAATTTTTAAATAATTCGATTAAAGGATGAAGTTGAAAAAAGATTGATAAAAAAACTGAAAAACATCTTATATTTTCTAACAAGAAAAAAGGGCTACAGAATTTTATTTTTTCCAAACGGATGGAGTAATTAGATTATTGATGGATTAATTTATCGAATGTAATGAGTTAAAAACATCATCACGTTTGTATGACATATCAAATAAATCAGAATCTGACAAAAAATTTAAATGATTGAAGGAAAAAAAAAAGATGTCACCTAATCCGATTTCTAGCTAATACCTTTTCTAAGATGCAAAAGGTGGAAAGTTTATGTGGTGCTTAATTATGGGATCCCCACCTTCAATTTTCTTAATCTAAAGCTTGCTCCCACTGTATCTCTATTTTGCTTCTTGTAAATTCATTACCCAAGAGTCCAAGACAACCTGTCTACGTATCTATACATATACGGTATACACCAATTGTGATGATCACACCTTTTTCGGTTGAAAGTGACTACCGAACTCAAAAGTACGGACAAAATAATTTATACTAAAATCTACTTTACTGTTAAGAAATCTGGATAATATAGTCACAAACAAAATAAAAAAAGGGGCTTTTATTTTAAGGCATCTCCCATTTTTCATTTTAAAGTACTTATATATTAAATTTCACCCAAAATTACAACTCAAACCACATTCACATTCTAACTCTCTCCCTTAACTTTCTCCTCCTCTCTCAACTCTCTCCTCCTCCCTCAACTCTCAAACTTCCCTCAACACTCCATTTGAAGACAAATAATTCACCATTTCAAACAAAGACATCACATTAAGGTAAGATTTCTTCAATTTTTGGTATTTTTCATTACAAATTTCAGATTTGAAGTAAAAAAAAATTAGGGTTTTAGTTTAGATTTAGGGTTATACAATAGAGATAAGAAATTAGGAAGTTTAGGGTTGTAGAAATTACCTTAGAAGCATCCAAAATGGGTTGGCATGGACGAAGAGCTCTCGGGCGTAACGGCGGGCCGCCATGGACGACGAGCTCGCGAAAGCTCGTCGAAGACGACGACCTCCCAGTTCTGGCCGTAACGGCTGAGGCGCATTCGGCCGCTACGGCCGAAGTGCTTCTGGCCGTAACGGCCAGACTGTATTTTGACTTATAAGAATTTGTATTTTGCTTATAATTCTGTATTTTGCTTAGGAATCTGTATTTTGCCTAGAAATCTATATTGACCCTTGCGATTAACTGTTTCAGATGGGAGATAGGTCGACTCGTCATTGTCGCCGAGATGCATTGAGAGAGGCTGTGTCGCAGCCAGATCCTCAGATAGAGGGACTAGACGACGTACATGACGAGCCGGTGGACCAGGTGCAGGCTGCGGCTCCCCCGGACCAGGAGGTTCGTCGTGATTATAGTTCTGTGTATACTAGGCAGCGTCGACGGTGCACTTCACAGCCAGTTATTATTCATAGTGCCGAGCCGGAGGATGAGGCAGTAGAGGATCCGACGTCGACGCACGGGAGTCAGGCTCGACGGTCGAGGACTGCGAGTCAGTCTTCACGGTCTCGCGCTAGAGGCCGAGGTCGGACTCAGGCCGAGGCTACAGGAGGTGGAGTTGATGCGAGTCCAGCTGGTCCTTCGTCTAGCCAGGGACATAGGAGACGCGCCGGTGGGATGAACATTTATCCATTTCTGACCGGTCCTGTACCCGGTGGCCCGCAGATACCGGAGTTGCTACTTGGATTTGAGGAGCATGTCGCCCACCACATCTATGCTGGCCGGGTACGTTATTTATCTGTACACTTTTATTAACCTTCTTTTATACGTTTGATCTTATTTGGATTATTATTGCATAGGAGCGGGTTGGGTTTAGGATTCACGGACGTACTTCCCAGCTATCTAGATGGGTGCCGACTGGGGAGGGCGGTTGGGTTAACATAGTTAGGCATAGTGGACTTGCTCATCTACAGGACCTCATGTATAGCCGCATTCATACTCCGTTGATTGTGGCATTTCTCGAGCGATGGCAGCCAGAGACAAGCTCGTTCCATATGCCTTGGGGAGAGATGACGATCACGCTGCATGATTTGGCACTTATCCTCGGTTTGAGGATTGATGGAGATGCAGTTATTCTTCCGCCTAATGAGCGGAATTTGAAGCAGGGAGAGTTGAGGGAGCTGCAGATATCACAGTTTCTTGGAATGTTTGGGTTAGATGAGGAGTGGTTCAACAACAATTATGATAAGGGAGGGTTCACACATTCAGCTTTGAAGGACGTATGCGAGAAGCGGATTCTTGAGCGGGCTGTTCCGAAGATTCCAGCAGCGGGTTATTTGATGTTTCTGCTGGCGTCCACATTATTTCCAGACAGGTCACAGCATCGGAATCCTCTTTCATATATCGCCCTAGTGCGAGATGTCATGGCAATGGATGACATGTCATGGGGTTCAGCCGTGCTGGCTTATTTGTATCGAGGGCTCGGTGAGTGCACACGATCGGGCGCCCGTCAGATGGGTCTTTGTACCACACTCTTACAGGTAAGTGATTGTTTGTACTATGTCAATTATGTACACTAAGGAAGTTTATAATTCTCTTATTATTTCTATGTAGGCTTGGATCTTCTTGTACTTTCCAGCCTTTCGCCCTGCTGACGATCCGGATTGGGGAGGCCGTGTACCGTGGGCCGCGAGATGGGGCGATGGTGGATCACTTGATGCTACGCGCAACTTCAGAGCGGAGCTAGATCATATGACTGCGACAGCTGTAAGTACATAGAAAATGCAACTTATAAATATTGTTTTCTTTAGGTTATAATCTATATTAAAACTGTTATGCTTTAGGTTGATTGGTCGTCATACGGAGTGTTAGATTTCAGTGACACTCTAGCCGCTTCACGTTTCCACGGCGTGATATCTGTTCTTGATATCTCAGAGCCGTACATGCCTGATCGAACCGCTAGGCAGTACCACCGTGTGCAGCAGATACCACGTCCACCTATCCAGCCTCGCACTGCCACACGACCAACAGGCGTACGGAGTTACGTAGTGGAGTATGATGCGTCACTGTGGGTTTGGGATGCACAGAACTTCCACTCCATTACTTTAGATCTCATGGGACCTCCAGTAACGGATGACCCGTCGGCTTCTTCATCAGATTATATGTCGTGGTATGAGCCTCGTGCTCATATATACGTGAGTCCACAGATTGGAGAGCAGATATATTTACAGCGCATGCAGCGTGTTGTGGGTTATCTTACACGATTCGCTATGACCGAGGATCGAGATTTGCGCGAGGCCATCAGGAGGTCTATGATTGATCTAGGAGGACAGTGGCCCCCGCCAGAGGCCGGACAGTGACCTCCTGATGTTCCAAACTGTTATGCTTTAGGTTGATTGGTCGTCATACGGAGTGTTAGATTTTAGTGACACTCTAGCCGCTTCACGTTTCCACGGCGTGATATCTGTTCTTGATATCTCAGAGCCGTACATGCCTGATCGAACCGCTAGGCAGTACCACCGTGTGCAGCAGATACCACGTCCGCCTATCCAGCCTCGCACTGCCACACGACCAACAGGCGTACGGAGTTACGTAGTGGAGTATGATGCGTCACTGTGGGTTTGGGATGCACAGAACTTCCACTCCATTACTTTAGATCTCATGGGACCTCCAGTGACGGATGACCCGTCGGCTTCTTCATCAGATTATATGTCGTGGTATGAGCCTCGTGCTCATATATACGTGAGTCCACAGATTGGAGAGCAGATATATTTACAGCGCATGCAGCGTGTTGTGGGTTATCTTACACCATTCGCTATGACCGAGGATCGAGATTTGCGCGAGGCCATCAGGAGGTCTATGATTGATCTAGGAGGACAGTGGCCCCCGCCAGAGGCCGGACAGTGACCTCCTGATGGTGGAACATCAGGAGGTCACGGACGCCACGATGATGATGATGATGATGATACTGCCCTTTGATTTTTATGTTGTTTTGACTATGATTGCTATGACTTATCTTGTATTTTCGTACTTGACGTTTGGATATTTTCAGACTTGGGTTGTATTTTCGTACTTGACGTTTAGATATTTTCAGACTTATGATGTTTATGTCGTATTTTCGTATTTGACGTTTGGATATTTAATTACTTGGGTTGTATTTTCGTACTTGATGTTTAGATATATGTCATGAACTTGGTTCAACTAGATATTGTACTCTATTTTTTTTTTTTAGAAATTGGTCAATTGACTATCTTTTTCTTATGATTGAGTGAAGAAATGGGTAAAGGTAGAATGACAAGTGTTGTTGTTTAAATGCTTTCATCCAAAAGGAGAAAGGCTTTCATTTAATTTCTCACCTAACTCAAGAGTAAAGAAAAGCTTCAAATTCAAGCTTTCACCCTAAAAATTCCAAGTAGTCTTCCTACTCTTTAGTTTTTCAAAATGGCAAATGAGGAAGACAACCGTTTACCGTTTCTATATTTCTTCAAGATCATTCTATTCCCCAACCTCTAGTCAAATGGTTAGAAGCATAATATCATTTTTAAAATGTCCAGAATATTCCACTAAAATTCTTAAGCAGTTTTTTAGCTTACATCTAGCTGTTACGGCCAGAGGCTCTCCGGCCGTACCGGCCAGAGGCGCTCCAGCCGTAACGTCCAGAAGCGCTCCGGCCGTTACGACCGGATAGTTATAGAAACCAGTTTGCAGAACAGAATATAGATAGTTTACAAAAACCAGTTTACAGAACAGAAAAAACAGACAGTTTACAGCTTACAGTAGACAGTTTCTCATCCTATTGAGTTGTCAAATCAAGCCTAACATGATTGCCATCACCCTTGAACAAGTTCATACGGTTTTGGATTTCATGTAGTAGAAATAGTGCACTATTATCACAATGAAGCTTCCATTGTGAACAAATATGCGGCAACGGCGAGTCGTCCGAGAAAGACACCTACAATAGTACGACATTGTATAAGTATGAAGGTCTTTAAACATGTATACATGGATGCTTTAATAAATTTCTCTTACCGATATATAATGAGCTTCCTTTGGCAAGAAGCAAATTGCAATTACTCCATTGTCCAACTTGCCGGTCCTCGAAACTAATGGAAGGTAAGTTTGATTAATAGTCTTCCCCACACATGTCAAAGCACAACTGAATGCTGTTGCAACCAAGGAGCCCATCTCAGGAAGTGTAAACCAATAATCGACGGGGGCGAATCCATTATCAAAGAAATTAAGTCTTTGCCTCATTCTTTCAACTGTATGCTCATAGAAACTACCCCTGAACCACCCTTCATGCTCATTGAGCGTATTAATCATGCTTTGACGCACTTGCCTCCAATTTTCTTGAGTGATGCCAAGAGAGTGTGCAACAGCTCTATAACCACAATTTCCGTCTGGCGCAATGTATGAAAAACCAGTGAAGTATGGCCTCATACACAAAGGGAGCTCATCCATGTTTGGGAAAAGTGCTCTGCAGGTGGGTGGTGTCAGGGGTGTTGGTGGAGTCTGGGGCACCCTCAAAGTATACGGTGTCAGGGGTGTTGGTGGAGTCTGGGGCACCCTCGAAATAGTTGGTGAATTGGGGGTTCTCGGGTGTGTTGGTGGCTTGCCTCTAGGTTTCTTTGGCGGCGTTTCATTTAACTCCTTATCAACATGCTCCCAATCACTAAGAAATCTTTTGTTAGGGCTATTCTTGGGCCGCCCCATATGCTTCTTCTTCTCAGTTGCCGGTTCTCTCGCAGTGGTCATCTCGGGGTAGACTATACCATATACAGCATTGGCACAATCATGTTGTAGATCGGCAGATATTTGTGGGAATGTGTTCTTGTAGAAGTCATCCATCAAACATTTTGCAACTGTGCCCTTGCACCCTTCAACATCCTCGTTCTGTACTACTCTCTTTATGTCAAGGGTCCTCCAAAAAACGTGCACTGCAGTAAGAGGAATGGGAACCTCTAGAGTCACATACCGTGCAATAGTATGGAAACAAGGAAAACCGTGTGTCACCGGTCTAGTACATGTACACCTCATGTCAAAAGACACACCTTCACCCTTACGATACTCTTTTATCAGAAACTCCATGCACTTGTCAGAAACAACGTACTTCAAGTGCTTAAAAACATCAACTGCGACCAAATGAGACCGCGTCTTTAGACGACATGCATTGAAGGAGGCCCTTATGTTATTCACTTGGATCTCTAGTGATGTATGGAATATGCTAAATGCTGTATCTAAACGGTTGTTTGCAGTCTCAATCCAATGTTTCAAGGATGAGTGTTGTGCTTCTACCCTGCAATTCAGAATAACTATTAGCTCCCAAATGTTTAAAGGATGAGACCATATACTGTGCTGTCTTTTAGGGAATAGATGTGCATACCTGTTTGTTGTATTACACTCAAATGTCAATACTGTGTCTGTCCAAGAAGAAACAAATCTTGTCCTGTATGGATCAAGCCATTGTTTTCTGACATATTGCAGAAGATGCGACCACATAGACCATTTTGTTTCTAGCCTTGCCAACTCCCTTTCATAGCCATCTATTGTCGTTTCCTTAAACAATACCCAAAAATCATTCGAAAAGTATTTTGCACTTGTTGCATTCTTCATTAGAGTCTTTGCTCTAGCTTCAATATTCTTCTCAATGTGCCGCCTACAAAGAAGGCGCTTCGATCTCGGAAACATCTTATCCAATGGATTCATCAAAGCCAGCTCACGATCTGTCACCAAACAGGTAGGCTTAATCTGCGCGAATGCACAAAGCTTTTGAAGTTGTTCTACGGCCCAAGCAAAGTTTTCCTCCCTCTCAAAGGCCAAGAAAGCTCCGGCTACAGTGTAATTCAGCCATGTTGAGGTAAATCCAACAATTTCTAAGAAAGGCATACCGTACTTGTAGATTTAGGAAAGGATTAGGTGGGGGATTATAATTCTGTTTAAACCAGCCGTAACGGCCAGAGGATCTTCAGCCGTACCGGCCAGAGGCTCTCCAACCGTACCGGCCAGAGGCTCTCCAGCCGTACAGGCCAGAGGCTCTCCAGCCGTACCGGCCAGATACAATCTGGCCGTTACGACCATGTTCAACAGAATCTAGATTTGATTCATAATAAGTGCATAAAAACTTAAAAACGAATTGTATGACTTACTTGTTTGTAGCGTATGTGCAGTCGAGTACTAAGACGTAGGGAAATGCCTTAAGAAGTGATATCGAATCAGGACCGGCGAAGAAGACGTCACTAATCCGATTGCTTTTATCATCTAATTTGTGCTCCACGAAGTAGTTGTTCTCCTTAGCTCGGAGGAAGAACTCTTGAACAACAGTTCGCCCCTCCAGACCAGCCTTCTTTAAACCATATCTTGCTGTGTAGATCTGTTTCTTACTCGTGAAGTTCATTGGGAAATCTTTCAATGCCACTGCAATCTGGGTCGGGGTACAATTGCTTGATGACATCGACTCCACCAACTTCAGCTTTTGGCCGGTGAGTCTTCCAGCGAGTGCATGCCCATGCAAATTGGAATTTATCCTGTGGTTGTGAATTCCATGCACAACCTCAATCCTCCACGATCCTCTTGGACCTTCAATACAAGTCACTGCAAACTTGCAACCACATTTCTTGGACTTAATGGTCTTGGACCTCCTTTACTTCCCTTCTCTTCGGGGTGTAAACCCCTTCCCTCTCGCATACCAACCAGGTCTTGCCAAGCTGACCAAATAATGTAGACTTCTTTGTCCGCCCAGTTCGAATGCACATGTTATTTTCAATACCTGTTGTCTTAACCCACTCTATGGCCTCCTCTCTACTACCAAATATCCTATCTGTGGTAAATAACTCTGTATAGTCATCGAACTCTTGCACCACCTCCTCCACGGGTTCCAAAAACCGTGGCATGCCGCTCATAGATGGAAGTCCACGCCTCGCCAGTGACTCCATCTGTGTATAATCAGTACTGTACTGATCGGTATTCATCTGAGCATACCCACTGTCGTACTGATCGGACACATCCAAGAGTATCCACCCCAATCACCTGTAGCTGGCATCTGACTTGGATGCATTGACGGATATCCACTATTATACCAATCTCCAGCAAACGGAATCGGTTCTGACTGCACCTGGGGACATCCATAAACAGAATTGTTGTATGCGGGATCACTCTGTCCATCTTCGATCCTCAATGCATCAAGCCCAATGTACACTTCATTATCTTCCTACAAGGATTAAAACAAAGCTTAAATAAGATTCTATAAAATATAGCCGTAACGGCCAGAGTGTGCCAAAGCAGTGCCGGCTGGAGTACCTCCAGCCGTTACGGCTAGGAAGCACCTGGCCGTAACGGCCCAACACACTCCGGCCGGTACGGCTTGACGCTGTCTGGCCGTTACGGCTAGACAGTTTCTTCCTTTCAAAAATCGAATCTTTTTGTTCAAGAACACTTCGAAGTTCTAAGACAAAAGTTACGATCTTTTGTCAACAAAGTAACATTTTTTAACCTAGTTTTTTACTAATAATTATATACATTTGCATATTCAATACATGCAAGATTAAATACACTCTTTTTTTTCTACTTTAAAACTATCTAGTGATAAATATGTAGTTTTATACAATTTTTTTCTTCCAAATATAGTAGAGTGAAGTAGAGTGATGGAAGAAAGCAACTTGGAACAAATAAATAATACATACCTCATTATGGTTGATGTTTAAGGCTTGATCTTCTAAATCCATGAAATAATCTCCTTTGTTGTTCATGGTTGAAGATTGAAAACCATGGAGAAGTGTTGTGGGTTTGGAGAAGTGTTGTGGGTTTTGTAATAGAGATGAATGGTAGTGGTTGAGGGCTACGGATATGGGGCATTAAAAAGGCTACGGCGGAAAAGAGTTAAGGTAGTTGAGTGCATTTAATTCGTCGGTTTCAATAAACATCCAGTCGTTACAGCCCGAGGGACTCCAGCCGTTACGGCCCGAGGGACCCCAGCCGTAACGGCCAGAGAGCTTCCAGCCATTACGGCTGGGGTCCCTCGGGCCGTAACGGCTGGAGGGTGCGCTATTATGAACAAAGTTCTGTCCCATTTAATGTTCTGATAACAGTATACCATTTAATGTTCTGATGACACTATTATGAGTTTTTCTTGTGACAAGACCCATGCATGTACATCACATTGAGGGTAGACCAATTTTCAACCATAAAAGAAGACTTCCATCCATCCAACCTCAAACCCAAACCAAAATTTCATCTCTATCCATGGCTCCTAGGAAAGCAGCATGTTCCTCGCGAACCTACGCCATTACTCCACGCTTCATCAACATCTCCATCGTTCTCGTGCAAGGTGCTAAGGAGAGCAGATCGGAATGGACCATGGTACCCGAGGGCACCCTACGAAACTTGGTCATATCTTGGAGCCAATCTGGCGTGGGAGTACCACCAGGATATTGCCGCTTTTTCCTAACGACAACGATATAACAGATCGTATGATAGCCAAAGAAACGGCTACACAGCTTCGCCTATTTGATGGTGCTGAGATTCGGGCAGTTGATAATATTACGCTTGAGGATTAATGTTGTTTGTTGTTTTTTCATGTTTCGGCTTTAGAAGCAAGTGTTGTTTGTCATTTCGTGATTCAGTAAGTCATATTTCGATGTTTTTTCATGTAGAAGCAAGTGTTGTTTGTAAGTTCATGGTTTGGAAGCAATGAAGTTGTTTGTTGTTTTTAAACTTGAGTTTGGTCATCTAATAGCGCACGAAAAATGGTAAGTTGAACATGATACATTTGTTAGGGCTTTAACAATCCACCCAAAGATCCAAAATGGAATCATATTGAGACATACAATAATATATAAAGTATATAATACATACATACATAAACTAACTTAAAACCTTAAACCAAAACCCCAACCGTTCTGGCCCGATACGTTCTAGTCGTTACGACTGGAGCTTATCGGGCCGTAACGGCTGGGCACCCTCCGGCCGTAACGGCTGGAGGGTGCGCTATTATGAAAAAAGAACGGGTAGATTTTGCGCACTCTGTTTTTTCGGATGCGCACTCCACTTTGTGCGGATTCTAAACCCGTCCATAAATATACGGTTTTTTGTACGGGTTTGAAATCCGCCCATGTTTTGTGCTATTTTTGTTGTGCGGGTTTAAAATCCGCCCATAATTTTTATCCTTTTTTTGGGCTGGTTTGGAACCCGCCCATAGTTGAGTGCAAAACCCAAAAATAGGAGTGCGCAAACAAATCGCCAAAAAGAAGGGTGCACTATTCGAAAATGGCTTAAAAAAATTGTGTTGTTTAGTTCATAATAATCTGATCTGAATTTTTGCGTGGTGTATCTTATTTTGATTTCATTCGCGAAGAAACAATTATTAGAAGGAAAAATTGCTCTAAATATCCCAACCTTTCATTCAGTTGCACACTCTACCCCAACCTTTTCGAATTTCACAAAATATTCTATACTTTGGGGATAATTGCGCACTCTACCCTCGAAGTGTCCCCATTTTGGGTAAATTTGTGGAATGGCTCCTCACCTTTTCATTTTGTGACAAAAATACCCGACTTGTGTACAAATAATTTTTAAAAATTATTAATCTTGTCCTTGGAAGGATTAAAACATTAAAAAATAATCATTTTAGATCTCTTTTTGTTCTAAATCAATTTTAGTGGAAAATAATTTAAAATAATCAATTTCCTTTATATACAAATACATTTGGTTAAGGTTAGTAATATTTTGGATAAGGTCCAAAGTAATAACATAGCCTTATAGATTTACTTTTCTCATTTATATGAAAATAATGTCATTACTTTTATTATTTGGCTAATATAAAATTTTCACTTCATAATTAACCACATAAATTTATACTCATAACTCTGACTTTAAAAGTAGTTCATCCTAATAATTTTTTCATTATTATTTTCGAAATAGTTTTAGACAAAACTTAGTAAGAATTTTCATAAACTTATTTTATAAAAGTTTGAAAATATTGAGTTATTACATAATCATCGAGTCCAACTTTTGTTCGTCAAAAATAAAAAATTAATTATGAATTTTTTATAATGCCTTGTGTAGTTGTGTCACTATGTTTAATTTAATATTTTTTATTTAATTAGTTTGTGTCACTATGTTTAAATAAACATGCTCGAATATAAGTTGTACACTATAATCATAACTTTGACATTTAAAGGGTTATGACTTTTTTTTTCTTGTGGCTAAATTTATTTCAAAAATAATAATCGAAAAAATATTATAATGAGCTACTTTGTAAAGTAAAAGTTATGGATTAATTATCTATGTGGTTAATTATAAAGTTGAGAAGCTATAACATAAGTTTTATAAAAAGGTTATGAAATCTTTTTTTACTTGTGTCGATTTTTTTTTAAAAATAATAATGAAAAGAGTATTAAGATGAACTACTTTGTAAAATGAAAGTTATGGTTTAATGATTTATGTGGTTATTATAAAGGTGATATTTTTATTATCAAATAATAAAAGTAATTATAATATTTTTTATAAATGAGAAAATTAAAAATATAATGATATGTTATAAATGATTAAAAAAAATTTGTTTGTGAATTGGACATTTTTGTTACAAAACGAAAAAGAGAGGGGTTAATTCATAATTTTACTCAAAGTGTGGACACTTCGAGGGTAAAGAGTGCAACTATCCCCAAAGTATAGGATATTTTGTGAAATTTGAAAAAGTCGGGGTAGAATGCGCAACCAAATAAAAGGTTGGGATATTTGGTGCAATTTTTCCTTATTAGAAAAATGGACTTTATTTCGTTTATACGTTAGCACTTACCAGACAACTCTTAATACATGCCCAGCTGGCACCTTTGATTTTTTTTTTTTTTTTTTGTTGAATGCACCTTTGATTTCTTGTGGAAGGCACAATGATTTATTTCATCATAAACAACCAAAGAAATGTTACTATTACAGACTTTGGATCCCAAAAAGAAAAAAGAGAGCAAGAAGAATCATAATGGGGTTCAGTGCTTTCTAAATCCGCTATTTACTTTCATAGAACAATCAAAGATTCTTCTGTGGATTTATCATTCCAACCTCGCTTTTCGTTCTCCCTTCCTCTCCCAAATCTCTTCTGTGGATTATCTTCAATTCTGCAAACCCTTTTCGTTTCACGGGGAGTCGGGCTGTGTATCTTTGTTTCTAGTGGCTCTCATCAGATTGTTTAATAATTCAGTTAGGATCTTTCGGCTTCCATAAATTAAGGGTTCCAAGCTCTAATAAGAATTTCAGCCCAAGTTTGATCAGTTTCTTCCTTGCCATGTAGAGTTAGACAAGCATACTTTATTAGCTTTCAGTTTTACAGATGGGTGTTTCAGAAACAGAAGGGTCTGATTTTGGTGTAAATTTGGGCAAATCTTTGAGAAGCTTTGTGAGGAGGAAACAAGTGGATTCTAAGCATACCAGTAAATCTTCAAGTAGCCACCACCAGTTGGCCAAAGCCTTATCTGTTCCTCATCTTATTGCCATTGGTAAGCTGCCAATTTTCTCAAAACCCTTTTCTTCTGTGCCTTCTCTTGTTTATTTTGTTTTCTTTTTCTTTTCTTTTTTGTGTTGAGAGCTTTGGTCTCTCTTTCTGTTGCTTCTAGCATTGTAAATAAGTTATTGCTTGATTCAAATTCTCCCTTCCTTGCCTTTCTATACTAAATTCTATCTATCAAATTACAATTTGTGAGCATAATACTGGAGATTACACAAAAAGAGGACATATTCTCACCCCTCAAGAAATAGCTGAAACAATCACTTTCTTATAATATATTAAGTTCATATTTTTTTTCAAGAAATCATGGGACTTACAAGAGAATGAATGCTTTGATTTTTCATACATCAGGAGTTGGGTCAACTATTGGAGCAGGAGTTTATATTCTTGTGGGCACAGTAGCAAGAGAACATTCAGGGCCAGCCCTTGCTTTTTCTTTCTTGATTGCTGGAATAGCAGCTGCACTTTCTGCCTTCTGCTATGCTGAACTTGCAAGTAGGTGTCCTTCTGCAGGGAGTGCCTACCATTATTCCTATATATGTGTTGGGGAAAGGTGATTTTTATTCTATTCTTTTCTAAATGCATTAGGATAAACTTATATAGGTAGTTATAGTTGCTGATAAATTTAACCAAGATCTTGATAAGTCTCCTTTTTTTTTTGTTTTGTGAATCTTCCAGTGTTGCTTGGATAATAGGCTGGGCTTTGATTTTGGAATATACTATTGGTGGTTCTGCGGTGGCTCGAGGCATATCTCCAAATCTGGTGTGTGTATTTTTTTATTCTTTTGAATATAGTTGTGCTGTAATTTGCAAAGATTTCATGTGCCACTGCTTATGAGCATTTGATCTTGTGAATTACCTTTGGTTCCCATCATGATGTCGGGGTCTCAGAGTTTGCTATTTTGTAATTTTCAGCATGATATGCTTAGTTGGAAAGTACTAGCAATTTGATTGCTCCTATTGTCTTCATCATTTGCTTTGAAGTTTGTTCAATACTCATAATAGTGCTGCTTGATAGAAGTATGATAAGGGTTTCTGTTCAACCCTTCTCTTTCCCGGGCATGTATTTGATGCTACTAAATTCTAGGCTGCATTATGCACAGAAGAATCATCTCTATGTCATTGTAGAATATATTGAACCAAAGAATTGTGACAAAAGCTCAAGGATGATCATTCTGATATTTGTCTGATTTACTCTGATTCAACTCTTTCCTTCTATATTTGCAGGCAATGCTTTTTGGAGGGCAGAACAGTTTGCCATCTTTTCTGGCTCGTCAGTATATTCCTGGTCTTGATGTAGTGGTGGATCCTTGTGCTGCTGTCCTTGTTCTGGTTGTTACTGGGCTTCTATGTTTTGGAATCAAGGAGGTATTTTGTATTTAAATTTGATAATCTTATATTTGAAATCCATTCACTGAGGAGGTACAATTAATAGTACCACTTGTATACATCATGTTGATGTTGGGCTACATCATGTTGATATTGGGCCTAATCACCGAATCCACAGAGTACTCTGGTGCAAGGAGTTATCACCGTAGCAAATGTATGTGCCATGATTTTTGTCATCATTGCTGGAGGATATTTGGGTTTCAAAACTGGATGGCCCGGATATGAACTTTCTACAGGGTAATTGATCAGTAGCTTCTAATAAATAATCCTGAATGACTATTTTTTACCGTTACGGCATTACATCATCCTTTACTTATTTTTTTGGACATTTGATAGATATTTCCCATTTGGTGTTGATGGGATGCTTGCTGGCTCTGCAACCGTCTTTTTTTCTTACATTGGTTTTGACTCAGTAGCAAGCACGGCTGAGGAGGTAAAAAATTGAGTGTCACATTTTTTTTTTCAAAACTGCACATGATATGTTCTTCAGTACTGCAGGAGTTGAAACTTTTATTTCTAGTTTTACTTCCTGATGTGATAAAAAAATGAAATATCAATCATTTTTGACAGGTGAAAAATCCACAAAGAGATCTTCCCCTTGGAATTGCATCTGCACTATCCATATGTTGCGCTTTATACATGCTAGTTTCAGTTGTCATTGTTGGCCTAGTACCGTATTATGCCATGGATCCTGACACACCCATATCTTCTGCTTTTGATTCCCATGGGATGCATTGGGCTGCGTAAGTTACTTTAAATATGTAGCATTTTCTATTTACTTCAACAAGCTGGTGATTCTGAGAAATGGTTCTTTTTTGTACGAACTATTCAGTTACATTATTACAATTGGGACTGTTACTGCTCTTTGCTCGACATTGATGGGTTCAATTCTGCCTCAGGTGACTAATTTAAGTGTTTCTCTACTAATCATTTGGTGCAATAATGAATGTTCTCTTAATATGTATCCTTGATTTTTGTGTTTCAGCCACGAATCTTGATGGCGATGGCTAGAGATGGTTTATTGCCGCCTTTTTTCTCAGATCTTAACAAAAAATCTCAAGTTCCACTGAAGGGCACGGTAACAACTGGAATAGTAGCTGCTGTGCTTGCATTCTTTATGGATGTTTCACAATTGGCTGGCATGGTAAGTTTCTGTAAATATCTCAATTAGCTATCAATATCTAGAGACTTGATAGAGGTATAATCAGGGAATCAAATTTATAGAGCACAAAAAAAAATCCAGATGTCCTTGTATTCTGCAGATTACATCAAGACTCTTCTGTAATTGTTGACACTTTAGTCTTTTGACCATCCACAATGATAACTGAATTTCTTGATTTTGAAAGTTGTTAACAATATACTGAAAAGAAATTGCTAAAAATCATTATTTTTTTCTGATGCAGGTCAGCGTTGGTACACTACTCGCATTTACTATGGTGGCAATATCTGTACTAATACTGAGATATGTCCCACCAGATGAAGTGCCCGTTCCCTCCTCACTTCAAGATTCCATTGATGCTGTTGCTTTAAGATACAATGCTATCACCCCGGAATTTGCCGCCTCAAAGGACACCGAAAAGCCTTTGCTTGACAAAGGGGATTCTCCAGCGCAGTTCCCTGAAATTGTAAAGCAAGTAGTGGAAGGAAGTTGTAAGTTTACTACTCATATCTAATCATTTCGGTAAAATTCAACTCCCATTATTTTTGGAAAAACTCAACTCTTGTGATTTTCTAGATGCTTATTTCAAAGTTAACTTTTGACAGACATAATCAGTGATGAGAAGCGGCGAAAAATTGCTGGTTGGACCATAATGTTTACATGTATAGGGGTGTTTATCCTCACATCTGCTGCTTCATGTGTGTATCTTGCCAGGTAAAGTCTAATGGTGTTCCTTTCTAAATTAAGATTCTTCAGTTTTAGATGATCTGTGGAGATACAAAAGCTCTTTTAAATATATAGCCTGTGAATATAGGCCTAGGACTTTTATCATATCTATTAGTACTAAACTATGCATTATGGGTTATGTTTTACTGTCCAGTATTACTCGTTACACGCTGTCTGGAGTTGGCTGCTGTCTTCTTTTAAGTGGTCTGGCAGTGCTCAGTTGTATAGATCAAGATGATGCAAGACACAACTTTGGTCACACAGGAGGTACAGTCTAATTCTTAGTTTATAATGTGTGGGTTGATTTCAAGACTCTTATATATTGCTGATATCATGGAGTTTTTAAATGTGCTGGGTTTTTTCATGCAGTTCTATTATAAGTGAATTTTGGTACATTCGGCGTTTCCTTTTTTCATGCTTCACCCTGCGTTTCCTTTTTTTTTTCTCTTTGGACTTCGGCTTTTACGTTTCATTTTTGTTCTGTTTAGACTTTGCTTTGGTTGACTTGTTCTCTATCTTGTTCTGTGGTCCTGTCGGGATTTTTGGTCGCTCCCCCGTTGCTTTAAGCCCGGGGTGCCTCCATCTTGACCCCCCAGATTTCCCGTAAGGGAAGCTCCACTGGGTAATTGTTGTTGTTGTTTGGACTTCGGCTTTTAGTTCCTAAATTTTTTTCCTTTTTCAAGCTGAAGTTTACTACATTCATATAATGTCAATAGTAACGCATTGATCAATAAAATTCCGTTAATCATCTGGATTTAAGCTAATGCACTCAAAACACGTCTTTCCATTTGTACCAGGTTTTATTTGCCCATTCGTCCCATTGCTTCCTATCGTTTGCATTCTCATCAACGTCTACCTACTGATAAATCTCGGGTGAGTATTCTTCACCTTTCCCCTTTAAAGATGCATGCCATATCTCCAATCAAATTTGAAGTGGCACTAACATTTGAAGCATTACATGATGTTTTCACACATTTTATCTAACAACTCACAATCATACTTCTTTGGTTTCTTGCAACTTCCAGATTTGCAACTTGGATGCGTGTATCAGTATGGCTATTCCTAGGAGTCTTGGTCTACTTGTTCTATGGCAGGACACACAGCTCTCTTAGAGAGGCGGTTTATGTTCCAATTGCACACATTGGTGAGATAAACCGCAATCCACAGGATATTCTGGCTTAGTTGTACTTGGAATCGCTTTGGATGTAAAATATACATGGGTTTCGATTCGTTTGTATGTTGTGGAGACATAGCTATTGCAAGGCTTAATTTGATGTTTAAGCTTTGCTGGGTCGTGTATATAGGATCCATAGGGATTAAGCCTCTTACTACCCTTACGGGAAATGTAAATTTGATGTGCTTTTATAACGAAATCATGTTATTGTTAATGGGTTCATGGAAACCTGGATTAATGCTGAGTCACCGATGTAAAATATTTACTGGAAATATGGAATGTCTTTTGAGCATTTTGTGTTATTTTCTCCCTCTAATTTAACCCTCACGCAGCATAAAAGGAACTTAACATTTTTCTACAGTATATAATTGTATAAACCAGGCCAAGAGAGGCTGCAGAAGAATGCGATTTGCAAATGGCGGTGGCATGGGCGTAAATTCTACAAACTATAGGGGTAAAAGGGGAACGAAAATGCGTTCCATTCCATAAATATTGCTGCGTAAACTAAGAGAAGCTGCGCTTTTCATTCTCTACTGTAAGCACTTGGCGGCGTGTTTTCCCGCCACTTTCCTCTCACTCTCTCATTCGCCGTCTCCGATCGGCTTCGGCGATGTTGTGGGTCGACAAATACCGTCCAAAAACCCTAGACAAGGTCCTTGTGCACGAAGATGTGGCTCAAAATCTCAAGAAATTGGTACTAATTTTTCCTGATTTCTCTCTCTTACTTCGAAAATCAAGTACGATAAAATTTTCTTTCAAATCTCTCTGGCCGTTTTCTGATGTTCAATCTCATGGTAGGTTACGGAGCAAGATTGCCCGCATTTGCTGTTCTATGGCCCTTCCGGCTCCGGCAAGAAGACCCTAATTATGGCGCTTCTCAGACAGATGTTTGGTGCTGGCGTTGAAAAGGTCGCCGATTTTGCCTAGATTTTCTTTTCTCCATGAACATTTACCGTGCCTGTTTGATGGTGTTAAATATAATTTGCTTATTGTTTGCAGGTGAAGGTGGAGAACAAAGACTGGAAAATCGATGTGAGTTCGTATACATCTATATGAAGTACTTCCAGCAATTAAAATGATGCTTGGGTTAAGAACATTCTAATTTTGGGGTAGAGGTCTAGTTGGAGATTTTTTTTTGCTGCCTTTTCTTCTTGACAGTGGAAATTGTACGTTTCTATGCTGTAGACTTCTAGGTACGATATACCACAAAATTTCATTGCTCTATTTTAACCTGGATTGCAAATGGAGTGGTCTGCCTTGAAAGAACGAGGGTTTTGATGCAATGGGGCTTGCAATGTACTTATAACAAAAGCTATGGCTATATTGTAAAGAAAAAATCAGAAGCAGGCAATTAAGTGTCACATATACCTTGTGATACTAACTTGTTGTATTAACTTCCAAACGCATCAATAATTGGGTTTCAGCTATGAATGAATTTTGAACGGGTGTCCCATAAGTTGTACAACACTAAAACTAATAATCTCTTGGTGCAGTGGTCATCAATGTACTTATTTTGGGTTGCCTTCAAAGTAGTAGCTCTCTGCCCTTCTTTCCCTTTTTGAAGTATCATTATAACACTCTTTCCAGGATATGATGTGGATATATGCATGATCCTACATCATTAGGATGAACATGAGCATCTAAATATTGATCATATACTAATGTCATTTCTTTTAATGTTGACCTTTCTAAGGCTGGGACTAGGACAATAGATATTGAGATGACAACGCTGTCAAGTACCCACCACATAGAGTTGAATCCAAGTGATGCAGGATTTCAGGACAGATATATTGTTCAGGAGATAATCAAAGAAATGGCAAGGAATAGGCCAATTGACTCTAAAGGAAAGAAGGGATTTAAAGGTGATGCTCTTTATCTTTCTGCATTGTACTTGGATGAAGTGCTTCATTGTCTTATGCAACATTGCTTTAGAATCCATCTCCTTACCACTCTGACTATTATGCCAAGGTACTTGAAGCATGCACCATGTCTGATTGTGCACTTCTGAGGTTAACTTTAAATGACAACATAGGTTGAACTAGAATAAAACATAGATTTGCATTCTGTCGATGAAAAAGGTAACTTTCTATTAAGATGAGGGCATTGCAAGATGAGACTAAAGAAGTCTGCACAACTAAAAGAAAAAGATTATCAACTTTTAATCCAAGGGAAAAGAGAGAAAAGACAGTAACAGATTGAATGTAAAATGAGCTACTCGTCAATTGACTTGCTTCACTTAATCAACTAGCCTCTCCCGTTTTCCCCCTTCACACTATAGTAGGTTGGTCAACTATTTTCAACTCGAGGATACACTCTGCGATGAAAAGTTGTTTAAATTTTCTCTTTGATTCAGATGCCTCCAAACTCCACAAATATGTCAAGAAACCCCTAATCACCTTCACTAAATAGCTTTAAATAAAACCCAACACATGTTTTATATGGCTTCCTGCCAATCTTATCTTTTTGTTGGCAGTTTGGAACATGAATGATTTTTAAACCGGTGAGTTTCATAAGGAAGCATTCTTGCCTGCTGATTGATGAGTTTGACTTTTTTTTATACAATTGCAGTCTTGGTGCTCAATGAGGTTGACAGACTTTCAAAGGAGGCTCAGCATTCACTACGGAGAACAATGGAGAAGTATAGTGCATCGTGCAGGCTGATTCTCTGCTGCAATAGTTCTTCCAAGGTTACAGAAGCAGTACGATCTCGGTGCTTGAATATAAGGATAAATGCTCCGTCAGAAGAACAGGTAATCAATTCATTAGACAACATCATATGATCAACACATGTACTAATTACTTAACACTCTCCCAAACATGTACTAAATAACATTTCGCTCCTTTGAATAATATATACATAAAATGACCCTCGTGCACATGGTGCATTAGCAAACGGTGGACTTTGTGACCAAGTGGACACGGGTTCAATTCACACCAATGTAGAGAATGCCATGATTTACATCTTCCATCACGCCAGGACAGAAATGGCAGGATGGAATGTCATCCAAAATTTTAAATACATCAGATGAGGACAAAAGAGTAATAAATCAATAATAGGACGACTTATGCCTATAACTGTACTGTTATGAATTCTGAAGATTTTATAATGGCTTGTTTTGCAGATTGTAAAAGTATTGGATTTCATAGGCAAGAAGGAAGGGTTACAAATTCCACCTGGATTTGCAGGGCGTGTGGCAGCAAAATCCAATCGGAGTTTAAGAAGAGCTATACTATTGTTTGAAGCTTGTCGTGTGCAACAGTTGAGACTTGTGCCACTGCAAAATTTCTATCAGCTTCTCTTGGTCTATTAGACTTCTATTAGGCTGTATACTAATACCTGCTGCGTTTATTTGATATTTTTCATAGGTACCCTTTTACCAGTGACCAGGCAATACCCCCAATGGATTGGGAAGAATACATTTCAGAGATAGCATCTGACATGATGAAGGAGCAAAGCCCAAAAAGGTTTAAACTCGTGTCTTTTTGCTTAATGTTTGAACAATTGATACTTCTAAGTGGAAAAGTGGATGTTCGTTTTGCAAGGATAATGCTGTAATAATCTAATTTTGTGTGCTTGACTTGATAGATTATTCCAGGTTCGAGGAAAGCTGTATGAGCTACTCACTAACTGTATACCTCCAGAAGTCATTTTAAAGGTAGAAGCAGCTTATAAGCTTCTTTTTCCATGTATTTTTCCTACATTATCATTGAGTAGTTTTATTTGTTGTGTATACCAGAAGCTTCTTTCTGATCTGTTAAAGAAGCTGGATGCTGAACTAAAACATGAAGTATGCCGCTGGGCTGCCTATCATGTAAGTTTATTGCCTGTACGAATGTTCAGTTTTCTATTTTTAAATTTGGTATGCAATATATAGGACACAAATCATAAACTTTGCCTGGTGGGCTTTGGCATATCTGCATAGTCATTGGTACATCATGCTTACCTGATTCATAATAAACTGAGATGTGAAGCGCCAAAATCATTCTGGGTCAGCTTACTGTAGGCTTAATTCTGTACATTTTATGTACAAGATATGTCAATCTTATTAAGTAGTCCCTCCGTTTCACAATATAGGTCCCCTTTCCACTTTTCACAAGTTTTAAGACAAGCTTACAATGGAATTGATGAGATGTTTTTTATGTACAAAATTAAATTGAGAATGAATCATATAGAATTACCCAATGGGTGAGTTTTATTAGTATTAAGAAAAGGGCATTGGAACTAGAAATAAACAACAAGAAATACATTAATTGAATAAATGAATGTGTTATTTTTAGCAAGTTTTAGCATTAATTGATTAAAAAGGGACCTACATTGTGAAACAAGATTTTGAGCTAAAAGGAACCTATATTGTGAAACTGAGGTAATAACAAAATAATAATAGTAGGTCAGGAAGATTCCGTCTACATCCCATGTTTGCTAAAAAGTTCTTGGGTTTCATGCAGGAACACCGAATGCGACTTGGGCAGAAGGCCATATTCCACCTTGAAGGTATTACTTAATGGATTGAAATCTAGCAGACAATTTCAAGGGATTAACCTATATACATTAGTAACATTACATTTCTAAAACCCTATCCTGGCAATGGTGTGTTGCTGTTGACATGAGGAAGAAGAAAATCTATTAGAAAGTATTACCTGGCATTTAAATTTATTGCTTAATGATCTTATTCACTATCCTGACTTGTTAATCTTTCACCCTCTCTTAAGCACGGACAGCAAGTGTTTGGTTACCAAGTGCATTGGTGAAAGCCATTTTTTGTTGATATTTATATATGTTGATTCCTTCTGTACTTGATTGACTTCTTCTTCTTTTAAAACAGCATTTGTGGCCAAGTTTATGAGCATCTACAAAGCTTTCCTGATTGCTACATTCGGTTGAGAGAACTGCCTTGTCCTCAGTAGCTGAGTGATTTTTGGAGCATCAGGCTCGGCCCTCCTATGGCGTGGTTGCTAGTATTATTGCTTATGTGCATCCCTTTCTTGTTTCTGGGTTGTCATGGCATAACATTCTAGGAATCTATCAATCTGGAGGATGAAGTCACTGGGCTTGAATTTACGTTGGCACCCACTTTGGTCTTGATTCTGACAAAAAAAAATTGTCTAGTGTTATTTATCAACACTCTCCTTTGGCTGTAGTCAAGAGCTCTTATGGTTGCTATGCTTTGATATTTGCTATTTCAAAATGCCTTGTCAGATGAATCTCTTTGTCTTGTGATGAATGGATCCGAGTCCTCTTTTTTTTTTTTTTTAAGTTGTCAAAAATATCTCTAATGAGTCTCAAGTGGTAAAACACACTGAGACTTGTAAAATGTTGGCTGATAAACATAAACTTAGAGCAAGCCCAACAGATCCTCCAAATTCTTGGGAAATGAACTTTTGGAGATTTTAGACCATTTTTTTGGTCCAACAGATTCCCTATCTCGTTCCCTATTATAGAGTGATTCTCCAAAATGGGTAGAGATCTCTCCAAATTTAGGGAATTTCCTAAAACATGTGGGGAATTCATTAAATGTATATAATAAATTATAGCTTATTTCTATTGGTTAAATAAGTAAGATAATATTTAATTTATTATTAAATATGTATGATAGAATATTTTATATGGTAAAAATAAAAGTATTAAATGTAGTATTCTCTAAAATAGAGAATCTGTTGGAGTTGAACTGAATTTTTTTTGGAGAATATGACTATTGGTTCTCTATTTTGGGGTAAATTTTAGAGCATCTGTTGGGGATGCTCTTACACGCTAAAGAAGACTCCAGATATGTTCTTGAACCTCATCAGCCATAATATTGATATATTAAAGGGAAAATTGCATTTAATCACCCTTTATTTTACACTTATTGCAATTAACCACCCTTTATATTTTTTTCTACACTTAAACACCCCTTATTTGTAATTATGTGCATTTAACCACCCATTTTAACTAAAAACTTCATTTTCTCCGTTAATTAAAGTAAATTACGCTTTTTCCTATCTTTTTAAATTTTATTTATAATAAATAAATAAAGGAAAAACCATAATTGACACTTATAAATTTCAATATGTCGATAACCCTGACCTATTTTCCTTCATAATAATTCATTCCCTCCACCCAATGACGAAGAAGAACCACGACTTCGCCGATGCAAACACCATGGGTTTTGGATCTGATTTTGACGACTTTTAGTGTCCCTTGGAGCCGATCGTGTCTAATTTGATGGACAACGACTCGAGATTCAAAAGGTTGAGATGTAGGCCAAAATCCAATAATAATGACATTCCAAGCTCAATTTATTCCTAAATTCTTTTATTTATTGTAAATAAAATTAAAGAAGACGGGCAAAACCGTAATTTACTTTAATTAACGAAGAAAATAACGTTTTTCATCAAAATGGGTGGTTAAATGCACATATTTACAAATAAGGGGTGGTTAAGTGTAGAAAAAAATATAAAGGGTGGTTAATTGCAACAAGTGTAAAATAAAGGGTGGTTAAATGTAATTTTCCCTATATTAAACGTACAAGTGAAGAACACTCGAGACACCTTCTTGAACCCGATCAACCATAATATTGTGATTTGTCTTAACTTCCCCGCCACTCAATCTATAGTGTCAAGTGCTGCTATCCGAAGATAGTACGTAGTAGAAGAAGAGATGGCTGCCAAATCTATGAGGTTAAGCGGTAATGAAGCTTGTTCCACCACCGTCTGCCATTTCAGGGATGGAAGCCTTCTCGCCGCTTTACTCTCACCCCCCCAGCCCCCTCCCCTCCGCTAATACAGAAATTCTGTATTGTTCCAAATGCTAGAGAAATTTGAGCTAATGTTCAACAGAATGAACAACAACTCAATCAACTCACCAGATTATTGATCGGATTGAAGAAACACAATCAACTAAATGAGATTGAATGGAGAATTTGATGAAATTGATAGATGAGAGAGATATTGGGATAAAAGGGAAATTGTTAATATTCTGAACGAATCCAATACAAGCTCGCCATTGCTTATTTAAAGACAATGGTCTCTCAACAGAATTGTAAACAGAATTGTAAGAGAACGTACAAGATTATTACACGTGTCTAATTGAGAACCACACGATCTAATTCTGTTAGAACAATCGTTTTCACTGTATCAAATCTCCCTCTTTTGAAAAACCTTGCCCACAAGGTTTATTAAGCATGAAAATCAGGGAATTTCTTCAAAAGATCATAGTAATATTCCCAGATTGCTTCTTCCAGAGGTTGATTAACCCACTTGACCAACACCTGAGTTGCAGCCTTCCCCTGCCTATTAACCATCTTCCGTTCTAATATACTTTCTGGCTTCTTAACTATTGCATCAGCAAGAATGGTAGGAAGAGTAGTAGACGAAGAAGCAACACCCACATGTTGTTTCAATTGAGAAACATGAAAGACTGGATGAATTTGGGAAGTAGAAGGAAGTTCCAATTTGTATGCCACTTTCCCAATCCTGTCTATGACCTTATAGGGCCCATAATATTTTGGTGCCAATTTCTGAGATGATCTCAAACTCACAGAGTGCTGTCGGTATGGCTGAAGCTTTACATACACAAAATCACCAAGATCAAAATTTCTGTCGCTTCTATGAGAATTAGCAACTTGCTCCATACGATGTTGCGCACGCAATAAGTGGAATTTGAGAATCTTTATCATATTTTCTCGCTCCTGCAAACATTTGGCTACAACATCCACTTTGGATTCACCAGGAAGATATGGTAAATGATGTGGTGGTGCTTGACCATAAACAGCTTCATAAGGAGTAATCTGAGTGGCAGAATGGAATGAAGTATTGTACCAAAACTCTGCTAAAGGAAGCCATTTGCTCCACATATGAGGCCTATCACTTGTCATACACCTCAAATACGTTTCAATGCATCTATTGACCACTTCCGTTTGGCCATCCGATTGAGGATGATAAGCACTAGACAGATTTAAAGAGACTCCTTGCAAAGTGAATAATTCCTGCCAGAAGTCACTAAGAAACACAGCATCTCTGTCACTAACTATGGAACGAGGAAAGCCATGCAGTTTGAATATATTGTCGAGATAAACCTGGGCTACTGAAGAGGCTGAGTAAGGGTGAGCAAGAGCTACAAAATGAGCTGCCTTGCTTAGTCTGTCAACTACTACCAGAATAACTGATTTCCCAAAAGATAGAGGTAAACCAGTAATGAAATCCATAGAAACATCAGTCCATATTGATTCGGGTATAAGAAGAGGTTGAATCAAACCTGGTGAAGCAGCATTTTCATATTTGCATTGTTGACAAACTGAACAACCTCTTATATAACTCTGAATATCTTTCAACATACCTTTCCAGTAGAACAGACTCTTAACCCTTTGATAAGTGACATCTCGCCCAGAATGACCACTAGTACCAGAACAATGCAGCCAGTCCATAATTTTGTTTCTGAGGTTACCATCTTGAGGAACTACTAATTTGCTCTTTCTCCTCAATAATTCCTTACTCCAGGAATAATGTTTCTTAGCTTTCGAATTGTTCTTTAAAGACTGAATTATCTGCTGTACATTTGCATCAGATTCATAAGCCAACTGAATTTGTTGTAGAATATCACATTCCAACACAAACAAGGCCATATGTAAAACTTCAGCTCCATCTACCCTTGATAATGCATCAGCTGCCAGATTTTCCCTGCCTTCGCGATACTGAATCTCATAATCAAATTCCAGCAGCTTAGGTAACCATTGTTGTTGGATTGGAGTATTGAGACGTTGCTCCAACAAATACTTGAGGCTGCGTTGATCTGTTTTGATGATGAAATGCCCAGTAAGCAGATAATGCCTCCACTTTTGGACTGCAAAAACCACAGCTAACAATTCTTTTTCATAAATTGATAAGTGTAGTTGCTTCCCTTTAAGATGCCGACTTATATAAGCTAGAGGATGGCCATCCTGCATCAAAACTGCCCCAATACCCTGTGTTGAAGCATCAGTCTCCACCAAAAAAGGCCTATCAAACCGAGGTAATGCCAACACAGGTGCTGCACATAATGCTGTCTTAAGGGTAACAAAAGCAACATCAGCTTCTTCAGTCCAATCAAAAGCATCCTTCCTTGTCAACAATGTTAAGGTTCGAGCAATAACTCCAAAACTTTTCACAAATCGCCTATAGTAAACAGCCAACCCAAGGAACCCCCTTAATTGCTTCAAATTCTTAGGTGTTGGCCACTCAAACACAGCCTTGATCTTACTCGGATCTGTTGCTACCCCCTGTGCTGAAATAAAATGACCCAGATACTCTACTCTGTCAGTAGCAAATGAACACTTGCTTCTTTTAGCAAACAAGTGATTGCATCTCATAACTTCAAATACAGCACCTAAGTGTTGTACATGATCATCCATAGAAGAGCTGTAAATCAATATATCATCAAAGAAGATCAATACTGATTTCCTGAGGAACTTCCTGAAAACTGCATTCATTAAACTCTGAAAAGTAGCCGGAGCATTTGTTAACCCAAAGGCATTACCAAATACTCGTAATGACCATTGTGTGTTTTGAAAGCCGTTTTATGCACATCCAATGGATCCATTCTGACCTGATGATAGCCAGACCTGAGATCAATCTTTGAATAAACTGATGAGCCACCCAATTCATCCAACAAATCTTCAATGATAGGAATAGGAAACCTATCTTTGATTGTCAATCCATTCAAGCTTCTATAATCCACACACAATCTCCACGATCCATCCTTCTTTTTTACCAAAACAACCGGTGAAGCATACGCACTAGAACTCGTCTGAATAATACCATCTCTGAGCATTTCTTGAACCATCTTATCAATCTCATTCTTTTGATAGACAACATACCGATAAGGCCTTTGATTTACTGGATTAACTCCTTCCATTAACGGAATTTTATGGTCAAATCCTTCTCTGGATGGAGGCAACTGAGTAGGAACTTGAAAAATATCATCATATTGTTCTAACAAGGCAGAAATGCTAGGGTGAACCTCATCCTTAACAGAGGTAGACATAGCGCAAAGAGAGATCCCAGACTCATCAATATCAGATGAAACATATAACATAGCAAGCTGAATATGTTGTGCAACCACCTTGTTAACCCTCTTAGCTCGTATCTCCCTTACTGAACCCTGTTTCAACCCATTCAAAAGAATCTTCTTGCCATCCAACTTAAATTCCATAACTAGATTTTTGAAATCCCATTTAATAGGACCCAAGGTTTCTAGCCATTGGATTCCAAGTACCATATCACAGCAACCCAACAGAATAACCATAAGATCAGCCTGAAATGTAGTTTGTTGGAAACTCCACTCAAACTTCTCAATCTTGGCACTAACTTGCAAGGAACTACCATCAGCTACTGTTACCTTAGTTGACCCTGCAGGATGCATTTTACAACCCAAGAGCTCTGCAACTTTCTTATCAATAAAGTTGTGTGTACTTCCTGAGTCCACAAGAATGAACAAGGCTTTCTTCCCATACATTCCTTTCACCCTCATAGTCCTAAAATTTGACACTCCTGCAACAACATTGACAGAAATCTGCATCTGATCTTCTTCCTCCGCTGTTGGCTCAATACAATCCTCTTCTTGATCAGAATCATCATCCAAATCTAACATATACAACTGCGTCTTCTTGTGTTTTAATTGATGACCAGGTGTAAACTTTTCATCACAATAGTAGCACAACCCCTTAGATCTTCTCTCATTTAATTCTTCACTGGTGAGAAATTTCCTGGGAACATTTATGCTTTCTTTAGGTTTGCTTCCCAAAAGACCATCAGATTTTGCTTCTGGTTCTTTTTTTGAGAAAGCAAAATTCTTATTGTTGTTGAATGATGGCTTGTTTCCACCTTGAAACTGACCAAATTGTTTCCTCGGGTGAGCTGATTCATACAACTTACCTAGCATGAAGCAATGCCTTACTGTTTTTGGCTGAAACATCCGCACATGCATCTGAGTTTCAGTACGTAATCCAGCAAGATAAGCGCTCACCAAATAATCTTCCGGCAGAATCACCCTATTTCTGATTGCCTCAAATTGGTCATGATACTCACAAATTCCCTGAGTCTCCTGCAAATTCTTCAATTCAGCGATTGGATCATCTAGCAATTCACCAAATCTTTCCAAGATTACTGACTTGTAGCACGCCCAATCAGCCAAGATTCTTTGACCACTTTCTGTTTGAGCCAAAGACTGATGCCAAGTTGCAGCTTGATCATCAAAATGAATGGATGCCAATCCTACCTTTAGTTCCGGAGGAGTGTGATCGATCGAAAAAAACTGCTCAATCTTGAATAACCAATCCTTCACCTTGTCACCATTGAAACGTGGGAAATCAATTTTTGATAGGCGTGTAACACCAGAATAACCATGATGCCTGTGACGCCCTTGCTCTTGCAAGTTTTGAGCTCCAATGATCGAAACATCGACTTCTCTGGAATTGTGCTCTCCCGAAATCGGATGAACTGGTAGAGCTTTGATCGCCGCGAACAAAGAAGCCAATCCTTCTTTGAATTCAGAATCAAGCTTCTGCATCCTTGCTTCCAGACCCACAAATTTCGAAGCCACCGCTTCTTCTGCTTCACGAACAGCCGCCTCCTTCAACAGATCTTGTGATCTCGTCATGTCCGCAGGTCGCCGGCTCTGATACCACTAATACAGAAATTCTGTATTGTTCCAAATGCTAGAGAAATTTGAGCTAATGTTCAACAGAATGAACAACAACTCAATCAACTCACCAGATGATTGATCGGATTGAAGAAACACAATCAACTAAATGAGATTGAATGGAGAATTTGATGAAATTGTTAGATGAGAGAGATATTGGGATAAAAGGGAAATTGTTAATATTCTGAACGAATCCAATACAAGCTCGCCATTGCTTATTTAAAGACAATGGTCTCTCAACAGAATTGTAAACATAATTGTAAGAGAACGTACAAGATTATTACACGTGTCTAATTGAGAACCACACGATCTAATTCTGTTAGAACAATCGTTTTCACTGTATCACCTTCCTCCGGCACCGTCGCCACCTGTTGTTCTCTGAGCTGTTTGGAAGCTCCTTTATGCCTACTCTCTCAACTGCTGCTCACTGCCACGATCACCACACAAGGCGCCTATCTGTTCTTGCCTTGGCCGGTGGAGGTCTTCTCTCTCCCTCTCTCTCTCTCTCTCTCTCTCTCTCTCTCTCTCTCTCTATAATGCTGAATTTTGGTTTCGGAATTATGTTGATATGATTTGGTTGGTTTTTCAATTGCCGTGATTGATCTTAATAATTCACTATTAGTTCTCTCTTGCAAATTCATTTGATCATGTCTGCTGTGCTATGTGAGACTTTAGTTTCGTGCTGCTTCTTGACCTACCTTATACAGTAGACTTACCTGCAGATCTTCAGGTGCTTGCAGATGAATACAGGTCACAATTGATAGAAAAAATGTTGTTGAGTTGGATGATGAGTCTATGGAGAGTTACTTGGAAGGAAATGAGCCTAATGAGGAAACTATTAAGAGATTGATCAGAAAAGGAACCGTTTCTGCTACCTTTGTGCCAGTTTTGTGTGGTTCAGCATTTAAAAACAAGGGTGTTCAAAATTTGCTTGATGCGGTTCTGGGCTATCTTCCTTCACCAATTGATTTGCCTGCAATGAAAAGTACTGATCCTGAAAACTGAGCATTGAAAGGAAGGCAAGTGATGATGAACCGTTTGCTGGGCTTGCATTTAAGATCATGACCGACCCGTTTGTAGGGTCCCTTACTTTTGTGAGAGTATATTCAGGAAAGCTGTCTGCAGGGTCTTATGTATTGAATAAAAACAAGGGAAAGAAAGAGCGGATTGGAAGACTTCTTGAAATGCATGCTAATAGCAGAGAGGATATTAAGGTGGCTGGTGATATTATTGCCTTTGCTGGATTGAAGGATACTATAACCGGTGAAACATTGTGTGATCCAGATGCTCCTATAATACTCGAACGAATGGAATTCCCTGATCCTGTTATAAAGATTGCTATTGAACCGAAGAATAAGGTGGATATTGACAGGGTGTCTGCTGGTCTAGTCAAGCTTGCTCAAGAAGACCCTTCTTTCCACCTTTCAAGAGATGAAGAGATTAACCAAACTGTGATTGAAGGAATGGGAGAATTGCATCTTGAAATTATTGTTGATCGCCTCAAAAGGGAATTCAAGGTACTCCCTCTGTTTGCAAAAGAATGTCATTTCTCAAGCTTTGATACACCTGTTAAGGAATTCACTAATCAAACTAAAACATTATAAACTTTTCATAAACTTTACAATTATGTATTACCCACCTCATTTGGAGCCAATGAGAACTATTGATATATGCAATTATGCATTTTCTAAAGTTCTTCGTTCTAGTTCTACTTTTCAATTTTTCAAGCTAGAATGTCATCTTGTTTTTGTAATTACAGGTTGAAGCAAATGTAGGTGCACCACAAGTGAACTGCCGGGAAAGCATCTCAAGAGTCTCAGAAGTTACATTCACAAGAAGCAATCAGGAGGTCAAGGGCAGTTTGCTGATGTCAACATTCGGCTTGAGCCTTTGGAAACTCGGTAGTGGATACGATTTCAAGAGTGAAATTAAAGGAGGTGTAATCCCCAGGAATACATCCCGGGTGTGATGAAGGGACTAGAGGAATGCATGATGAACGGTGTGATTGCAGGATATCCGGTTGTAGATGTACGAGCTGTTCTAGTTGATGGGTCTTGCCATGATGTGGGTTCAAGTGTGCTTGCGTTCCAGCTGGCTTCTAGAGGTGCATTCAGGGACGGGATGAGGAAAGCAGGTCCTAAGCTGTTGGAACCGATCATGAAAGTTGAAGTTGTTACTCCTGAAGAACACCTTGGAGATGTCATTGGTGATCTTAATTCAAGGAGAGGTCAAATCAACACCTTTGGTGATAAGCCTGGTGGACTTAAGGTTTGATGTAGGAGATATATCTACGGAATTAAGGTTAAATGAACTTGAAACTAAGGGTCGGTTTGGATTGCCACATTAAATTGTGTAATCCAAACAGGGGCTGATTTTTTACATGTTTTTCCTAGATTTGGAATAATTCTTTTGGATAAGCTTTTTTTTTGAGGGTTCATGTTTTTCAATTAGGGTAAACCATCTAAGGAATCTTAGCCTTTGACATTAGAAAGACTTTTTTTAATCTTTCAATTTGATTCAGGTTGTTGATGCATTTGTACCATTAGCTGAAATGTTTCAATATGTGAGCACATTGCGAGGTATGACCAAAGGCCGTGCATCCTACACAATGCAATTGGCTAAGTTTGATGTGGTTCCACAGCATATTCAGAATCAACTTGCCAAAAAAGAGGAAGATGTTGCTGCTTTGATTCTATTAGTTGTAAGTCGTAGTTGCTGGAATTTTTTTGATCTCCAAAGACCCGTTGAGTTTTGCAAGCACTTGCCAGTAAAGAGAGAGCTGGTAAGCAACCGTTTGAAGGGTGAATTTTAAATCCTTTGATACAGAATGGGTTTGAAGTGATCAGAATGATCTGTAAACAAAACATCACAAACAAAGCATTTCCTTCCTCATTGATGAACTTGTAGTAATGATTGATCTATGTATAGGTTAATTTCCATTCGCAAACAAATCTTGGGTGATTAATTTTGGTGTAAACAAAGGTCGTTTTCTTCTTGTTATATTCATTTTCTCTTAAATTTGGATAGAATGGAATCCTAGATCTGACCTTTGAATAAGGTCTTCAATCTGGAAAATTCAAACTCGGATGGAATCCCAGATCTGACCGTTTGAGAAATTTAAACTCGAATTGTTGGGTGCCTTCGAAGAGAAGACAGCCCCTCCAAAAATTAGCGTATGCCACTTATAAGCAGCGCGCACACGGTATTCTTTAGTAAAAGGCGAAAGAATAGTTCGCTTTGTGCTCACTGCGTGGCTGCGTGATTTGTTCAGTCCAAGCAAACTCTTTTTTATACTGCTTCTCCGTGTTTCTTCTTTCTCCAATATCCGATGTGGGATAGTGCGAGAAAACACGTCCCGTATGTGGTGATCGGGATCTCTCCATTTTAACGGTGGATCGAGAGTTTAAACTCAAATCTCTTCAATTTATCAATTTAATGTCATGTTGCAGATGATCTAGGATGTAAAACTTGCATTAATCTTTAGTTTGGTTACATGCCAATTGAACGCTGTGATGTTTTTTCCCTGCTCGTCGATGGATCGAGCTGGATTTGAAGCAAGTCGCTCTAATCTGAAATTGATTGGTCGTATGCACTTACTGCTAGATCGAAGTTGGATTCTATATGAAGAAGGAAGTAGGAAGTGATTTTATAGTTGCGATGATCGATTTGAAGCACTGTTTCTGGATAAACATATACACGCTGATCTGGAACTTGCTACTGCTGATTTCTGAGAGACTGAGATTGAATTGTTGAGGGGCTGTGTTTTTATTAAGCAAGAGATTTTAAATCTGTGATTATCAATTCAAGTCACATATATTGCTCTACTAATCACAATTGTTTTTGTTGCCAATTATTTGAGCACTCAAATAGGTAACGTGAGCTTCCTGGTCCTCCTGTATGAGTGTATGACAATATTAAAAAGTTGTTATGGCTTCCAAATAATTAACGGGTCAAAGGGGAAAAAAAGTGTCAGATAAAAATCACGTATGGAACTCTTCTTTCATGAAATCACTCTGTTATATAACTCATTCATCAAGCCACACTTTTTTCCCAATCATTTTGACAAAGAGCTTGTTCAAAAATAGACGCAACCCGTACATGTTGTATATGATTGGTATCTATAGGTTCAGCAAAAAGTATATAAATATTGAGCAAAAAAGTAGTATTATAAAACTCCTGATTTCCCGGCGGAAAATTCCAACTGAAAGATGACAAGTAAAGTGAGTTAAAACAAAGACACACTTGTAATTCTCTTGCAGACATGTCAGCAAGTGCCCAAATCCCTCTCAGTCAACACCCACCTTGAAACTTAATTAACAAAAATATCAAGTATTAAGAAAGGGGTTTAACGTTTAAAAAACTCCTCTACATTTGATCATTTGACTAACCCCCAAATTCAGAGCTTTTGTGTGAATCAGTAAATAAACTCCCCTTTTTTTGATGTCCCCAAATAAAACCCAAGTCCTAGAATGAAGGCAAATTAACTGCACTCACGTGGATTGGTGCAAGAACAAGCCTTTTATCACAAGATTCACAAGAGATGAAAAAAACAGATCATCAACCTCCTCAAAGAAGATCACCTGCTTCCACCTTCTTCTTCTTCTTCACACTCAATGAATCCATTTCCAATCCCCAAAATCATTTTTCTAATTCAATTTTCTTGAAATCCGTCATTTTCACTCTCTCAATTCCTTGCACGCTACGCACCCATTAGTTTTTTATATTTCTTTCTTAATCACGCCTCTCTCTCCCCCCTGACAAACTACAAAGATTTTCCCTTCAACGATCCAATCATGCAGTCTGAAGAAGCTCCAAGAAGTCCTAAAAAACCTGAGAAATTCTTCAAGAATCCCTTCACAATCCTCTTCTTCCTTCATCTTCTCATTGTCTCAATCCTAGTCATAGCTCTCCTCGTTTATGGCTTCCTAATCTCCCCTGATCAAAACTTCCATCCTCAAAAATGGCTTTTCCCTCTCTTTGCGTCCATTTTCTGTGCCTTGATTTCTTCCTTGGCTTGGCTGTTGATCATTCAGTTGAATCCTTCGGCCGCACTCAAATCCATTTTCTGGCTAAGTCCCTTATTCACACTTGGAATCGGAATCGTTCTTGTTCTGGCCGGATCACCTGCGGATTTAGGAATTGGGATTCTTGCAATCATTTCATCTGTCGCCTTTTCAATCTACGGTTGCTGGGTAATTCCCCATTTACGCCATGGAATCCGAATGCTGAAGAATTGCACTGAGTTTTCCCCTCCCAAGAGTTTTCTGTTGGCATCAATGGCAATCTTCATAAGTGCGGCTTATTCATGTTTCTTGATTGCTGGAATCGGAGGAGCAAGATCAGGATCAATCAAGAGATCCAACGGCTACAAAGCCATCTTAATCACAGTGATCCTAATCAGCATGGGCTGGACAATGCAGGTGATCAAGAACATCTTGAGAGTGACATTCTCACGCATCCATCACATCAAATTCTTGCAAGATTCTGAAAACGGCGCTTTTTCATCCATCAAAGAGACGATTTCAGGGTCAATTGGGACAATCTGTCTAGGATCTTTGCTTGTGCCAATGATTGGGCTTGTCAGATGCTCAGCTAGAGCAATGGAGATTGCTTCAGGAGGGAGTGATGAGATTATGTTCTCTTGTAATGATTGTTACTCGAGCTTAGCTTCTAGGCTGATTAGGCACGGAAACCGATGGGGATTTGTGCACGTTGGAGCTTATGGAAAAGGAATTGTGCAAGCTTCTAGGGATATTTGGGAGCTCTTTGAGAGAGCTAGTGTAAATCTTGTTGTTGACAGTGACATTGCAAATTCCTTTTGTTTTCTTAGCGGTGTTGCTGGTGGATCACTGAGTAGTCTTGTAGGAGGTATTTGGGCTTTTGTGGTGCACAGAGATTATACTACCGAAGTCTCGGTTTATGCCTTCTTGATTGGATACTTTATGGTAAGTTTAATTGACCCTTTTCCAACTTCCAAGTTCTTAGAATAAAAATATAGAAAACTGAATGGATTTTGATTTGTTGTGAATTTTGCAGACTCGAATTGCTATGGCGTGGACTCAAGCGTCAGTGATGGCGTACTATGTCGCTTATTCGGAGAATCCAGACTGTATTCATTTTGATGGAACCATTGAAGTTAGAATGCATGAGCTGCAAAGAGATCAAGCTTGATGATCATGGATTAGGCTTGTGGTGTTTTGCAGTTACTTGAAAAAAAAAATACTTGTCAGTTTCCAGATTATTGCAACTTTGTACAGGTTTAGTGCTGATTACTAGTCTAGAGACTCAGAAATAGCAGAATGGTAAGGAAATTTTAGATTCTTTTACTCTAGAATCTCTAGTGAGATGAGTATTGTGTAATTCCTTTTTTTCTTTGTGAATATATGATTAGAAAGACTTGTGTTTGGTTTAAACTTGGTATTCATTATTTTTCTAGAGGCTTTAATTGATAGCTGATATTCCTCTGATGTGGAGAAGAAATGCAATAATGCATGATGTTGTTACATTATATATGTACAGGAGAAGAATCAGCCATTGAAATTATGATGCCAAATGATTTAGTACTTGGATGTAGAATAGTTCCATTTGTTGGACAATTCTGGAGATGGACGCAATAAAGATTTCATGGAATGCCAATTGCCAACTACTTAATTTACATGGGGGCGCATAAAGCAACAGAGCCTACACACGTGGCAGCTATGAAGACTCCCAAGAAGTGGGCTGAAAGAAAGCACTCAAGCTTATGTTTCTAAGAAAACTCATGGGCCCATTCAGGGCCTCAAATTTAAGGGTAGATGTTAAAGTTGGCAATTGGTTTCAAGCTCAAAATTAAGAAAAGAAGCTTATTGAAGTCTTCTTTTTGAAAAAAAAGATGTGTTCTTTAATTTCTGTGTGACCCTCTCTTTTTCTCTCTTTTTTTTCTTCTTCTTTTTTTTTTTTTTTGGTATCCATAAGAACTAAAAAGAACATAAATAAATGTGGTTAAGTGAGTTTTATTTCCTCATATCTTTCGGACCTTGGTCCTTGTATTTCCTCAGTGTTATGGCTAATGTTGTGGCTGGTGGTGCCCAGAGCACAGAGCAGTCTTCCTTGTAGGAGGAATATGGGACTTTATTTAAGAACTAATGTGTACATGAGTATTTATATAAATAATGAAATCCATGGTATACACTTGTCTTGACCTGAGTTTCACTTGTATTTAATAAGTGTTCTTGAAGAAATGAAACCCATACTACAAAAGTATAAAGAAGCACAAAAGGCTAAGCCATACAACAGATGAACAAATTTCTTTGCAGAGTTCATCTCTTCTGAAAGTTGAAGGATTTCATGGCAAAGGCAAAAGTGAGAATGAATACCAGGCAAAACCCAACCACGGCCAACGCAGCGACACCCAATAACTCATGTTTATACCCAAAATGATCTCTTAGATATAGCTTTATTGGTACGGATCCGTATAATCCTGCAAGCTTCATTGGCTCATTTACGTCCCCATACTGTGATGTTAGAAGACCATACAAACTCCAGGCTACTGGATTTGCCCAATAGTACCATCTCCACCATATGGGTATCCGCTGCAATGAAAAACAGTTCAGATACACATTTTTAATGTACATATTGTACAATTGGCAAAAAAAAAATGCAATGAAAAGCCTTTCAAATATGCTTGTTCTGTTAATATGTGACCCAAGTGAATTAATTTTAGACTTTGGGGTGGAGTGTCTTTTGATCCACAACCGAAAATCACCCGGTTTTTAAATGATCAGAATGTGATGGATACCGGTTTTAAAGGCTTTTATGGATTGCCTGTATTTGCTGGTCCTACTGCTTTAATACTCTCTTAAATGCAAAAACTAGATCAGCAAAGTTGTGAAAATATGAGATGTAGAAAGCCAAGGAAAGGAAGAGTGATTGAAGATATGAGCATATGTTACCATCCATGGAATCATGAAGCCACTGAAGAGATTCCATAACATGAAGAAAGGAGCACCGAGTATGGCGGCGACATTGTGGTTTGGGGTGACAGCAATGATCATCATACCGAAGAAAGTGAAGTAGAGCAAGGTGAAGTACATGAAGAACAAGTACCAAGCACACTTGAGAACATCCCACTCAAAAGACGCCATGGAATAGAAGATGCCGCTGTAGATGATTGATTGTACAAACACGTAGGGGAACTCAATTGTGACCTGTCCAAAGGAATTAATGTTTTCTTAGCAAGTCACAAAGAATCATATGCTTGTATTATATAGGGAGGCTCATATGTGTAAAGAGAGAATGTATTACCTGAGCAAATGCAAATGGAAGTGCTGCATACATTCCTGCAGCTCTTTCTCTGTATGATACAGATCTTTCCACAGCAACAACGGGTTGAACGGCTGATGCATTGGTGATTCCAATGAATAAGACTGCTGAGTACATGGATCCCATTGCGTTAAGGATGTCTTGTTGAGTATCTCTGTGAACATGAATCAACATATGCTGTAAATTAAACCCAAATAAATGGTAAAGACCAAAGGGTCAATTACTGAAACCACCCGTAATATGAATATTTACCGAAAACCACCCATAATATGATCTCCGTTAGCAAATGACCACCCACACATAGGATTGTTACTTATGACTCGGTTAAATATGTGAAATTACTGTTTTAGCCTTGTTTTTTAATAGTATTTCGATCCAAAAACATGTATCACACATTCATATGCAACACAGAAGCCAAACAAATAGGGAAGAGAAGATATGAGAATGAACCTTTTAGAACCAAATTTCCAGCAGATTGTGCCAAACATAAGCGAAATGATGACTGTGTAGAAGAAGCGGACAGCTGTGTATTGTGGGTTCCGCCAGTAAGAGAGGTTTTGTTTCCAAAAGCAAGCACAGAATTGAGAAAAGAATGACCGGGAATACTTGGTGGGGAAGCTCAAGTCCTCTGAGTTCAACTCTGGTTTACTTAAGCGTGCTACTTTATGCTTATTAATCCTGAGAGGTGAGTGACAGACAAGTTACATGTGAAAACTGTGGGTATAGTAAAAATAAACTTGAGTACTATTGAAAGTTCAAGCCTACCGAAATAGAATTGATTGTCGGTATACTTCAGCAAAGTCCAGCCCAAGATGAGCTTCCTCTGCAGGAGAGGTTACATCTAGAACCCAGGCAGCTGGGTTTTGACCGAGCTTAATTTTAGGGATTCCTTCAATCGCCTAGTTTGATGAAGAAATAGGTTAGTAGAAATGAATTTAGTGCATGTTAAGAAATCTAAGAAGAAAGTTTACCTCAAAGTACTTAATGAGATCACGAGATCTGTAACCCAAGGGCCCTGCATAAATTAATCTTCCTCCACGCTTCATCAATAGGAGCTGTAATAATGCAAATATTTTAAGGTTATGACACACAAATGGGGGTATTTTTATTATAAAGAAAAGAATAAGAAAGAAGCATATAAACCTCATCAAATGATTCAAAAATATCTATGCTGGGTTGATGGATGGTACAAACTATTGTTCGCCCCGTGTTCACAATATTCCTTACTGTTCTCATCACAATGGCAGCTGCTCTAGCATCCAGGCCAGATGTAGGCTCATCCATGAATACAATTGAAGGATTGGCAACAAGTTCAACCGCAATGGTCAATCTTTTCCTTTGTTCTGTGGACAGTCCATCAACTCCAGGCATACCAACCAATGCTTTTCTAAGCTCAGTTAGCTCAACAAGTTCCATAACCTCTTCAACAAAACTCTGCAGAGCACAAACCAGCGAATTAAGCCAACACTCAAGCACACACATAACTATATCTTGGGTAATCCAAATGCAGCCATTGTGTGTATGAACTTACCATCTTTGTCCTCATATTCACATGAGAAGGGAGTCGAAGCCAAGCAGAAAAAAGAAGTGATTCATGGATGGTTAAACATGGTGAATGGACGTCATTTTGTTCACAATACCCAGAAACCCTTGCAAAAGTTTCTTGCTTCTTGGGGAAGCCAGAAATGTATATATTTCCTTCAACAGTTCCCCCAGTTTTCCTGCCAGCTAAAACATCCATAAGAGTCGTCTTTCCAGCACCGCTTACTCCTACCAATGCAGTAAGAATGCCGGGTCTAAATGTTCCAGTTACATTGACTAATAGCTGGAGTCTATCTGCAACTACACCTTCTTGTTTGAGCTCCTGAAGCAATAATGAGTGATGATGAGGAATATCTCAAGGAAAATGTGTAAATTGCATTCATTTAGAGATGTGAAGAAGTTACCGACATACCACAGGGACATCAACATAGTAGTTAATATTGGTGAAACACATGGAAAGAGGTTGGAATGGAAGAACCATTCCTTTCATTACTTTGGAGTCTCTTCCTGTAGAAATTGGTATAGAAAGTTATGCAGTCATTAGAAATGGGAAAATGAGAGAGGAAATAGGAGATATAGACTAAAATTTCAGAATATATGTACCAGTAAATGAGAATGACTGTTGCAAAAATTCCCCAAGTTCTATTACACCATTTTCATCGTCTACTTCATTGTCCTGATTGTGGCGCTTTTTCTTAGAAATGACAGCCTGTTTTATTCCCAGAGCTGCAATCATTTGAAAGAATTTAAAGATATTAGTAATCTCTTAGATGTGCCCTGAACTAAGTTTGGCTTTTCAGAGAACGAATTTTCAAAATGATTCTAGCAAGAGGATCTTGCATAGTTTGAATGTTAAATGAAACGTCTGTCAAGATGATAAAAGAATGTGCAACTTACGGTTTAGATAAGTCAAGAAGAGAGTATAAAGAACGTTGAACAAAAGTGTGTAGCCTAGCAGAGCACCAACACCAATCCAGTACCAGTAGCTCTGTGGAAATATACCTCTTGCCTTCATAAGCATCACACCTAAAGACAGTGATGTGTTGTCCCCAGCTCTCTACAAACATTAATGCTTTTAAGTTTTTGAAGCTCCAAAAGTGAACAAGGGTTGTCTACCAGAATGTATATGCAAGACATATCAAGACATTATAGTAATCTTATGCCCACCTTATTCCACGAATCACCAAGAAATTCATTTACAGAAGCTGCATTCTGAGCATACATCAAGGGGGAAACCCAATAACCCCATATCCACCACTTTGGTATGCTATCTGTCAAAACAAGAAATTTTGATATTAGAACACAAATGATAACAAAAAAGTAGAACACAGTAGTTAAGAAGCTTACCTCTTGAAAGAATAAAGCCTCCAAGAGCCATGACAACCAACATTGCAAAAGAACCAAAAGTATTAGCAACTATCAGATTTCTTCCCAAGGATGCCATTACACGGAAAAGGCCAATAGACATCTGGTGCAATAGAAAAAGCACCAGAAAATGCATCAGGAATCTGCACACATAAATTCAAGAAAAAGTAGGTGATTAAGTGGTTGCTATCACACCAAACCCTCCAGTAGAAACAAATGACTCATGCAGTAAGTAGAGCTATATACCTTGTTATTTGAGGATCAAATCCAACTCCATAGTATGTAATTGCTACCCAAATTGCAGTCTCAATAAAGGAAGATGGAATGCTCAAAATCCAAGAAGGAATAGTATAAACCCAGCATGGATAGAGGTGCAAGTCTCTGTGCTTGTAAAGAACTGGAAGCTTGGCTATTAACAGAGGGACTTCCATGAATCCATTAAACAAAACCATGAGTATTGCAAAATAAATGGCACCAAGATAAATTCCTCCATCATCAAGTGTATTGTGATGCATGGTTGAGCGGAAAAACACAGTCACTATGATTGAAGTAATCATAATAAGCTGCAAGATACAGATTCTACTTCTTTGTCAGTATTTAACAAAGCCAAAAAAAAAAAACCTTATCCTTCAACATGAATACCAAGAAAAAGAAAAAAGAGGGAAAGATGAAGAAACTCTACCTGAATGTACTTAAATATAAATAAGGGAAGATTTCGTTTCAAGAGTAGCATTTGCCAAGAGAACCCCATCTTGAGAAGCTCAAATTTGCTAACACCATAGCTGGATGTTGATAACGCTGCTGGATGATTAAGACGTCTGTCATAAGAGACAGAGAGTTCCTTGGACAAAGCATCACCAACACGAAAAGATTTGAAAGCTTCTACAAATTTTGCCACAGGCACATATTGGTAACGATGATCAGCTCCTGACCAGTACTGCTTTTGATCCTTTTCTGATGTAACCTGTACAATAACACAGCATACAATTATATTCAAGAAAAATATGAAATTTATAATATATTTGACATATAGAATCACGTACTTCCTGTAAGAAATCAGCTATGTTTTTTCTCTCTGGACATTTGAAACCTACATATGCAAAAAAATCAAGAGCATCCTCACGGGGTCCCTGATAAACAATTTGGCCTTCACACAGAAGAATTATGTCATCAAATAGTTCATAGGTTTCAGGATCTGGTTGTAACAAGGAAACAATTGTAGTCCCATCAAAAGCATGGGTTGAATGCCTCAGAAATTTGATAATCTGATGTGTTGTTGAACTGTCAAGGCCTGTTGATATTTCATCCATCAGAAGCACTCTAGATGTACCAACAAGTAATTCACCTGCATAATATCTAATTTTAGATAATGATCGATGCGCGTAAAAGACACTTAAATCGAAGTAGAAAGTGCATGATGTGGCTACCGGTAGTAAGTCGTTTCTTTTGGCCTCCGGAAATACCTCTCAACATTTCATCTCCTACCAATGTGTCCGCACAAATGTCAAGTCCTAAAATCTTTGTACAAAAACTATTACTTATCAGGATATAAATGATAATAAAAAGAAATGATAATGTAGCCAAACTACTCAAAGTTTCATCGTCAAATTCTCATTACAACACCATAACATCAATAAACTAATGCATCGTTTCATCGAAAGTAAGATGTTAGAGCAGGTAAGCTGACAATGTTTCAAATCTATTGATATTTGATAGTTCAGATTCAGATTCTAAAACCATTTTTCCTACACAGTGAAAGTAAAATTAGATTATAATGGTGGAACAAAGATATAGACTTTGTGGTTAATATAGCATAAGCAAAAAGGATACAAACTAAATAAGAGAACATTTCTTAATTGCTGGCATACCTTTAAAATATACTCTGCATAAAGACTTGTTTTCTGCTCCCCAAGAGCCAGAGCCTTGATTAATATATCAAGATCTTCATCAGGTTTAATCCCGGCACTCTTTTCTCTTCTTAAGAGTTCCAAAAGCATGTCTATTACATGTATAACAGTTATTAGATATGATATTTAGACCACAAATATGAAACAGACACATTCTACTCAATTGAGCTCACCATATTTGAAGCCAACACCTTGACAGCGTCCAGAAAACTCTAAAGTCTCACGGACAGTCATCTCTGCCATGTGCTGATCTTTCTGACTGACATAAGAAGAGGTTCTTTGAGGAACAAACTCCTTCAGGTCGTATCCATTATATGTAACTTTACCTGACATCTTCAAATAATTTCGACTGCATTAATTCATGCAAGAGACTCGTATAATATTTTGTAAACCAGAAATATATATATTTTGCCTTCAGCTTATTTATAAGGTTCCTTCATCCTAATTATCACATGCAACATTGTTTGTAGTTTGCTTGAGGATGTGAATCTGCAAAGTTTTCCTAAGCTAGGCATCCTTTTAGCATATTTAAGCAATTATAACTGGCTCACCAAGTGACCCAGTTTTGCGTAATGGTATAACCATAACAATCAGCCTCATCAATTGATCTTGCAACTAGCTTGTACTTGATTACTCGTCTTTAACAATCTTCAATTATGTAAGGTGGATGGATCATATCTAAATGCAAGAAAACTACCTCAAAAGTGGACCCAACTCACTGACCTAGGATGACAGTCAAACTGATCAGACCACGGACCCAAAGCAAATAAATATAGTTCTTAGCTAAAGTAATGTGGTATATTTCTTCTTCCATGTATAAGAAAGTTAAGTCTGGACAAGTCACAGCCGTTATTTTAGCAGCCTCTAACTGCATATATTGTGACAGAATGCAAATGAGTCTAATGTTAATTGCACTGATAGCATGAGCTTGTTACCTGATATTCAGATGCTAAAAAAAATTAGTGTAAAGATATTAACAGTTTTTTGCCAACCTCTAACAAGATGTAAGTTATAACCTATATTCGTAATTGTGATTTAAAAAAATCCTTCTTCCTCGTATGATGACCCTGACCATAACCTAATTTCCATGTAAGCTCAAGCAGCATGAACTTGTCGCTTATGGACTTGCAGTAACAAAAAGAAGGGCAAGTGTAAATTGTTCTGATTATAGTAAACTTTGACATCAGCACTCATGGAAAAAATAAAGATGGATTCTAATACCTGTACACTATGTTCAAGACGCCCAGCAAGGGCCAAGAGAAGAGTTGTCTTTCCAGAACTTGGAGGACCCAAAAGTAATGTCAGCCTATGATAGGGAAGGGAAAAAAAAAAGGGCATAGATTTAGTCTGTAGAAGCTATACACCCTCAATATAACAGAAATTAACAGAATTCAGCTATATACCTGGATGGTTTTATAATTCCCCTAATGTCATTTAAAATGGACAATTTCGTCCTTTTGGCCAAGAAGGTCCCACATTTCCTCAAGAAAGCCTCACTCATATTCAACATGTAATTAGGGATTGTAGGCAGTGCTCTGCTTCCAACATGAATAAAAGCATCCACCTTCAGATGTTCAAATCGTATCTCGATTCTAGGGAACTCCAGACCCACCCTACAAATCCAAACAAGGGAGACAATATGGAGGGAAATTAGTCCATGTGAAATGATAACACACTTAAATGTTTCTTAACACCAAAAAAGAGCAGTACTCAGAGAAAATGCTTCTACTCAACGTTATATAAGTAAAAATAATGCAAAAATTTCATAGAGCCGTAGTTAAATTTGACTAGTCTAGACTCTAGAAACATATTCAAGTCCATTATCAAAACACATAGATAACAAGTCGGAAGTAGAAAACTTACAATTCACAAAAATGCAAAATTAAAACATAAAACCTATGTAGAAGCAGAAATGTAATACTGATAATTGACAATAATTATGAACAGAATTATCATAAGAAAACTCAAACATACACATCAAATCTCTTCCTCAATCTACCAAAGAAGAGCTCAGGGTCTTCATTAACCGCCTTAACGAGCCGATCCACCACCACACTCCTTTCTTCAGCTCCCAACTTACACACATCCACCTGCTGAACACTCCCTTCCGTGTCTCGAAAAACCGAATTCCGGGCTCTGACATAGGTAGGCGACCTCTGTAGAGCAGCCCACTTCTTGAGAGCCTCCTCATCGTCACCGTTGAGGTTGCCATTTGCGTTGGGCCCGGTACCCGGACTTGCAAAAGGGTTTTCCGGGTAGTTCCACATGGTGTTCGACAAAATGCCCCAGAGAGCAAAAGCAAGAAAAACAGCACAGAAGCTGAATTAATAATGGCGATGTAGTAAAGTGGGTCAGTGGGAGGTTTAAAAGCGGGGAATTATGGATGGGTGAGTTGGACATTGTTGGCAGATCACTTGTTCAGCTCTGCAATTAATACCTCTTAGCTACCCTCGTTTTCCTTTCTCTCTGATGATACGTGTTTTCAGTTCACACGCACATGAAGAGAGAAGGAAGGGTGAGAGGGAGGAGTTGGGAAGTAGGAGATTTTGGTGAGACCTTAGAAAAAAAGACGCTTTCTTTTTGCAGAAAGGTAAACCAGTAGTTAAACGGTTGGAGGGAAATAACGAGTTTTGCAGGTGGGATAATCAATTTTCTTCCCCCTGTTTTAAAGGCTGTTTTAATTTCTTAGGGAAAACGGTAACGTTGTTTAATTTTATTTTTGTTGCTAGAAAGGGTAAATGGTAGTAAAAATTAGTATCACTACTAGGTGTCTTAGGGTCCTAGAGTGACTATATTTATATGAATAAAATGAGTCAACATCTGATGTACCATCCACCTACAACGTTAGATACTCCCTCCGTTTCAAAATAGTTGTTCATAGACAAATTTGCACACATATTAAGGAAAAAAAATTCTCCCAAAATTACCCTTATTAAATGTTACTACTACTCCTAAAAGTTGCTTTGGAAAAAGTGTATATAATTAAAGTGGTGTAATTATTAGGGGTATAAGTGGAAAAAATTTATGTATGAACAACTATTGTGAAACAAGAAAAATAGTCTTTATGAACAACTATTGTGAAACGGAGGGAGTAATTAGTTAAAAACTGACCAATAAAAGATGATAAATAATTGATGTGTAAAGACCGTTCAATCGGGTCAGATTCTTGTCGGATTTGGGTGAGTCAAACCATGTCGAATTGTTGCAGGTTTTCAGGCGAGTCGGGTCAACCCAACGGGTCAAGAAAATCGATTTTTTTACAATTAATAAAATGTTATTTTATTTAAATAATAATATTTATAATAATCTATTATGTTTATAGATTTTAATAATAAAATATATTACAATTTTCAAAATATATTATATATAGTCTGAAAATATAAAAAATCGGGTCAACCCAACGGGTTTCGGTTTCGGTTTATTTTGAGCTTTGGGTTCAAAATTTCAAGTCTTGACCGAATGTTCTAAAAAACGTTAGGCAGATGCTGGATGGAGAGGGACTGCCTAGCACCTAGACGGCCTGAACGGTGGCCTAGACGGTCTGAAAGGCTAGGCGGGATAGGAACTTCCAGTACCTAGGCGGGGCCTAGAAGAGATTTTTAGAATATTACTTAACCCTAAAATTCTTTTAACTGTTTGAATCGGATTTACAAATTGTGTCAGTCTTTGACACTTCTAGATGTATTCGTAAATGACTATGTACTTTAATCGATCTGCATTATCTAATTAACCAAAATGGTAGAGATATTGAATTGTTCCAAGTTAATCTTGGTGTCTAGTCTCTCTTTTTTTTTTGTTCCAAGGAGAGGCAGTACTCTCCGGGCTTTTAGCCCTTTTATTAATAAAAAAGAGGGCTAAGTAGTAATCAAACGGGGGATAACCCGACCCTTAACATCATCAGCAAGCAAAGGAAAAACACCCTCAGGAGGGTCAAGCAATACATGAAATCCTAAAGTAAAAGAAAACGCATGCGAAGCAAGAAAATCAGCGACCGAATTTGCTTCGCAATAAATATGCCGGAACTGGACAACCGAATTTGGTGTCTAATCTCTTGTATTAGTCCAGATTTTCTTTTACAAATATGTTACGGATGTTATCTTATAACTCATAATACTAGTAATAATTGTACACTGTGACAAGACTGCCTTTGTATATTATATACATCCAACCAACCAGAGCCGGCCTTCTTTCTTTTTCCCTTCTTTATAGTTAAACAACATTCTCCAAGAAACATAGAATGATACTTTTGTTAGATTTTGTATTGGTCTCCTAAATTTGAGAAAGCCGGTGACAACGTACGTACGCAAGTGTTCTTTGTTTTGTTCTTTCACGGGACAAGAATCAGGATTTATTGCCCACAAAAATTAAGCTGGCGGGTGAAGCAAGTGTTTTTGCCTTTGGATATATGTCAATGGTTTACCGACATGAAAGAACTACAGTGGCATGGCCTCAGTCATTATTTTTTTCTGCCAAATTTTTTGATAGAATTTCCAAGATTTTACCTACTGTGTGGGGCTTTTGGTTTCATGTGTTTTGCATAGAACTAATGAGGAGGTGATTTCATTTTTCATGCATTACTGAAAGATGTCATTTTTGGTATCTTTGGTGAAGAGTTATAGAGTAAAAGATGAAGAAAAGCGGTTTAATTTGAAAATCACACATTAATAAAGAGGTTGTAAACCCTTCTTATTGGTCTGAAAAGGAGGGTAGTACTAGTCGATCGCTTCTGTAAAATCAGAGGTACAAATATTAGGCTAATTTTCTATTATTAACGATACAAAGATTACAATATATAGAGTTTTCTAATACCTAAACTTGGGCTATAAGATAGAGGAAATATTAACAAGATATAGAGGTGTCAAACGGGTCGGTCGGGTCGGGTTCGGGTTCGGTTATTTCGGGTTCGGGTTGAGTAGGGTTCGGGTCGTAACGGGTCATCGGTCAAATCGGGTTAGGTCATTGCGGGTTGTCGGGCGGGTCGGGTCGACCTAACAGGTCAAGAAAATTGATTTTTTACAATTATTAAAATATTTTTTATTTAAAAAATGATATTTAATAATAAATCTATTATTTTTATATATTTTAATAATAAAATATATTATAATTTTCAAAATATATTATATATTCTTAAAATATAACAAATTGGGTCAACCCAACGATTTTTTCGGGTTTGAACCCAACGGGTTTCGGGTCTATCGGGTTCGGTTTATTTTGGGTTTCGGGTTCAAATTTTCGGGTCTTGACCCTAAATTTTTCGGGCGGTTCGGGTCGGTTTTTCGGGTCGGGACAACTTTTGACAGCTCTAACAAGATATAAAAAAAAATACATATAAGATAAATATCTCTAATACTCTCCCTCAAGTTGGAGCATGTAGATCTCGAATGTCCAACTTGGAGAGCAAATAAGTAAATTGTTATTTGCCCAAAGCCTTAATCATAATGTCAGCCAACTACTCAGTCAGCCTTTCTGAATGTAATCTCGAACAAAATGAAGATCAATCTCTATATGTTTAATCTGTTCATGGAAAATCGGATTAGCAGCAATACGAATAGCAGCCTGACTATCACAGAACATCTTCATAGGAGATCTCTGACAATATCCAAGAGAAGAGAGAAATGACTTAAGCGATAACAACTCGCAACATGCTACGGCCATAGACCGATACTCAGCCTCAACGAAGGAACGAGGTATGAATATGAGCATAAGAAGACGGCTTACCAAAAAGAAGCTCATAAGGTGTCCACCCATTGAGGACCAAAGACGGAGTCCGGTTAATTAAATAGGTTGTAATGAGCACACATTCGCCCCAAACTTTGAGGGGTAAATGAGCTTGGAACCGAAGGGCCTGAGCTACGTTAAGAAGATGACGATGTGTGCGCTCCACATGACCATTTTATTGCGGTGTGGCAACACAAGACGTCTCAAATATAATGTCGGAGAGTCAAAGAAAGAACGAAGTGGTAGAAACTTCATCCCATTGTAAGCACGAATGGTTTGGACAGAAGTATGAAATTGTGTCTTGACAACAAAAATTCTGAACAAGTTTGACAACCTTATATTTTTGAACCATAGTCGATGAATGTCAAAGTTTGGCGGGCTACGATACGGACGGAGGGGAAGACCCTCCCAGTGCACATGCGCAACAGGCTCATCTCATAAGCCTATGGGGTTCCATCCTAAAACCAATTGGTGATATGAGGAGAAACTCAAGGTTATATATTTTAGGCAATTCATTACTTAATTTTCCGATGTGGGATAAACTTCTTGATGTGTTCCAAGGTTGCTCGGTTCGCACGGGTGCCCGATCTAGGCTCGAAAGGGCCTCGGATCTTCTCCAACGGGTCGAAATCGGGATAAGCGCGAACCGCAGGGTGGCTCGTGAGGGAGTAACCAAAAGGATCAGATTGAGTCCGATTCTAGGGCCAGCAAGGGGGCTCGGCCGAGAGGGGAGTTTAGGGTTTAGAGAGTTTTGACGCCTAAGCCTTAGAAAAGAGCTCTCAATTCACAAAAGGTAATCTATATAAAGTTAAGCGTCAATAAAACTCAGTACATCAAGTTCTTTAAATATAAAATGCTAGGTTTAACAAGGTCTAGCTAATGGGCCTTATTCTAGTTATTGGGCTGGTCTCTTAAGCATAAGATGACACACCCAATATAGTAATACTATAAATAAAAACTAGTTATAAATAGAAGAGAAATTAGTACCCTATATAAATTTATTTGCAAAAATGCCTTGTTATTTCCAATGTTACATCAATGCCCAAAATAATAGCATAAATGTGCAAAAATATAGCAAATATGCCCAAAATCATGTCCTTTCCTTTTTTAGAGAAATATTAAAATAATTCATTTTTTTAAAATTTTAAATTACGAAAATTATTTTCAATTCAAAACTTAAAATGGTTTCTACTAATTAAAAAACAAGATTTAAAAATTTTAAATTAAATTAAGAGGCATGAATTAAAAACAATTAAGATTGTTATCTTTTTAATATCCCTTATATTTCTCATTTAAAGGAAACAAAATATATCTTAACAAATCTAATCCGTTTACAATTTCCTTTTCCTTTTTAAGTCCGTGACAAAATCATATAGAGGTATGACAGTAGAATAGACAAGTATAACAATATAAAATCTAGCTCGAGTAGACTTTAACGGAAATCTCAACCAACTAGTATCTTTGTCATATCTGTGACTTTTCTTTTATCCTCTAATAATTGGCTATTACTGTTTCTAGTAATATTGATATCTTTTAAGATTGTTATCTTTCTAATATCTGTTATATTTCTCATTTAAAGGAAACAAAATATATTCCGTAACAAATCTAATTCGTTTGCAATTTTATTTTTCTTTTTAAGCACGTGACACGATCATAGAGATGTATGACAGTAGAATAGGCAAGCATGACAGTATAACATCTAGCCCGAGTAGATTTTGACGGAAATCTCAACCAACTAGTATCTTTGTCATATCTTTGACTTTTCTTTTTTCCTTTTTTTACTCCTTATTTTCCGTATATACTTTAAGATCATAACCAATAAATCGTTTGATGATGTCACTAAGAAAATAGGACAATATCCTTGGAATACGGACTTACTGATCTCGGACATCACCACATCTCTTACTTGGTTTGATAATGTCAAAATTATGTTCGCTCCTCGAGCGTGTAACGCTGTGGCCGATAAAATTGCAAAGCTGAGCCACAGCTTCTCCTCTGCTGCCCTTTGGAATCATTTAGAACTTTTAGTTCTCATCCGCAAGGATGCTCTAGATTTTCCCTCCTAGTGGGGGAAACCTAATTCTTACCTTATAAAAAAAACCAATAAATCGTTTAAAAATATCTTTTCATGTGACTTTTATTTATTTATTTTTTCAATTTTCGTTTTCTGAGTTTAATTCTTTCAATTTAATAATTCATTTCTAAAAAACATTATAAATTTAAATTCAAATAATTAAGCAATAAAATAATGAAAAATAAAATTGCATAAATACCAAAAATGCATGATTTGCAATTTGCTAGAATAGGGTACTTTTGCAAACATTTTTTATACATGAGGTACCCTTGCAAATCCGCCTAAATAGAAAATACAAAAAGTACGCTAATAACGAGCTGGTAACATTCAGAATTTCCCAAAATTATACAACATAAATACATAATTGTAATTTTCTTAGAGTTCATCTATTTTATTTCAGAAAATAGATTGAATTTTTTTATAAACTAATTAGTAATGTGTATTCATGACGCACATTATTAAGATTGAATATATAACTTAGGGACGGACCGAAGGGCAGGTTGGGGTACGCTCCAGTCCGTCCTAAAAAAATAAAAAGTAATAAAAATAGGTTAAATTTAATAATAAAAAAATATAAAAAAGGTAAATTTAGTATTAAATTAGTTAAATTAAAGTAATTTAGTCTAAAAAAAAATTAGTAATAATTAACTCACTCTAATATTAAATCTTACGCCCGTCCCTGAATTGACTGATTAGTGTCACTAAAAGTAATACGCAGTAGATCCCTAATTTCCTAAGTCCTAACCGAAAGTTCACAACCAAAATACTTCACGTGTCGTGAGTTTGCATATACACGAGTATTTGAAAAAATCGGCGATTGCTAGCCACATGCTTTGTTAAGATTTGGCAATAAATGCATGCAAGCTTTGTTGGTTATGAAGAATTAATGAGTGGTACTCAAAATAAATAACAATAGATCTTAATAAATACTTTGTACTATTAATTAATTATTCCGTCCGTTTTTTAAGATATGTCTTTTTAACTCAATGCACACATATTAAGGAATGAATGTTTTACTCAAGTTACCCATATATTTAGAGAAATGTGTACTCTAACTCCCTTCTAGAAAATTGTTATGAGTAATTATTACTCCAATAAAGTAAGGGTCAGTGTTTAAAAAGGCGAGGCGACGCCCGAGGCGATGGCTCCCCTAGATTGTCTAGGCGCGCCTTAGAGGCGAAGGCGATAGCCTTATACACAAAGATTTGGTAAATAACAAATATACATATATAATGTTAAGTAAGATCATTTCATGAAATTTTAGGATATAAAAACATATTTATAAAGCAAAAATCCCAAATTTTATTAGTAATAAAACCACATTTAAAGACAATGTAATAAACTAGTACGAAATCGAAGTTTAAATAGGAAAACAAAGTAACAAACTACTAAAATAAAGTCTTGGTGGTCTTGAACAATTGAACTCGAAAGGCAGAGGAAGACATAAACAAAGAACGAGAGAAAAGGAGTGTTGGCCTTGAACAGTTGAATTTGAAAGTCAGAGTGTTGGTGATTTGTGTCAAGTCATCAAATCCCTATAAGAGCATGTTGAGGTTGTTGAGTCATATTGGTAATGTCGATTGGAGTATTGACATATAAGACTTTCCATGATGGTTAAAAGAATGCCATAGATCCAAAAGTGAGTTGCACACCAACACCGAGATATAAAGAACCTCGTGTGCACCGGCGCAAGGCAAGGGCGCGCCTTGTGGCTGGCGTCGCTCGGAGTCGGCGTGGTGCAACGGCACCGTGCGAGTGCGGGGCACGACGAGGAACTCGAACTTGAGGTTCGAGGCTCGGCATAGTTTGGGGCGCGCCTTGTGAATGAACATGAGGTTCAAGACACGGCTGCAAGGGCGCGCCTAGGGTGGTGCGATGGCACGGCGTAACTAGCGACGCACCTACAAGGTGCGGTGGGGCTTGCGGCGCGCCTAAGGCATTGGCCCATGGCGCCGAGCACTAGTTGTGAGGCTAAGGTAAGTAATTGACCTTTGTAATTGATTCTTATGGCTTTGTGCATATTCTAATGAAATTAGGAAGCTTCTCTAAGCTTGGTAGATGCTTTAAGCAAGAACCAAAGCTTAAGTTTAGCTAGGCACATTGCTATGTATGCTAGAAAGGAGTTTAGAAACTTCATACTAGCTTAGAGTAAGCTCTAGAAGCTTGGACAAGCTCTAGACTCATTGTATAAGCTTTATAATAAGCTCATGTAGCTAGGAACTAGCTCATGGAAGCTCAATCTAGCTCACACTAGCTCAAATTAGCTCAACAAGCTAGAAATTCAGCTCAACCTAGCTCACACTAGCTCAAGCCAGCTCAACTAGCTGGATGCTAGCTCAACTAGCTAAGGGGTAGTGACACTACCTAGGTGACCTAGCTAGGTGGTGGGCCTGGTGGGCCGGCCCAAGGGGCGCGCCCATGGGCTGTTGGGCCGCAAGCATGCACGCATGGCATGGGCTTGGTGCCTTGCCATTTGGGCCGTGCGTGTGGGCTTTTGGATTGGGTTTTGGACTTCTCTTTTGGGCCTTTTATTTGCTGGAATTAAAAGCATTTTGGAGTCCAAGGGGAATGAATCTAGATGCCCCATATGACAAGGAAAGAGAAAGGGGAAGTTACAACTTCCTTTCCCTACAAACACTCTCGGCCACACACGTGTGCAACCGAATTTGTAACCGCCTCCAAGGCAGTTTTGTGGCAAGTTTCTCATGCCTATTTAAGGGAAAGATGTCGGCTATTTTGGACATGAAACACATGAGAAAAACCAGAAACTTGACCACAAGAAATCGGTGAAGAAAACACACTAGAAGTCGAGTAAGACTAGTCGTGTTTGAGTGCAAATACACGAGTGGTTCAACTACGAGAGAAGCATCATGGATCGGTCATCTACATCAAGGAAGGAACCTCAAGAGGCGTTGGATGGGCAGAATGTTCGAGTGAAGGACGAACCCCAAACGTCGATAGAAGATGACTTCGTTCAAGTCAAAACCGAAGAGGAATCAATAGACTCGAATAAGGTACGCTTGTTCTCAATGGTTGTGTCTTGCCACCACTTCCATTGGTTCGTTTGTTACGTTTTATCTCACAACGGTATTGCATAAACCCTTGGCATGGAATAGGGGCAATATACGTTGAAGGAAAGATCGATTTAATCGTTCGACTCGTAGCCTTTATCCAAGTCGATTAACTTAACATATAGAAGGGGTCGATGGTGATTGCCCTCGGGCCTACACCCACGAGACTACCCTTCAATGGGTCTACTCGTATTGGCTTAATTATCCTTTGGATCTACAAGGGTCGACTATTCCTTCAACTTAAACAAAGTAGACACACTTAAATGAATGCATGCAAACCCTAAAAACCAACACAGAGGAAGACCAAAAACAGAGAATAAGAGAAAAGGAGAGGACTGAAGCATCAAGAGAGAAAGAGATTTCATTGTGTATTTGCATATCAGAAGGAAATAAATATAGGATAAAAAGCTATCAAATGAATAGAAACTACATCTTGGAAATATAATTACATTAAAAGATATCTTGTCTTGAAAAAAGGATGAAAATAAATATTTACATTAAGGAAAGTGTATTGAAAAGATAAGAAAATTAAAAAGATAAGAATTTAATTCAAATTTCAGTGAAAATAGCATGTGGCAACCTAGTCGAGCCAAGGCGAGATGCGCCTCGCCTGGGCGTCGCCTAATCCAGATCGCCTCGCCTTTGCTGATGCAGGCGCTGGGCATGGCCGGGCGCGCCTTCGCCTCGCCTTTTAATACACTGGTAAGGGTAAATTTGGAAAAAAGTGGGGAAAATATTAAAAAGACATGTTTTAAGAAAAATAAAAAATGGGCTAAAAAGACATGTTTTAAGAAACGGAGGGGGTATTTAATACCCCATATTTGTAATAATTTTTTTCTATGAAGATAAAGACTTTTCCAACTTGGGAATTTAAAAGATAAAAGGCCTAACACACATATATATATATATATATATATATATATATATATATATATATATATATATATCTGTGTTACTCCTTTAATGGCAGAATACATAAACGGCCCTCTGACCTTTGATCAATTGGTTACTTTGACACCCCACCTTTGAAAATGTTCAATTGAATATCTAAACTTACCCATTGTGACCTATTGAGCACCTCTTTGTTGATGTGTACATGTGTGTGTGATACAGTCTCGTATGAGCGAGTAAGAGAAATAATAACGAGGATCGTAAAACAATTTTTTTCTTTTTTTCTTTTTTACCTCTTCTTTTAGTGAACGATCAATTTTTCTTTTTTTTTTTCTCACTCCTCTTAACCTCCCTATTCCTTTTTTTTCTCACTCTATTTTTCTCTTTGTAATTTACTTTTAATTACTTATTTTTACTAATTAATACCATTCTCTCGTAGAAATTACGTCGACCACCATCTTCCCGTCTTGCCAGCCACCTTGCACAATCGATGCCACTCACCATTTTCGTTCTTGAGTTCGACATCTCCAACCTCGCCCTCTAAATCAGATCCAGATCTACGCTTTAGTTATCCGGGCAAACAAATCCAGCAAATTAATTAGGGTTCCAAATTGAATTGATCCCAATTTTGGGGAAAGCTTAAAGAGGTATCAAATTGGTGCAAAATAATGAATAGAAGGGTAGTAATGGAAGGATCTGATGAGATTATTGAATAAATTTCATTCATGGCTGGAGAATTAATTTTCTTTTTCGACGACGTGGTCGGGCTGTGGTATCGGCGAAATTGAATTCAACACCAGCGAAGCAGGTCCGATCCGGATGTAGATGTTGTGAATGAGGAGGGAGGTGGTTGTGAAGGCGGAGTTGGCGGTGATGAACGTCGGTATTCCGAGCTTCAATTCTCCTTGCCATCGACGATGGCGGAGTGTGCGACAATGGGGTGTCAAAGTGACCAATTGGTCAAAGGTCAGGGGTCGTTTATTTATTCTGCCCTCCTTTAATTATTAACTAGTTGAAGTCTCGTGAAAATATAGCAATAAAACTATGTAATTTGTAAAAAAAACTTTAAGATCGTACCACATATTTTAATTGAATATATTTACAAAAAAATTTATTTGTTGAGATTTTGTCCCATATTTTTTTTTAAAATGTTTATTTCACTTGAATTGAATGTTTTTAAATATTTTTTTTGTTTTTTTAAAGATATTATTAAGGCTATGTATTTGAGTTTTTATCTTTTACTTTGCAATGAATACAATAATATTTTTGAATATGGAGAACATTAATATAGATATTGGTATAAAGGATAACATAAAGAAAAAAAATATAATGTTATAACTTAAAAATAATTATGGTAGGATTTCTAGAAAGGATATTATGACTTATTTAAATATTTATTACAATAGTTTTTTAACATTACTTTATTAAAATTTAGGTAGATATATCAATGTATACTAAAATATATCATATATTCTATCAATAATTTATTATATTACAAAATATCAACATATAGATAAAAAAATTATATTCTTGGAGTGCAAGGTTTGTTAAAAGATAAAAGAAACTTTATTATGTATAAAATTAATATAAAAAATATTAGCATATACATCAAGTTTTGCTAAAAGATATGCATAAAATTAATATATAAAATATCATCATATAGATAGATCAAATTATTATAATATAAAAAATTGGATGTATAGAAAGAATAATCAAGTTATTATTAAAAAACTTGACATTTTTTTATTCAAGTAATGCCACGTGACGCAAATTTTTCAATAGACATGGTTTCTGCTTTATAATGTATTAGGTACATTAGTTTTAGGATGGAACCTCATGGGCTTATGTGTCCAGCCCACTGTTCTAAGCAGCCGCCTAGGTGCTCGACGATGGTCCACCGTTTCGATTTTTGCCTAGGCGGTATTCTGGCCTTCTAGATAGCTTGGGCACGCTTTATGCTTGAATTTATTGACTTTCAAAGTTTCTTTTTGAGACCTATAAAAAAATGGAAAAAGGAGGTGGAGTTCCCTAATTCACCTTCGATGCCTATGTCATAAAGGGTCGTAATTGTCGAATGTATGTTGAGAAGTATTTAAGAAAGCATTCAAACGTACCTTTCAAAAGAGCTAGCTTACCGTATTTAAAGAAGAGAAGGAGCAAGCCCGAGGGGGTCGACCAACTCTAATGCTTGCATGGCAAGCAATCCAAAATTCTATCTAGGATGTGTCTGCACATCTAGTAAAAAAATTAGTCGAAGTTTTTAATTTTAGTGGTAGTTTAAAAAATTGATTTTTGTACATCGATCCCTATTTATGGATTTTAAATATCTTTTTATTGTTTTAATTTCGGGTTAAGATTAAATAAATTGTTTCTAATGGAAATTGATATAAATATGGATTTGTAAGGTATTTTACAAATTTATAAAGATTATAAATATCTTATAATATAAGGTATGATTTTATAAGGGGAATGACCTATTTTCATACAATGGTCTTGAAAATAATAATAATTTTGATAATAAGGGGTTATGTAATCACTCTCTCTTTTAAAGATAGTGTCGTATGTGCTCTGAGGCTTCTAAAGATCCTTCATCTCGGTGGAGGGAACGTCAGTTGTCCATTTCGCACGCCCATGAGGGGTCGGCCTGCTTCCTACAACGCTATCTTTTAGCGTTATACTCACCCCGGTCTCAAACTCCTATTAGTTCTTATTTTTCGGAGATTTGTACTTTTCATAGCTAATCCTGCTTACCTTTGACTCACTTAGCCGTTCACGGCTGTCATTTTCCTACGACCTCTCGGATTACCAAGCTTGTTTGGTATTCCGAATTCTTACCTTATCAAAAAAAGAAGAAGAAGGGTACATTAATACTTTTCCTATCTTGTGTCTTTTTAGTTTCGAGGAGGAAACACTTTTTTAAGTGTGTACTTAGATAATAACCCTCAATTGTAAGAAAATAGGTGATTTAGTCAGTTTAGTGCTTTTTTCAATCATCTCTTCTTCTAGTTTCGAGGATGAAACTCCTTTTAAGTGGGTATTGTTGTAATAACCGTATTTTCTATAAGAGTAATTATGTAATTTCTCTTAATTACTTTTATTAATGAATGTAATTGGCATTATTAAAAGTTATAATTTCATTATTTTATTAGTAATAACCTATATAAGTTATTTGGATAAATAGACCTTATCCAAATAGTTATGTCTTATAAAATAAATAAAATAATAATTATTCATATTTTTGTTATATGATAACGGAGTATTATAAAAATTATTATTCTAATACAAACCATTAATAATTATAAATGGGATTTTATGCTTCAAAGAAAATAAATGTTCTTTTTTAAAAACATATTTTGGAATGTAAGTTATTATATCTTTAAAGTATTATATTTAAGAAGGAGTATTTTTCTATAATAAATACTAGTGGTGATCCCGTGCGAATTCATGGGTCAAATTTTAAGATTTTTTTTATTAAACATATTTAAGTTTGTTAAATTTATAAAAGATGATTATTTTCATGCCTCTAAAGTCTCGACACATCATACGCAAGTAAATGACTAATTATATATATAAATATCTCATCTAAGCATCCAATATAAATCATACTACTATTAGTATTCTTTAGATGAATAAGAATATCTAATAATATAAATCTTAAATATCAAGACTTTTCATTTATATAAAAGAGTTTAATTTTCCATTATATCTTATCTGATTAAAAGTTTAAAACTAATTGTTTACATAATAGTGTGATACTATAATAGAGTACTATGTTGTGCTTCTTAGATGAAAAATGTTCATCTAAATAAGAGTCCAAAATGCATGAATGAACGTAAGTAATGTGATAAAATTTATTATTTGAAATTATATAAAAATCAAAAATAAAATTAGATTTGAAGAATATTGACAAGAGAGTATGAATCAACATATATATGAATAAAAGAATAGTCAATTAAGGAAAAACTTCCTATAAAGTAGTTACAAAAGTAAAATGATTAAAATAAGATAATTGACTAATCTTTTTTAAATACCTTATTAAGAGGGTTTCAATTTTGAAGATATGAATAAAAATATATTATTTTAGTATGAATGATAAAATGATGTTTGAGACATAGAAGGTAATTGGAGACCTTGTTCAACTTTCTTCGAATTTAGTTGAAATTATAAATATTCATGCCTTATTCTCACTCTAGTGGGTTTCATTCTATCTTTGATCAATGAATCAAAAAGAAAAAGAAAAACATAGATGTAAATGTTAAAATATACAGCAAAAAAATATAAAAACTTACCTTTGAACCACCTATCTCTAATCTTGTTAAGAAAAAATAAAACAAAAGATAACATATGCTTAAATTATACATTTGGTTGATACATTTAGAAAAATATAAAACAAAAACTTATAAAAACTGACCCTTGAACCTATTAATCTCTAAATTTTTAATAAAAAAATTAACAAAAAAATCAAGTATTCGAAGTATACCTTACTCCCTTTAAATTGTATTTGCATCACACCATTTATCACTTTAATTGATAGTTTTTCAATTACATTTTTTGGATAAAATTTCCAATCACTTTAATTGTATTTGCCTCGTATTCCTTACGTTTTTTCCGATTACTTTAAATTGTATTTACATTTTTTGCCTCACATTCTTTAAATTTTCAATTGCTTGATCATAAATAAAAGTGTTAAAAAAATTGTTACAACTTATGGAATACATGAGTGAAACGGCTAAGGAAATTATTTTGTACTTAACTACATAATTTATTATGAATTCTTGTAGTCCTGCAAAACAACCAAGTCATATTTAAATTTTAAATATATAAGAAATTGTATTTACGCAATTGACTACAAAGTAATTAACCCGAAATCCTTAGAATAAATTTCAGGAAGAAACAAATGAAATACTTTAATCATTCTTTTGTGTTTTTATCTTTGATTAATAATCTAAAATTTGTTTGATATTAATTATATGGCCATTTGAACATTATTATCATTTTAAGTAATTGGGTGTTGTAACATATATGGTTATTGTAAATTTTTTTATGTCAAATAAATTTTAGGAATTTAAGTATTTTACGTTATATATTGCAATTCATTAGTTGATTGAATTGCTTATATTAAATGAAACAAATGTATATTGAGCACCCAATTTTTTTGGGTTATTATATGTATATTTATGTTTACAATGTTATTATAAAAAAATCTTATTATATGTATGAGCATTAATTGTCAAACTATTTAAGTTTATAGTATTATAGATAGATAGATAGATATAGGTATTTTATGAAGATAAGGTTGATTTATTTAGAATATTATTTATTAAAATATTATTCTTTGGAATCTATTTTTTATTTACCAAATCACATAAAACCCGTTCTTTCCTTCCTTTTTCGTTCCTATTTGCCTTAATCCATTTAAATCACGATTTCATATCTTTCTAGGTCACGATTGTGGCTAACTTCGTAAAGGAAGTTGTAGATATTCAATTGCTTGATTTCCAAGAACAAGAATCCCTTTAAATAGAGCCTTATCGAGCTCGAATTTCGCCCACAACAATCAGAAATCCTAGAATACGTCTTTCTTGTTCAAACTCAATTTTCTCCCAAACCGTGAATCGAAACCCAAAATTGAAGCCATATTTTCAATCTTCACGAAAAAACCCTTCGAACAAACTATACACCCATTAATTTTCTTGAGACCTAAGCCATTCAAAATCCCTATTGAAAGTCGCGACTTGCCTAACGAAAATAGAGGACGGGGCTAATAGTTGGTATCGCGGCCTTCCTACTGTCGTCAATCCCACCCTGATCTGTGACCGAAATCGCCCTTACCGAACCGTCAAAGTCAGCTGTTTGTCCTTCTTCCAACCTATGTTTTTGATTTTTGTACATCCATGTTTCATGGATTTTAAATTTTGTTTCATTGTTTTAATTTCGGGTTAATATTAAATAAATTGTTTCTAATGGAAATTGATATAAATATGGATTTGTAAGGTATTTTACAAATCGTTAAAGATTATAAATATTTTATAATATAATGTATGATTTTACAAGGGGGTTGACCTATTTTCATACAATAGTTTTGAAAATAATAATAATTATGATAATAAGGGATCATTATAATTTATTTTTTGCAAAATCAGAATATCAATTATTCTTTCATTCTCATAAAATATGATTGTGATAAAATATAGTTTATAAAGTATTAAAGCGCTTCGTTTTAGGATTCTTAATCCATGATTATAAGATAACGGAAATCTATGAGATTTTGGTTTTAAAACTTATATTCACGTTGTGTTATCTCCTATTATAGGTTTGCAATCCAAGGATATACGATCAAGAGTATAACCTTTCTGAGTTCTTGAGGTCATCAATAAGGCAAGTTTTCATACTTGCTCAGCTAAATCAATTGATTGTTTTATGTGAAGTGTCCAAATAACCTTGTTTGTGTTTCTTATGTGATTTGTGTGAAGCATTTTAGATCATATAGATTTCATGAATTATTATAATAAATAAATTAAAAAGTTATTTATCTAAAACTTGATTAAGTGATAGTAATGATAATCATTGCAATGAATATAATTGTAATAATAATGATAACAAAACTATGTTGCGAATTGACTCCGACTTAACAAGTCTTCCTTCAAATCTAAATGCGTACTCGAGATAGTTCAAATACGATTGTAAAAATGGCAAGGAGGGCTTGGTGTTGTCCATTGTGATTATCCTCTCTTTCCAGGATCTCTAAGTACGACGAGGTTGATTGAGGCTCAATTAGTCAACGAAGACCTTTCAATACAAAACTTGTTTGTTTAAGTAAACAATCATGGGTTTATTTATGTTATAGTAATGAACACTTAATAGTTCTGACTTTAAGTTGTGTTAGATAATATACCTTAGGATGTATGTAAATCTACATGAGCGTATGCAAATTGATTGTGATATACGAAATCATAAAAATTGAATAGTGCATAAGTAGTGATATGATATGAGTATTTATGAGCAATGTCATCATAAATATTTCTTCATAACAACATTGATGGTTACTACACCATAGATAATATAGAAGTGGTAGGTGATGAAACCCGAAATAAACGAGCGCTAATATCAAGGAACGAGATTATTGATTCGACAAAACAGACCCTTACTTTTATTTATAATTGCGACGCGAGATTACAACTGTTGGGTTGCCCGAGATCTCTTTAATGAGATTCGAGGTCTCTATCTAACGAGGTTCGAGACCTCTTTGATTACAACGATATTATAGCTAATGAACTACTTTCAAGATCTTTTCTATTACAAATTGAGAATAGCTATTTAGTCGAGACTCGAGATCTTTTGAGAGCGGCTTGTAGCTTGTTTGCGACCTTCTAACTGGCACGGGAGAGATGCTTTTGAGTGACTTGAAGTCTTTTTATTGACCTTCTCTTGATTGTAGCGTGGTCTTTGCGATTGTTTTAACACGTCGATCTTTAACAAGCAAGACAGTTCTTGAGTTAGAGATGTTTTTCGACCCCTGCAACATTCGAGCTTCTTTCTTATTTATAAGCATTTGGGAGGTGAGGTTTTCACAATTAACCGATGTGGGATGCGCGATTTGTTGCTATTTGATTGGTTGAGAGAGAGGCGGCTAGTGATTGGTTAGAGAAGAGGTGGTCCTTGATTGGCCAAGCGAGCCAGTTGTGTCAGCTTTTGAACATGCGCGGTTTTCTCCCTTGCCGACTCGGAGCCACATTGATGATCTATTTCCACCTCAGTAGGAAATGCGCGACGTTCGACCTTCAACTCTTCTCTGACTTGGATTGCTTTGTTTGTCCACTTCCCGCCTTAGTGGGAAATGCATTATGTTCAGCCTTCAGCTCTTCTCTGACTTAGGTTGCTTTGTGATGCGACCTTGTTAAGGACGCGACGGATCTTGAAGTTGGAACGAGTATTAGGTCTCGACAATGGCGTAGTGGAAGACTATAAGGACCGAACCAACGTTGGATTGGCTCGATCATGCAAGAACACAACGAGAACGAGAGCTTTGAGAATGTTTGATCGATTGAATGTAAAAGGCGCAAGCACTAGGACTAGTTATAGGAGAACCCCTCAACTAATAATCTAATCCAAAGTATGTGCACCCTAGAAACATAAGTTTAAGCTCCTTTATATAGAGGAGGCTCTAGTAAAAACACTAGCTAGAGAAGGCGCGCCTAGGGCTTGCGTGCAAGCAAGGCCTTGCGGCGCAAGGCCAATAAAAGGCTTCTAAAAATACCAAAACATACTTAGAAGTGTCTTATTATAGCAAAACTACTAAATAAGGTCATAAATGATAGATGTCCTTGGCCATCGACACCGAAGTGTCAAGACATGACCAAGGCGCGGTGTGGCGCGACGTGACAAGTGCCATCGCATGCCAAGACCTACAAACGCGTGCGCTGATGAGGACGCGCAGACGCGGTCATGGCTGCGGCGAGAACCTCAAGTTGTGGCACTGTCAGGCGCCAAGGATCCGGGGTCTGGTGCGAAGGGCGTGTCCGAGGTGGATGCCTCCAAGGACTCGTCTTGAGGTTCTCCGATGCTTAAGATGCACACGGTGGTGTGCAATGGCATGGACACGAGCGCGCCATGGTCAGCGGTGATGCGCGACACCAAGGATTGAGTCGCGGTCTCGATAGCATGGGCTTGGACATGGTTGAACAGTCCATCCGAGCGCAAGGCGAAGGCGTCGTCCTCCTGGATGGCGTCCAAGGACGGGGTCGCATCACCCTCCCCCTCTTGGTTGGGAAACGTCCTCGTTTCCTCATAAGCAGGCTTGACGTAGGGGGAGAGATCCGAGATGTTGACCGTGGTATGGACAACATACTTGCCTGGGAGGTCGGTGCGATATGCATTGTCGCCAATTCACTCCAAGATTTTGAAAGGACTGTCGCCGAGTTGGTGAAGCTTGGTTTTGCGGGTGTCCGAAAAGCGATCCTTGCGAAGGTGCAACCATACGAGATCTCCGGGTTGGAATACCAGCCGACGACGCCCCTTGTTGTGTTGCGCCTCATACTGGCTCGCACGACACTCCAATTTATGGCGGGTGCGCTCGTGCAAACGGTAAATTATGTCGGCGCGGTTGGCCGTGTCGATGTGTTCGCCGGTCTTCATGGGCCGAGACACCAAGTCCATGGGCGAGTGTGGATTTCGTTCGTAGACCACCTCAAATGGCGTTCTCTTTGTAGTCGAGTGTTTAGACATGTTATATGCAAACTCAACATGAGAGAGTAAGTCCTCCCACCGACGTGGGTTATTCTTGAGTACCGTCCGAAGAAGGGTGCCCAAAGTCCGATTGGTCACCTCAGTTTGACCATCGGTTTGGGGATGATACTAAGTAGAAAACAATAATTATGTACCTAGCTTTCCCCACAACGTCCTCCAAAAATGACTACAAAATTTGGTGTCCCTATCGCTAACGAAAGTCCTAAGCACACCATGCAATTTCACCACGTGCTCAAAGAACAAGTTTGCGATTTTGGTCGCATTGTTGTGCCCTTTGCATGCAATGAAATGGGCCATTTTGGAGAAACGGTCCGCAACTACAAAGATCGAGTCTTTGCCACGCCTAGTCAGAGGGAGGCCCGTGATAAAATCCATGGAAAATTCTTCCCACAGAGCATCCGTAATCGGCAAGGGCGTGTAAAGACCGTGAGGTTGAGACCTCGCCTTAGCCGTTTGGCACGACACACAACCTTGAAAATACTTGTGAATATCCGAGTCCAAGTGAGGCTAAAAGAAGTGTTCACGAAGTGCTGCTAACGTTTTGGCTATGCCAAAATGGCCTCGGCCATCATGAGCCTCCTTGAGCAATAAGTGCCTCACCGAAGAGCTCGGAATGCACAACTTTCCGATCCGGTAGAGATACCCATTGTCCAAGAAGTAGGACTCATGGATTCTATGGTGCTCGAGGTTCTCCATGATCGTCTTAAAAAATTAATCATGCAAATAGAACTCCTTAATCAAGGAGAACCCGAGCAAGTTGGCCTAGAGTTGAGTAAGTAAGACATACATGCGCGAGAGAGCGTCGGCCACGACGTTCTCTTTAACTTTTTTGTGGGCTATCATACGGAAAAGTCTCCATATATTCAACCCAGTGAGCATGGCGGCAGTTGAGGGTCGTTTGACTCTTTAAATGTGCTAAGGTCGCGTGGTCCGTATGGATTATGAACTCGCTTGGCCAAAGGTAATGCTACCAAGTTTTTAACACCCTAATAAGTGCATACAATTCCTTGTCGTATGTAGGGTAGTTGAAGGTCGCCTCAATCAGTTTTTCGCTAAAGTAAGCGATTAGGCGTTTTTCTTGGAGGAGTACGCCGTCTACGCCATAGTCAGAGGCGTCGCACTCAACCTCGAAGCGCTTAGAAAAGTCCGGCAATTTCAGGACCAAAGCGCGACATAAATCGTCTTTTAAGACCTGAAAGGCGGCCTCATGGACGGGCATCCACTTGATTGTGGGTGCCTTCTTGGTAAGGTTGTGGAGTGGCCGCCTATAGAACCCTGCGAGCCCTAAGAAGGATCGAACCATCGTCGGGGTAGTAGGGGTGGCCCACTCTCGGATGACGCAGATCTTGTCATCATCCACACGAAGGCCATACTTGGACACGACGAAACCAAGATAGTTCGTCGTGTCCGTGCAAAAACAACATTTGGTCAAATTTACAAACAAAGAGTTTTCGCGAAGGCAATCTAACACCGACCTAAGGTGCCTAGCGTGAGAATCTAAGTCCTTAGAAAACACAAGAATGTCGTCAAAATACACGACGACGAATTGTCCCAAAAATTTACAAAAAACATGGTTCATCAACCGCATAAAAGTACTAGGGGCGTTTGTCAAAGCCAAATGGCATGACAAGCCATTCGTACAGACCATGTTTGGTCTTAAATGCGGTCTTCCACTCGTCACCCTCATGCATGCAGATTTGGTGATAGCCGCTCCTAAGATCGATCTTTGAAAACAAAGCGGCGCCATGAAGCTCATCCAACATGTCATCCAAGCGCAGGATCGCGTGCCTATACTTGACAATAATCTGGTTGATGGCGTGATAGTCGACACACATCCTCCAAGAGTAGTCTTTCTTGGGCACGAGAATCACAGGCACGGCGCAAGGGCTAAGAGACTCGCGAACGAACACCTTGTCCAATAGGTCTTGGACTTGGTGTTGCAACTCTTGAGTCTCCTTTGGTGACACCCTATACGCAGCCCTATTAAGTAAAGTAGCTCCCGACATGAAATCAATCTTGTGCTCAATCCCTCGAATCGGTGGTAACCCCTGCGGTAGCTCGTCCGACATGGCGTCTTCATATTCCTTCAATAAAGAAACAATAGACGGGGGTAGTGTGTGATCTAAAGATTGAGTAATTGAAAGAAGAGGGCAAAGAATGAAACAAGTAGAACTCCCCTGAAGTGAATTAGTCACGTCGCGACGCCGGGTTAGAAGCAAGCGATCCTAACATGACTAGAGAAGAGGTGGCTCGGCGTCCTCGATCAACCTGGGGGGGTTCTTGGGCCATTTTTCGCTGAAATGTAGCTTCTGGAATTTGAGGAAGAATGCCCTTTGAAATGCCTGTAAACTCATCCGAAGCTCTTGGAATCCAAGTTTTGGTGACGCTCTAGCATGATACCCGACGTTAGAACTAGGCAGCGGCGGTCCTCGACTTAAATGGGACTCTCTTGGGCGTCGTTGCTTCAAATCTGTTGGAAATACATAAAGGGATGGATTCCCCACAGAAACGCCTATTCGGCGTCACTCAGCGCGGCACCGGAGCCACGACTCAAGTTTTGTCGGCCCAAACTTGTGTCTTGTGGGCGTTTTCTGGTCCCATCTTCATGTTGGACAGAATGGAGAGTTTTGGAACCAGAAACGCCGCTGGAATGGTTGGAATCAATGGGGGTGACCTATGGTGCTTCCTTTGACGCGGTAGAGTCCTTGTCGCTAGCCTTTTGCCTTTGCCTTTTGCCTTCGTCCTATAGAGCTTCACTAGGCGACATAGGTAAGAGTGTCACGCGTTTACCATGGAAATTTACCATGTAAGTGTTCAAAAATCCATCGTGAAACACGCGACCATCAAATTGTCATGGGCGTCCCAACAAAAGGTGTGTGGCGTCCATAGGCGTAACATCACAAATGATAGAATCTTTATAAGCACCAATTGAAAAAGTAAAGATAACTTGCCTGTTTACCCAATCGCCGCCATCATTGGATATCCATTGAAGCTTGAAAGGTCGAGGGTGCGGCGTGGTTGGCAACTTGGAATGGTCGACCACCTTTTGAGACAAGAAGTTGGCACAACTCCCCGAATCAATGATGACGCTAAGAGACACGTTTTTTTTACCAAACAACGGGTGTGAAACAATTGTTCCCGTTGATCCGTCTTTGGTGCCTCTCGCATGCTAAGGGTCTGGTGTGTGACCAAAGTGAGTTTGGACACGCTTAGCCCTTCTGATGGGTCACATTGAAGCTCGGTCCCATCGTCCAAAGGTGGCGCTTCTTCCTCGTCATCTTCACTCTCATTAGGGTCCCCTTGAGCCGTAAAAAGCGCCTTTTTCAGATTCGGACAATTTCCTTACATGTGACCACGTCCGCCGCACTTGTAACATGCCATGTCACGTGCACACTCGGCGGTGGATGCCGCGGCACGGTCTTTTGGCGCGCTTGGTGCCGGCTGCGTGGTCTCGGTCTTGGACGCACTACCCGACTTAGAATTTGGCATAGAAGAAGGTAAATGGTTAGTACCTAAACCGGATTGACTAGGGATAGAAGTATAGATTGAATTTGACCAAGATGGTTTGGCACGACTCTCTTGCTTGTGAATTTACATAGCCGTGTACACAAGAGAGTTGAGATCCTTTATTGGCAAAATTTCCAGCATGTCTTGGATGGACTGCCTTAGACCCGAAATAAATTGAGTCTCATGACCGATGGTGAAGCACTTACGCCAACTTTGAAGAACATGTCTTCTAACTTAGCATAGTACTCATCCGGGGTTATGTCTCCTTGTTTTATGCGCATGATCTCTATGTGCATTTTAACCTTGTAATCAGCTGGAATGTAGCGCTTCTTCAGAATATACACAAGTTGGTGCCATTTCCGAATTAGGGGTTTTCCTCTTCGAATCCTTTCGGACTCAAAGTGGTTCCACCAAGTTCGGGCGGCACCATGAAAGTGTAACGTCACCACTTCGACCTTCTCCTCGTCTTCATAACCTAAATATTTGAGCGTATGCTCGGTACCTTGCAACCACTCACTAAACGCATCAGGATCATAAGTGTCGTAAAAGGGTTCGAATTTTACCTTGATGTCGCATCGAACGGTGTGTGGATCACGTGCATCATGCCGGTCACGGCCAAGGCTCCGGTACCGAGGGGAAGGGGGACACCAAGGGCGTCAATCGCGAGGCGGCCCACGACCGTAGCCATCGTCATCGTAGTCAGAATCGTCACCACCATCGGGGCGCCTCAGACGTCGGCCATCACGGTCTCGGCCGCGCCTTTGGCACTGTCCGACCGTTCTAGGTGTACCATAGACACGCTCATACTCCCTCCGATGCTTAGCCAAATGTAGCAGTGGAATCCAATCGGCAGGGTGTTTGTCAAGCTCCTCGGGATCTTTAACCTGTGGATAATCATAACTGTCCACATCAGAATCATCACCGAACTCCTCGTAAGGGTCCTCAAATTCCGAACAGGGGCTGCGGGCACTATTTTAGACAAAAAATGACCAATTAATCACTTTAGTGTCCTAGACGGGGTTTGATAGCCAAAGGGATACGATTGGATCGGGTTGATGGGAAAATTTAAAATCGATGAAAATGATTTACAAAAACAATAAATAAGCAATGAAACTAAATGCAAAATCAATACAAATGAATAAGAAATGCTTATCTCCTTTTATTAATCATAAACAAGCGATTACAAGCTTAGATCTAGGGTTTAGGACCCGTAGTCATGCGAAAACTGTTGGGAAGAAAACGGTCAGATGCTAGCAGTCTTGCTCAGACGACAGAGGTCTCCGAGAGCAATGTAAGTTATGAGAGCGTTCTGATTACAAGAGAGGGGAATTGTGGTGTACTAATGTCTCTCTCTAGATCTGGATCCGGCGTGGTTATGCCCTTAAATTCCTTTATATAGTAGGAAGAGTTACATAGAAACAGTTACAAAATCAAGAATAAACGTTCTCCTCAAAAATAGGTAGTGGACATTGTGGAGGATATGGTCAAAGGCAGTTGTAACTGACCCAGAGATCTCGAGATCATGCTGGCCCTGCGGGATAGTCAGATGACGATTGACGTTAACGATCTTTGGCCTTTATGACGACGACAGTCTCCGGTCTTTATGACGACGACAGTCTTCGGTCTTTCTGACGACGATAGTCTTCGGTCTTTGTGATGACGACATTCTTCGGTCTTGAAATCATACTTGGAATTTTTTGGGTCTAACAGGCACTTTGATGCTCTAAGAAATCTTCAACTTGGCATTCGTCGGTGTTGTAATACTTGGCCTCGTGCTTCCGCTTTGGGGTCTCGTACACATATACCGGCGACTTCCCCTTGTGTTTCTTTTTGTGGCCGCCACTAGCATGTTGATGTCGGTATTCCTCCGAGTCATACTCGTCATGGGTAAAGACGTCAACGACTTGTTCATCCCTGTAGTCGCGTGCCAATTGACGGTGATCTACGGTCCCGTGACCACCATCGTACCGATCAAATTTGTGCGATTGACTCTCCTTGATTGACTCCATGCAATGCATGTTGCCATATTGTGAAGACGATTGGGCTTGGCCCTTGCCCTTGGCACGCACGCACGACATCGTCACTCGGCACGCCAGGATTGTCGTGAACTTCGAACGCTAGAACGTGCCCCGACGGCATGGTACGCTTTGATTGCGTATTGCTCTCGACCAGTTGGCGCTTGAGCTCAGCGATTCAGGTGTCCATAGCCACAAGTGCCGCCTCTTGCTCCATTTGTTGTTGCACCGGTGGATCCTTGTTTTGGTTGTCCTCGTTGCCCGATTCGGACACGGTATCTATAGCCACACCTGTCATAGAGCATTAAGTAGCTCAAAAAAACGGCCAAGAGTTTATGAGTTCGGTTAAGTCGAACCAACCCTAAATGCTCAACCACACGAACAAGGGGAAGGGCAAGGCTTAAGGATGCTCGACTCTTGTACAAGATAAATGGATCCAAGCACAATCAATGAAAAGCAAAAACAATGCAACAAATAAGCAAGAAAAGATTGGAGAGATAGAAAAGATATGAAAAAAAAGAAACAAGAAGATATGCAATCGGTCAAGTGAGAGAGTTGCCAGTTTTATGAGATTGGAAAGAGATGAGGGATCTTACCTTATTTTGGCTGTAATCCTCCAATATCTTTTTTTAAATTTAATTTATGAAGGATCTTACCTTATTTTGGCTATGATATTCCCAAGATATTTTTTTAATAAGGTCGAATCTCCAATATGAATTTTATCCTCTAATGGAGACTGTTACCCTAACAATAATGATTGTGGAACTACTAGAAGCACAAAATGCAAACAAACAAGTCTACACGAAGGCAAGAAATTGGAGAATGGTATGCAAATTTGAGCATGCAACTAGCAAATCAAATCATGCAAATATCACCAAAATCAAGATAAATGTTTTTATATATATAATGAAATGCAAGCAAGAAAAAAAAAATTGGTGCCCTAGATGACGGTCGTGAATGATGGATGGATCTAGGGTTAACAAACGTGGATGGATCGTGTGAAAGATTGAACAAGAAGGATGAAGCGAGACTTACTCGAACCTTGGCTCTGATGCCAGTTGATGCGACCTTGTTAAGGACGCGACGGATCTTGACATTGGAACGAATATTAGGTCTCAACAATGGCGTAGCGGACGACTTTTAGGACCGAACCAATGTTGGATTGGCTCGATCTTGCAAGAACACAACGAGAACGATAGCTTTGAGAATGTTTGATCGATTGAATGTAAAAGGTGCAAGCACTAGGACTAGTTATAAGAGAAACCCTCAACTAATAATCTAATCCAAAGTGTGCTTACCCTAGAAACATAAGTTTAAGCTCCTTTATATAGAGGAGGCTCTAGTAAAAACCCTAGCTAGAGAAGGCGCGCCTAGGGCTTGCGTGCAAGCAAGGCCCAGCGGCGCAAGGCCCATAAAAGGCTTCTAAAAATACCAAAACATACTTAGAAGTGTCTTAATATAGCAAAACTACTAAATAAGGTCATAAATGATAGATGTCCTTGGCCATCGACACCGAAGTGTCAAGACATGACCAAGGCGTGGCGCGGCGTGATGCGGCAAGTGCCATCGCATGCCAAGACACACAAACGCGTGCGCGCATACGCAGTCGTGGCTGAGGCGAGAACCTCAAGTTGCGGCACTGTCAGGCGCCAGGGATCCGGGGTCTGGTGCGAAGGGCGTGTCCGAGGTGGATGGCTCCAAGGACTCGTCTTGAGGTTCTCCGATGCTTAAGATGCACACAGTGGCGTGCGATGGCATGGATACGGGCATGCCATGGCCAACGGTGATGCGCGACACCAAGGATTGAGTCGCGGTCTCAATAGCATGGACCTGGTCACGGTTGACCAGTCCATCCGAGCGCAAGGCGAAGGCGTCGTCCTCCTGGTTGGCGTCCAAGGACGGGGTCACATCACTTTGCTTGTCCACTTCCCGCCTTAGTGGGAAGTGCGCGATGTTTGGCCTCCAGTTTTTTGGACGGGTGTAGAAAAACTCTAGGACGGACCCCGAAATCTATTCTCTTGGCTTCATCTCGTGATTTTTTCCTTCTGTTCATACATCGTTATTTTCGCACACCATTAGTAGGGTAGTAGTATTTACGGGCACGTCATCATAAATTCTTCTTTGTGACAACATTTATGGTTACTACACCATTAATGATATTACTAGATCATGATCTATGGCTCATCTTCCACCGTAAGGGAAGAGTCGTTCAGCACCTAGCGAGTGCCATAGGGTACGAGCTGAGTGACACGTCCTCGTTAAAGTTAAGTTAATTCAGAAATTCGAGATCAAGTAAAAGTTACCCTTGTGTGTTAATCATATAAGATAAGTGCACGCGGCACATTAATTTGAATCTCTTGAATAAAGTATCCTTCACGGGTCATCATTCGAGTCCCCGGTTATTATGAGAATTGATGTTTTGTGTGTTTGTTTATGTGATGTTTTGTAGGAAAGATTCGACATAAGGTAGAGTGCATTAGACATTTTAAAATGTGCCTTCACTTTAACAAAATTTTTGATTTAAATATATAATTTGACCTAATAAACATTGGAGTCGATGTAGTTGACCACGTTGAGGGATGACCACTTGTGGTACCAAGTATTAGCAAGCAACTAGCGTCATCCGAGAGCACTCAAGATGATGATGAATGGAGCCCATGATACTTTACGAGAAGGTTTTATATGTAGTTTTGATTCAGTTCCATTAAAGAAGTTTGATTTTTATACAATAAAGTTCTAGTTAATTTTCCGCTGAATTCGTCGTATTGTTAAGAAAATTGTTACGGGTAAAAGAAAGTTTGAATACAATTTGAGTTTGCTATAAAATATCTTCCAATATTGGTTATTTACATGGTTTCATACATATCTTCACAAAATTCAAAATGATGCAGAGCCTTGGGTGACTTCGGACATTAAAATCCGAGGTCACTGACATGCGACATTCCTAAAATAATTTGGGGGTGTTACACTCTCCACCTCGAAAATCACATCGTCCTTCAAACTAGAGCTTCAGGCAAAATAAACACTCGCCGGAGGAACATGTTAGAACGGTCTACACAATATTCAACATCCCGAGCTATAAGATTCTATCGCGCATCAAACATGAAAGCTACTTCCTCTATCCCACCCGGAATGAGTGCCCTGAAGATGAAGTCCAAAGCCGAAAATATTGCATGTACCATAGAGTACGAGGGGCACATGACTTAATATTGTGAGTCCTTTAAGGTATTCTTTGAAGATTTGGTTCAATAAGGGTACTTGCGCAAATACATTGAGAAAAATGAACCAAAAGATAGTGAAGAGACGAGAAAGAAGCAAATTGAGGTCGTCCAAACAATCTCGACGACATACGAGAATGAAGACGCCACAATCCGAGTTTGGGCTAATCAGCTGGAAGCGCATATGTGCTCCAAGGGAAATATTCCTAAGACAGAGTTTTTGCAAAGAATTGACGACGAGCCTAGAAATAAAGACCATGAGCGTAACCGCGATTGCAGGCTCGATAGCTGTGACCATGAGTTTGATCTGAAGAGCTCTGTTCCTTCTTTGAGGTGGAACCGCGTCCGCAGGGAAGAAGACTGCGACCGCGGGACCATCAACCGCGACGGCGGGTCCCTAAGTCGCGACTGTATCCTCGAAGGTGAGAGTGACTCTCCTTCTCAAGAGAAGAGCCGCGACCGCGGCCCGCATGGGCGCGATTGAGGTTACCCATATTCCCCTACGCAGGGATCTCGGGATTAGGAAATGCATCTAAATATGACACTCTTTTTTCCACGTGATTTTGATGAGGTCCTTAGGTTTTTATTTTTCATTCATTAGTTATGTCCTTACGATCATGACATTCATGTTTATTTTTAATAAAAGTCAGTTTTTGCATTAGTTTGAGTCTTGCATAAATAAGAGCACAACATTAGTTCATCGCATTAACGGACTTCTACATATGCGCGTATGTAGAGGAGCAAGAGATCCCATGATACTCGTTCATGGATATACGAATACGCACGCAAGCTAGGGGAACCAGGTGACTAATTTGCATGGCCACTTCGAATAGGTCCTAGAGTATTTACGTCTTAGTTGCGTTCTAATATAAATAACACCTAAGTGGACATTTGTGAGCGGGTAAAATTAATTTCCATAATTATTTTCGCTATTATCCGCCATAAAAGTACTTTAGTTTATCATCCTTGTTTTAAAGCTATACTATATTTTATTATAATAAATATGATAGTTATTCATTATGATGGAGGATTCTATCTTAGTCGAAAGATAGAATTTCATCATGGATTGGGAGCAAGAAATTGCTTGTTGGGCTTGGAGCATTATCGGCTCACCCTTAGAGATGGAGTTTTCGACCTTTTCTCTCTCCCTTTCCTCCATTATAAATACATGTCTGCGCCATGTATGACGAGCGACTCATATTGACTAAGCTTGCACGCAAGTCTTGTCTTTTGTCTCGACGTTCAATCGACAAACTGTTCTTTTGACTTAGGCATAAGAGGTGGATTAGGGTGTCCCCGCCCCCTGTGTCCATTGTTTTGCAGGTTCTAGATTGAAGAGGAACTTGGAACGGAAGGTGAAGAAGGGAGTATACGATGAATGCATTGAAGACGAATTTTTGTTTATTAACAATTATAAATGTCATTGTTATTTTTATTAAAAAAACAACAAGTTATTAAAAAGGTTTATCTTTTATTATTTTTAATGGTTTATCTAAACATGTTATTAAATGTTTTTTTAGGAAACTGATTACTCCACCCCGTTCAGAAAAACTTGTCATTCTAGCTTATTTTCTTGTTCAACAAAATATGTCATTTGAGATATTTTAGCCCATTTTTCTCAATAATATCCATACTAATTAAAAATATTTACACAAAAAATTTATTAATAAAAAATTGAGGATATTTTAGTCAAATTAAATAATTTTTTAAATTTTTGAGCAAATTTTAAAACAACAAGTTTATCTGAACGGAGAAAGTATTAAACAAGGATTTACCAAAAAGACCGATTAAATAATTACCAATGTTAATAAAAGTGTCAAATCTAACACCGCTAAATGCGGTGATATAATAAATTATCAGATGAAAGCAATATGAAGCGATTAAGTAACACAAATCTACCCAAAAAGAATGCTAATAATCGGTTCCAAACTTCCAATAAGGCTTTCTAATTTAAGAGAAAGACATTAGATTAGTGGTTAATGTCAAAGTTGCTCAACCAACATTATGGCTGTTCATTAAGGCCTCTCTCCAAAAAGAAAAGTGTAAATGCGTGGATGTGACTCCGAACGAAATGAGGTTGCTTGCATATAAAGTGAAGGGAAATTGGAGAGCATAACAAAATTAAAAATTGACATCCATTCTCTATAGGGTTGTGCAAACATGGATCGGTCTTGGATCGGATCGTCAAAATTAAAAATTGATATCCATTATATATAGGACTGTACAAACATGGACCAGTTCGGACCGGATTGTAATATTATGGTCTGGTCCAAGATCGAGACGATATGGTATACAGTTCACTATATTTTAAAATTACAGGTTACGGTCCGGTCCGGTCCAAGACCGTAAATTTATGGTCAAAATCGGATTGGATCGTAATATTTTTTTAAAAAATTATATATAAAAAATAATGTAATATATATTTGAAATTAAATCTAAAATTTTAATATTTTTACCGTCCATTTACATTAGAAAATCGGATCGAACCATAACTTAACCATTTATTAACATAAAATTTAGATTTTACGGTCCATTTACACTAGAAAATCGAATCGAACCATAATTTAACCATTTGTTAACACAAAATATTAAAATTTTATTATAAAAATATGTAAACCTGGTCCGTACGGTCCAAACCTAGACCAAACTGTATTAATTCGGACCGATCCGGTCCACGGTCTACATGTTAAAAATATTGCGGTCATCAGTCTGGACCAGGACCGTATATTCCGGTCTGGTCTGGACCGGACCGAACACCCCTAATTCTGTATTTGTGTGACTCGGTTCATAAAAGTGATACATTTTGCAAACAAGACTTAGAATTAGATGGGCCAGCCCACTTTTTGTGTGTCCCGAAATTTGTTTGGGCTCTTTACCTACATTATTTCCTTGGCGCAAAACTGTTGGGCTTATAATCCGCCTACAAAGGCGAACAGTAGGCCTTCAGGCCCTTCATATTTATCGTCTTCGGAATATATAACCCGCCTTATTGGAACGTTTTCTTCAAAAATGTAGGAAAGTAGTTTTTCTTGATGCAAATATTATTTAAGAAATTAATTCCTTAACCTGGCAAATCTAAACCATATAAAAAATATAAATACAAATGCAAAAATTATTTCAGATATGAATTCTAGTCTTATGTCTTTAAGCCTTAAGACATCATCTATTATAGATTTATAGTCCAATCAAAGTCATAACATGGGCAATGTCCTCTGTGAACATGGGACCAGCCAAGGCCCAAAGCTCAAATGAAAGATGAAAGTTGCTGTTTGACCGTTTCTCAACGGCTCCAATATTATCTGAGTGTAAGCTGTAATATATGAGTATATGTAATAGGTGGGACCAATCAGAGCTTAAATGGAAGAAAGTTTCATAATCCTTGATTAGGTGTGAAATTTCAGATTTGTCAAGTAGTATAAACATAAGAACATTCCAATTCCCAATAAAGCCATGATTTACGAGTCACTTTACTTCAAAAGGAAAAATTTCATAGCAAACGAAAATAAGTGATTTATCTAAACTGTCGGTATTAAACTATTAATAAAAGTTATCGGTATTGATTGAGTTAGGATGCAAAACGACACCGTACTGTACAATGCAAACGCAGCCAGACGTGGACCAGCCAACCATTCGAACTCGGTGACCTGACAGCAGCTACCGAGTTATCACGCTATAAATCGCCCGAGGTTCCGGGTCGACTCATCCGCGTCCCGAGAACGAGGCCTACGAAACGGTCAAAAGACCCCTTTTTTCCAATTTTTAATTCCCGGGTTTTTGAAGTTCAAAACAGCAAATGCACGGGATTATTTCCGCCAAATAATTTGGCTTCCCACCGACTTTAACCCTGGGCCCCGCTTCTTTGTTTTCGGATAAAATAATAAAATATACTCCATTGTTATTTTTGGTAATAATTTGCATTGTATACCCTCCAAGATACTGATCGAGGTGCTCTTGTTGGAAGCACAGTGTCCAACACTCTCTTCGCTCTTTTGCTGAAACACTCTTTTTCTCTCTCTTCTCTCTCGGTACGAGCTTTTTTTCTTCTTCCTGGGAGCATGTTCATGGAACCCTAGGAATGACCATCAATTTCATGTCTGTTCTTGTAGCTCACTAGATCCGCCTTTGCTAAGGTAAGTTACGAATTGTGTGTTTTGAGCATTTGGAACTTTCTTTCAAGTTGTCGTAACTTTCGCACTTTCGAATGCGAGCTAGGGTTCTTGCAAAATTTATCTAGGGTTTTGAGGATTGTTGGTCTTCTCTTTGTTGTTGTTCGTGGTGGTTGTGAATTATGCACGATGTTACCTTTTCCTGTCTGTTTGTTAGTGTCTGATAGTGTGAACAAATTCAAAATAGGGAAAGAAAAGGTTTAATTTGCTTTCATAAAGTTCAATTGCTGTGTTTGGTGTGACTGATGAATATAAAACACACGGAGGTTGGGAAAGAACAACTTAATCCGACTCATCATTGTGTATATTGGTTTCTCTCTCTTTCACTCCGGAAACGGAAGAGGATTTCTCAACCAGGAGTAGATTGTTTTGCTATCGGTAGATTCTACTTTTTTTTCTTCCTTATTTGTGTTTGAAACAAGTATTACTGTATTAGCCGAGTATTTATGTGAAAATGCCACGCTTTTGTTAGGTTCCTGTAGCAATTCGAACAATTATGGAAGCAAGAGAAGCTTCTTTAGATGTGGTGCCGGATACTGAACAGGTGGAATCACCTGGACCCATTGATTCTATTGCTGATGCTGAAAAATATACCAAAACTGTGGAAGTAAGTGCTGCAAAGATGCCCAAAGTTGCTATGCCTGATGGCCCGGTCAAAAAGAAATTGGAAGCCAAAACTGGCCCTGGTTTGAAGGCTGGTGTGGCAAAATCTGGTTTAAATGGGTCTAAAAAGAGTACTGTGGCTCCTACTATTAGAAGAAATAGCACAGGTGGGTTGGCTGAGAAGCAGTCGGCTGTAACAGGTCGGTTGACCAGTGTTGCTTCCACTGGGAGCAAGAAGACTATAATATCAGCCTCAGATCCAAAACGACGGTCTTTACCAGAAACGAGGAGTTCCTCATTTTCAGCAGCTAGTAAGGATTCAGAACAAGCAGGCACTATGAAGACTAAAAAGTCAAGTCCAGCTTCCCCTGGAACTTCAAGGACTGCTACAAGCAGCAGTACAAGTGATGCACATTTGGTTAGAAAACCTTCATTCACACAGTCAACAGTTTCTTCATCAAGGAAGACTGGCTCTCCATCAATGGAGAGCACTGGCAGCAGCATCACTATTAGAAAGTCTGCCTCAAGGCTTTCTACATCTTTGGTTCAGTCTCCTTTGGTTACAAGTAGCATGAAGAGTGGGAGTAAGCTTTCTTCATCATCGACTCGATCACCATTGATGTCTAGTGGATCAAAGAATGGGTCATCAATATCGCCCCAACAAAGGACCTCAAACACATCTGGTGGGAGAAAGACAGATGCCACAGAACGAAAGGACTCTCACTTCATTATTTTGCCACAAGTAGAAATTAAAGCAGGGGATGATGTGGTAATCTACTACTATCAGTGCTTGTCTATTTATTCATGCTTTACAAACTCAATCAATCCTTTAGAAAGGCCAATAACAAACTAACTCATAACTGCTCTTGCATACTTCCGCCGAAGAAAAAGAAAGAAACTACAAACATGTATAAATTTGTATTGGTTAGAGAGGAGATAGTTTTACTGATAGATTTCAATATTTAAAAAAGCTTTATAGAGTTGACAGATTCTTTCATGCTATATTCATTTTGCTGGGGAACAGGGGAAGTAAAATTTTCATGTGCTTCCTCAGTTTACATAATTAATTGGTAGACCACACCATACCAAAGCTATATACAATCTGAAAGACCTCTGCAATCAGCAACAGCCTCAAGATCAGGGAAAAAATTTATAATTTCCTGTATAATTGTTCTCACATATAAAATTATTGCTACCCTATGCTACACAATGGATTCCGAGGATGCTTGACAACCTTCTCAGCTTGGGTGAAGTTTCACCCTTTTGATAATTATTTCATATGTTTCAGAGACTGGATCTTAGGGGTCACAGAATTCGCAGCTTAAATGCTAGTGGGATGAGTTTGTCACCAAATTTAGAGGTACCTTTGTTAGTATTTTCCTGTGTTTTCTTCATTTCCCTCCTCCCTATTCCATTTATGATGACAGCAACTCAACATCTAGTGAATCGAGCTTTCTTCTTGTTATTCTGCCTTGGCAGTTTGTTTATCTCAGAGACAATATGCTAGCTTCGCTGGAGGGAATTGAAATATTGACGCGTGTCAAGGTTTATCCTATGCTTGTGAATAATGTTAAATTGCTTTGTTTGATCACTTTAATTTCTGTACAGTTTGACAACCATCCTGTCATTGTATGTGAGGCAATTTCGTTTCACATTCTCTTCACAAGATAAGCTGTGTTATATGATTGGTTGTTGCCAGGTTCTTGATTTGAGTTTCAATGATTTTAAAGGACCTGGATTTGAACCACTTGGGAACTGCCAAGTTCTGCAGGTCTGAAATTTTTAATATTTTTTTGTGACCAATTTGTTGACAATTTGATGCTCTCTAATTCCTTTACTTTTGTTTACAGCAACTATATCTTGCAGGTAACCAGATCACATCACTTTCAAGTCTTCCCGAGCTTCCAAATTTGGAGGTCTGCTTATGGAAATTGATGCTAGCTTTTACTATCCATGGCTACATGTGACCTATTAATTAATTGTTTTTCTCCTCTATTTTAGTTTCTATCCGTGGCCCAGAATAAGTTAAAGTCTCTTTCTATGGCAAGTCAACCTCGTCTACAGGTACACTATCACTATGATTACTCCTGGTCATTATTCCCCTGAACTTCAATTCTTACTTAAAGACTGTTCAAAATTTATGAGCAGGTGTTGGCTGCAAGCAAAAATAAAATATCCACTCTCAGAGGATTTCCATACTTGCCCGTTCTCGAGGTTTGCATTCTGATTTTGCCTCAGTGTGAGGCACAGGAAACACTAAACAATTTTCATATTTGCATAATTGGAATACAATCATTGCAGATTCATATGTAATTCTTTATATGTGCTAAGGCTGTGTACTAATAAATTATGCTGGTGGAAGTCCTTAAAGAGATAGTTTGCCTGATATGTATCTGTCTTTCATATCTTATCTTTTCTTGTATGTGCATGCGGGATGAACAGTTTATATGAGGAGTCATAACTGCTGTATGATTTTCTGCACAGTCAAATGTCTACTTTATAATACTTATATTTCCATGAATTAATTATCACACACAATGACACAAATATGATTGTAAAATGTAATTAAAAAACGACGACTGTTGCAAACTATAATTTTGAGTAAATGGACATACCCCAATTAACCTACTTGCAGACTCAAGGCTCCCTTTTAGATAATGTTTTCTGCCGCATTGTTGTTTCATTGTCTTTATTTATCTTTGGTTTATCATACATGGCACAGCATCTAAGGTTGGAAGAAAATCCCATATTACGAATGCCTCATCTCCAAGCTGCATCCATTTTGCTTGTTGGTACTACTCTAAAGAAGTTCAATGACAGGGGTTAGTTTTTCTCTTAGAAGGGACTCCCTCCTGCCCTATGTTGCTGTTTTAAGTGGTTCATTTCCATTGCTTAAAATGGTTCCTATTTGATTATTACAGATTTATCTAATGAAGAAGTTGCAATAGCAAAGCAGTATCCTGCACATACTGCTCTGTGCATCCGAGATGGTTGGGAGTTCTGCTCCCCAGAGCATGCAGCAGGTTATTTCTTGCGAGTACTGAATTGCTCCTGTCATTGGCTCAAAGTTTTCTTATAGCTGTTAACTTTGTGTGATGCAAAACCGTTGGTAGTTTGTAGCTTATTAAAGCAGTTTCAAAATGGGTTTGTTTGAGCATATGGATGATATACTTTGTGTTTTTTGAAGTAAGACTTGAGTCTATGTGCTTACTCATGAAAAATGAATTATACTAGCATAAGTTGATATACCTTGTCCATAAAGAGTCATGCACTATAAGATAGTGTAGTGTTTATTATGTTTTTGTGCATCTATATGTTAGCAATATGTTTTCATGATTATCAGAATCAATTGGTGGGAAGTAAGTAAGTCCTTGTTGAATCTATATGTAAAAATGGAGCTATAGAAAAATTCTGCTTAGCTTATTTTAGTATATACTACTGAGGTGTTTAGGATTGTCAAGAGACATCATACTGATTTTTCAGAGAGATATTTATGACCGTAAAGGATTTATAAACTTCCTAATATTTTGTATGAAGTTTATTTACTGCTTGTTCAGTTCTTTGGATAACATCTTGTTCACTTTTAGTTGGCTATGGGCCGACCTCCATGTATTGATCTGATGTTCCCACCTTTTGTATTGTGGTAATTTATTCCTATATATTTGAGCAGATTCAACTTTTGACTTCCTTGTTGAACATTGGGCGGACCAACTTCCTCCTGGCTTCCAGTTGAAAGAGGCTTCTATTGATCCACCATTCGTGGAAGATGCTTGTCGTTGTCATTTTATTTTTGCACAGGATCATGGATCTGATTCCAAACTAGTCTTACAATACCAGTGGTATCTGGGAGATAGGGTGTTATCTGATTTTGTAGCCATTCCTGATGCCACAAGTGAGGTAATTAGCTGGTTAAATTGCTTTCTTGCATTAACTATTTAATTCTATCCTCATATTTTTAAAAGTTGAAATTTGCTGAAGCTAGAATGCATGTTTCAGGTTTATTGTCCAAAGGGCAAAGATGTTAATAAGCTATTGAAAGTTGAATGCATCCCAGTGTTAGATGAGATGAAGTTTCCACCTATATTTTCCATTTCTTCTCCTGTGTCCCCAGGTATGCTTGATTCTAGTTTTTTTTAGGCATAGTGGTTGATGTGTATTATAGTCCAACTCGTGGTGGTGACATGTTTCCCTCTCAAACTCTCAAACAATGATAAAGTATTGTTTATCATTATATTAATGCGTGTATTTAAGCAAGACACAAGGTGATAAACATCTTGATATATTATTGATTGTAATATTTTCATTTCTTGGTATCTTAAGTTGGGGCTTTAGCTGAATTATAGATACTGCCATAAAATGAAAAGATAATAGGGTTGTGACTTATGACTGTATATACTAGCATAAAAAGAAGTCAACATTGCATTGCTCATTTGTTTTTCATTTTAACGAATTTTAGATGTTACATTCTTGATTTTAAGTCCTCACAAATTTGGAGCAAAGAATTAAGTTCTTCATCAATTCTAGAGATGTTAAAAGTTGAGCCTTTTTTCTTAGCTAATGGTCATAATTTATTATAATAGGCTCTGCAGTAATTGTTTCCATACTTCAATTTCCATCAATGGACACTCATTTATCTACTCATTATCTTATATAGATTTCTTCTGCACTTGGCATGTGATGTAATTGAATTTCAGTTCTGCACTTGTGATATGATCGAGTATCAAATCTACACTTTACATCTGCACCTCAACTGTAATTATCACCATTTGTAAATCTTTTTTGGTGCTGCACTAGGTTGCATTGCTATTTTGTATCTTTGATGTTTTAAAAAAGCAGGAAAAGCCCTCCCACTTATGTGCAAGATTTTAAAAGCTATTCAGGTGCCTTTTATACGTAGTATTTGCAAATATAATCTAGTACCGGGTAGAAGTTCAATGCCAAAACCACTATGATATGTTCATTTTGATTGATGTTGACTGCCTAGTGAATCTATTGATTACAAGCATACTTACATTATTCTTATCTTTTCCTTCATTTACTTAAAATATAGTCCTCTTTGTTCAGTTTTCCTATGTCCTTGGTAGAAACCGTCTCTTTTGCTTAAAACACGATGGAAATAGAATGTTCTTTGTGCTGATTGTTGCTGTCTTATGAAGGAACTGGATGTCCGAAGGTCTTGAACCTTGATGTCCGGGGTGACCTTGTTGAAGGAAATGTTATTAGGGGCTATGCTGAGGTTGCATGGTGTGGAGGGACTCCAGGAAATGGTGTTTGCAGGTGATGCAGTTGTTGCGTATGTTTCAGTGTTCTGATAAATTTGGTGGCTTCAACAGACTTTCTTGCAGCTCTTTCTCTGAAGATGAAAAGAAAGTTTTATGTGAATAATCTAATCTTCTCATTCATGGTTATTTTTTAGCACATAGTTAAATCTGTTCGTACCGCATGGTCTATTGTCCATCCATTTTGGATGGAAAATGTACATATGTCCGCTCAATATGGATGTACAAACAACTAGTAATTTTTTGGTTAAAGATTTTGAATGGTTGGTTAAGGGAATTTGTCCATTCAAAACTGAAGAATGAACAATGGTTTCTCCTTACAAATTAGATGAACATTACTGGTACCGTTCTTTGATTTTGGAATAAGGCCTTGTTCTAGTTTAGTTTTAAAACTACTTTTGCTCCAAAATTACATTTTAAAATTTCTTGAAATTCGTACAACATCTCTACTTTTTACGTTTTTCAATGCAATCAAAATTACATTTTAATCTAAAATGTCAATTTACTCTACAAGTGAAACACGCCCTAACATAAGGGAGTAGTAAAAATGTTTTTTTTTCTGTCCGTCTAAACTCAATGGACATTATGAGGAATGCCCGTCCAATTCAAAAGGAAAACTGTTGTCCGCTCTTTTGTTTTGAAGGAACAAGATCCTTAGCAAAAATTATTGTTGTTTGTCCGTTCACCTTAAATGGACATATGTGCATTGTTTATCCAAAATGGACAGACAAGCGACCATGCATTATGAACAGATTTTAGTATGCGTTAAAATGCAATAGCCTTCTCATGTAGTGGCATTTTAAGTAAGACACTTATTTCTTAGGAGTGAACTAAAAATGTGTCATTGTTAGGACAGAGCAAAAAAATTTAACTTCTTGAATTCTGCCTGAGATTCATTGAAAAAACTGCTTATCACTTCATCCTTCAAGGACGTATATGTTAAAAGACTAATGATTTCTGGTCTATATTTTCTATTAACCTAAGTGCATTTGGTTCCTGCTTCCTATTTGCAGTTGGTTAAGAAGAAGATGGAATAGTAGTCCTGTAGTTATTGCAGGGGCTGAAAATGAGGAGTACTTGTTAACCTTAGATGATGTAGATTCGAGTTTGGTTTTTATGTATACACCTGTAACAGAAGAAGGAAGCAAGGGAGAACCTCAGTATGCAATTACAGATTTTATAAAAGCAGGTAGTTGAATTTTAAAAACTTCATCTTTCCTTTGACTGACATCCTCTGATGTTTTTATGGTTGCTGTGAGGATTGTTATTGCAACTTATGGGAAATAACCATTGGTAGAACTTAGAAGTATTTTTTTCCCCTTTCACCCTCTTTTGTTTGGTAGACATAATATGCACATCTTTAGATTGTTTTGCTTCAGTTGTGTTACAGTGCATAGAAAACCTAAACAAGAAAATCACACATTACCAGACATATTATAATGGTTCATGGCAACTGCTTTATCAATTAGAGTTATAAGTTTCTGGGAAAATATTTTTTCAGCTTCAAATAAACTACCTAGAAGCAACTCCAGGCAGATGGGTTACAGCTGAACCTGGCTTATGAGTACAATGATCAATTGCTTGTTGTCTCTTAAATTTCTAAACAATGGACTTGCAAATAGGATTTGGTTGCTGATATTTGATTTTTAGCACTTCTAATGGAGTTGTACAGTCAAAATACTTAATCAATGTACGCTTTATTTCCTGTCCTGCTATTTAAGATTTTCTTCCCCAATTATGCTCATGAGATGTGCTTTAATCAGAAATTAAGTAGTCTATGGTGGCTTATAATTCTATATAGACCTTTTATGTTTTTTGGATGTAATAACTTATCTTTGTGGAAAGTTTTCTTGTGCAGCTCCTCCATCAGTATCCAATGTGCGGATCATTGGAGACCTTGTTGAAGGTAATATAATCAAAGGAACTGGAGCTTACTTTGGAGGTAGAGAAGGCCCCAGCAAGTTTGAGTGGCTACGTGAAAACAAGGACACGGGGTAAGTGCATGCATTATCATCTAAATTCAAGATGGAATGTTTCACACACATTTGATTTTCTGTCTTAAATTTATACTTTAATGTGTAAGCTTTTGAAAATTTTCACACAACTTTTAAATATTTTTTTGCACAACTTTCAAAACCTTGGCAGTTTAGGGCCTGTAGGACAAAAACCTTTTTAATTGGATCCCGGTGCTTTACAATTATAAAGATCTGTTCAATTATGGATACTGAATGTACATGATTGAGTCTTATCTTAGACCCTGTTGTGTTCCAAAATAACAGTCTGCATCTGGCTTTGTTTTGGCAGAGATTTTTTACTGGTCCTTGCTGGTGCTACTGAGTATACTTTAACCCGGGAAGATGTGGGTGGACGCATGGCGTTTGTATATATACCTACCAATTTTGAGGGTATGTTTTCTTATTGCTACATGTGTTTCAGACAATCTTATTGACATATGCTTGTGTTGCAAAGACCCAAAGAGTTCCGTGTCTTCTTTTACAGGGAAAGAAGGAGATTCCGCATCAGTTGTCTCTGATATTGTAAAGCAAGGTAACACAATTTTATATGGCCCCCTATTTTTTACGAGTAATGGGAACTGCAATATTTAAGTTTAATGGTGGCTGATTCTTCCTATTTTTCTTGGAAAAGTACTGGGGAATCCAATAGTTTATTCCACTCATGGCTTGCTGACTTTCTTAGGGTTTTGTCCAACACTGTGATTTTGGCAAATGCCCAATTATACAAAGAAGTTGTGCTATCTTGATCTGAAGCATTTGATGATGCTTTTTTGCAGTTGTGTTTTATGAAATGTTTTCTTTCTGTGGGTCTCATTACATAATACGCTCACTTGCTTATAATATATGACTTGAATGTATTACTAATATGCAAAAGATAAGTGTAAACAAACTGCAAGAATTACATTCATCTGGAGGCAGCTCTGACTGGAAATTCTACACTTATCTTGTAGGCTTATATATTGGTTTTGTGCAATATTTTAAGAATGTCGTTTCTTCCTTGCACAAACATTTGATTTTGATCTGTTTAAAAACAGCACCTCCAAAAGTGACTAACCTGAAAATCATTGGTGATATAAGAGAGGGAAGTAAAGTTACTGTGACTGGTACTGTCACTGGAGGAACAGAAGGTGCTAGCAGAGTTCAGTGGTTCAAATCAAGTTGTACTACTGTTGATAGGGAGGATGATCTTGAAGCATTGAGCACATTGAAAATTGCAAAGGTGGTCTATGTTTAAGAAAAGTAAATTATGTAATTAACAGTTAATTGCATAGTGTTGTCACGATTTTTCATGTCAGAATACTTTTTTGATATTCTTGTCTTTAGGCATTCCGTATTCCACTAGGGGCAGTTGGACAATATATAGTTGCAAAGTTCATCCCAATGACTCCAGATGGTGAAGCTGGTCAACCGGCTTATGCAATCTCTGACAAGACTGTTGAGAGTAAGTATGAATTTCACATGTCAAATTATTTTCATTATGCACTAGTGTAGATGTAAACTTTTGCTGGTTAAAGATGTTAATTACATCATCTGATCATCATGGTCAACATATCTTTATTGCATGCTTTCCTTGAATGGCTTTGTTTTGTGTCAAATCAAGGAATTTCAGTTTTTTTTTTATTTGCATTCAGCTTGAATTTAGGTCAGTTCATTTAAATCAAGCAGTAAAAATCCTGTGAAATGCAAGAGCATAGGGGAAATAGCCTCATCATAGAAAATATAAATTAAGGTAGTAGAAATCTATTTGAACATTGGAAAATAAATGATATTCATTTTTTTTCCCATCTCGTTATGCAAACCTAATTGGCTAATTCTCGTTACAATGTGTTGCAGCTCTGCCACCAAGTTTAAATTTCTTAGCTATCACCGGTGAATATGCGGAAGGCGAGATATTAACTGTGTCCTACGGGTATATAGGCGGCCATGAGGGTAAAAGCATCTACAATTGGTACATTCATGAGGTCGTTTGCTTTCCTTTATTCATTACAATGGCTGAATGTTTTTATAATTCTAAACTCTCACAACCACACTTAGAGACTGGGATAACAAATGAGGATGTGTAATAGGTGATCACTGGATTTCTATGGTTAGAATTTTTTTTATATATTCTTCAGCTGTAGTTAATTAACTCAATAAATTTATTAAGCTGTGTCCTTTGTAATTTTTAAAAATGGTGAGCTGTTTTTCTTAGTCTGAAAAAAAAACTTATACTCTTGTTCATTTATTTAAACATCTTGAAAAGTGATTTTATAGCTTAACATTTTGGGGCGCAGGATGAAACAGAATCTCGTACTATAATTCATGAAGTGTCGGGTCTTCTTCAATACCGTGTTTCAAAAGATGCAATTGGTAAATTTGTGTCCTTTGAATGCACTCCTGTGCGCGATGATGGTCTTGTGGGTGAACCAAGAAGTTGCATTGGTGAAGAACGTATTCGTGCAGGTCAATTTGCTACTAAGTTGTCCTCTTTTGTGTCTCTGCATAAGAACATCTACTCGGATCTATTTCCTTTCCACACTCATATTTTCCTTTCATCTGTTATGATCACCCCCCCTTCCCTAGCAAGGCTTGTTTTAAACAAGCTTTTCCCTTTTAATTTTTCTGTAACTTCTTACCTTTTGTCTTCATTAACTTACTGCTGATATATCTTTACAGGAAATCCAAGACTGCTTTCACTAAAAATTGTTGGGAAATGTGTTGAAGAAACAACATTGCACGTGGAGAAGAAATATTGGGGTGGCGAAGAGGGAAAGTCTATTTTTCGCTGGTTTAGGGTACTAGAGCTAGCTGATTCTTCTAAATACTCTGAAATTTGCTTTTATAACTTATGTAATTCTACTGTCATCTGGTTTCTCTAGACTAACTCCATTCCTCCATTATCATTCTCCTTTTGCATAACTCAATACTTATGGAACTGCGAAACTATTTAGACCTATCTTTTGTATTTGCTTTTGGAACTGTTAAACTTCTGTACCTCTAATCTACCAATTGCAGTTGGCCACTTACTGGAACATTCTGCTCTCTGTAACCAGAACAATTTTTTTTTGCAGACTAGCTTAGATGGCCCACAGATCGAAACAAATGGTGCCAGCAATGAATCATATAAACTCTCAATTGATGATATTGGCAAGTTCATCTCTGTTTCATGTGAACCAATTAGGAGCGATTGGGCACGTGGTCCAACAGTTCTTTCTGAACAAATCGGGCCTATATTACCGGGTGAGCTTTTCTTTAAGACTAACTATGCTCTAGGATTTTTTGACTGTCTAATGTCAACATTCTGGGGGGACTTCTCTAATTCTTTTTCCTATGCAATTTCGTGCTTAAATATTACTGATGGAATTGAAAGCATGTCCAGTTGATAAAAGTTGATACCACTCAATCTTCCATTTGCATATGCAGGTCCACCAATTTGTAAATCTCTACAATTCTCAGGGTCAATGATTGAAGGGCAGCGCATAGGTTTTATTGTGTCATATAGTGGAGGGTATGTCATTATTGACTTATTGCAGCTGCTCCTTTTGTAACTATTTGACATGTGTAACATGGAAACTCTTGGGTACAAAAGTAACACACTGTGCTGCTGGGATAACTGATAGTCTGTCTTAAATTGGCCATTTCTGTTTCTTATCACACATGGAATTTGACATTAAATCTGATGCTTCATGCTTCAGGATAAGGGGCAACTGTTTTCATGAGTGGTTTAGATTCAAAAGCAGTGATATGAAGGAGAAGCTATGTGTTGATGGTGAGTATACTACTGCCCTTTGATGCATTTGAATTAAAATGCACTGGAGATTTAATTGGAATAATTTTATAATATTTTTTTGACATTTGCAGAATTCTTGGATTTGTCTATTGAGGATATTGGGAGTTGTATAGAACTTATTTTCACACCTGTACGGAGTGACGGGGAAACGGGACCTCCTCAGAGTATAATATCGAGTTTAATTGCACCTGGTAAATTATCTCTGGCTGGAATATTACATATTTACACAAATCAATGTCTAGTTGATAAACAACAACAGGGTTTAAAGCTTTAAACTATCATTTGCATCGTGGCATCAGAATTTGTGGATGGCCTGTTATGTTATGTGGACTAGTTTTTTTTTTATAGTATGAAGGTTTGCTTTTGTTGGAATTTATTAACTCTATGAATGAATTGGAATATTCAGTTCTAGTATGTTTAGTATGTCTGTTCCTGAGAATAATAAATTCTCAAAACCAAATTGATGCAGCTGATCCTATGGGTCTAGAACTCACGGTCCCTGATTGCTGCGAGGACGAGAAGGTGATTCCAGAGAAGAAATACTTTGGCGGAGTTGAAGGCATGGGAGAGTATGTTTGGTATAGAATGAAGGATAAGATTCATGAATCTGCTTTGACTTCAGTGTCTGCATCTCAAGAGGGAGTTTCTATCTGTGGACATGAATTGTACGTTCTTTCTAAGTGAAATTATATATCAATTGTTGCTATCTTTGTCCATTTTGCTGAGCTGTTTTTTGGATAAATGGTAGCAGTACCTACACCCCATCTCTGGAGGATGTGGGATACTACCTGGCTTTACATTGGGTGCCGACTCGTGAAGATGGTTTACGTGGACAACCACTATGTGCAATTTGCAGCAATCCAGTTGCCCCAGGTATTTGCCCCTACTTTTGGTTTTCTATTTTCCTGCTTCTTTCCTTGATAAGAAGTTGCAAGTACTAATCAAGATTCATGCACCTAGCACCTTAAGGAGCAACCTATCTGGCTACCTCCAGAGCAGACATTATGCTTGAAGGACATAATATTAATTGGCCATGCCATATTAATCAAGAAAATTCTTTTAGTGAACCTTTGAAGTTTCTCAATGTAATATTGTCCTTGAATTTCTTTGACAGAGAATATTATTTCCAGAAAATCACAGATTTACTCATTAAGCAGAAAGTGTCATATCCCTTAATGAACATTGACCAGTACTAGTAGGGTACCCTTCTCTTCCTGAAACCAATTTGAGGGAAAAAAAAGATTGTATTGAACATTGATTAGTCTCTGATACCTAACCTTCCCCTGAAAACTGGCTGCCTTCTTATAGTTATTATCTTTAGTATAAACAGCAGTTAACTGCTGATGATTATTCAATTACAAAATCTCAACACCCTTATAGGGGCAGCTTGTTACGGTGGTTGTGATTTGTAAATGACTTATACAGTTGTGCCCTGCGTACTCTCCTTATCTTTATTTGTCTAGTCTATCACCTTCTTATTATATATACACTGTTTGACATGTTCTTTGCATATGGCAGCTTTTCCTGTGGTTACTGATGTCCGTTTGAAGGAGATGAGTGAAAACATATATGTTGGTGAAGGTCAATATTTTGGCGGGCATGAAGGAGCGAGTTTATTCAGCTGGTACAGAGAAACTGCAGAGGGCACTATTGCTTTGATAAATGATGCCAATTCTCAGAGCTATGAGGTCACAGATTCAGATTACAATTGTCGTTTGTTGTTTGGGTAACTACTGCAATCTTGCTGGACTACTTAATTTGGTATCTTAAAGGATTGTAGAAATTTTATTTTTATTAGAACCCTGAATTGCTTTAGCATCATTCCATGCCTTTGAATTTGTTTTTTTAGCAGGCAAGTCATGTAGAGCTTTTATCTTATTTCCCGTACATATATTGTAATCAACAGGTATACACCTGTTCGTTCAGATTCAGTTGTAGGAGAACTCAGACTATCAGAGCCAACAAATATCATTCTCCCAGGTTGTTGTTTGTTCTTTATGTTGTTGTCTTGACGGTATACTTGTCTTATTGTTGTAAAGACTGGTCTGTGATGTTTTTAATCAAACGTGTTAGTTTGTTGTCTTTGTGCAAATAATTGCTTTGATTTTTTAATGTTTATTATCCAAGTTACTTATGAGACTGTTCATGGGTTATATGCAAAATGTATAGTTAAGTAAATGAAAAATGTATAGTTAAGTAAATGCCCGAGAAGTTTTAGTCTCTTCTTTATATACACAATTTGTAAATGACACGGGCATTGTTGCATCTGACTTTTGAATCTGCTTCACCTGTAGAATTTCCATGTATCTTTGTCTGTTCTTTCTCCTTGATATAGATTAACGATTCTCACCTCTCCTGTGCATTGTGTCTTTTAAAAGTATAGCAAACAATTGATATTCGACTGTTGAGCTGTATACATCTTCCAGAAATCATGAACCTCTTACCTTTATATATTGTTTAAAAGTATAATAATTGATGTATTATTCTTTCCCTTTGTATAGAACTTCCACAAATCGAGTTTGTTGCTCTTAATGGGAAGGCATTTGAAGGGGAGGTACTCACTGCTGTAGAAGTAATTCCAGAAAGTGAGAGTCAGCAACATGTATGGGGAAAGTACAGAAAAGATGTCAATTATCAATGGTACAACTCTATGTACTGGAATTTGGATTTAGGTGCATTCTGTATTTTTTTTTGCTCAAAGAAGCATCATCATCATCGTCATCATGGCCCAGTATAGTGATCTGGGGGGTCAAGATGGGGGCATCCATACCCTGAACATGTCAGGTGGATGCGCCCGATAGACCCAAGGAAAATTGAAAATTCAGCTATGTGACAATAATAACTGAATTTATATATCCATCTCAAAAGGCACTGTATAAACAGCCAATGAACTGCCCCAGGTAAAAGAAGCATTATGTATAACTTTTTCTGGTAAACGATGTGGATCATTAATGTAGCTTACTCACCTCTCTTTCACATAATCACATTGTGCAACTTTTTTTTGAGATGGACAAAAATGATAAAGCCTACTTATCATACGTTACAGGTACCGTTCATCAGAAGCTGGGGATACCAAGTCCTTTGAAACTTTGCCATCACAGCGCTCTTGTTCATACAGATTAAGATTTGAGGACATTGGTCATTGCCTAAAATGTGAATGCATCGTCAGTGATGTGTTTGGAAGGTCAAGTGAGCCTGCATATTCTGAAACCAGCCAAATATTGCCAGGCAAGTGCTCCTGTGTTGTCCTATTATTGTTCACTTCTTCTACTCTCTTTTTACATCCATCTCACCAGACACATAAACGGTATCCTTAGTAGTTAGTATTAGCAGTATCCTTGCCAATTGCTTTAAGTTGAATATTTGTAATGGCAGTGTTTGGTATCTATATGTTGTATCTGGGACTATCCAGATGGTTAGAAAGTGCTCAGCTGGCTGAGATTTTGAAACTCAGTGCTTGTTGGTAGGATGTCAACATGCATCCTTGGAGCACTCCTGCTGTCATTCTTGTGTCACTCTTTGGCATTTTTTCCTTTATCTGATTCTGGATCTTTTTTTTATCCTGTAAACATTGGAGTATTGAACATTTTTTCTTTTATTTCCAGGGCTTCCTAGAATAGATAAATTGGAGATTGAGGGAAGGGGCTTTCACACCAACTTGTATGCTATTAAGGGAACTTACAGTGGAGGTAAAGAAGGAAAAAGTAGAATACAGTGGCTCAGATCTATGGTTGGAAGTCCTGATTTGATCTCCATTCCTGGTATGCTCTATTCTATCATCGAATTGATGACAGATGTACCAACATTAATCAGTGTTGATTTTTTTTTTCTGTTTTCATTTTAATGAAAGATTAGGGTAATATGGTTCTTAAAGCAATATAATACGGAGTATAGATTATGCAAAGAAATGACCAAGAGCTGAAGTAGAAAGGTTATGCAAGGAACGAAAAACAAGAAAGATAAGCTTTCTTCCTGTTCCATGTTTGAATTAAACTGGAGTCTACAAAAATTGAATGTAAACTCCTTTCAATTAACCCCTTCGTTACAAACTTGAGCATACAGCAATTTGATTATGGCAATTGAATTTATGCATGTGTTGTCTAATATGATCAAATTCTGGGTTATGATTCTGCTAGTAGATATGCAGCTGTACGTTCTAGTTTGTTGTCTTACAATTCTTTGATTTTCTAGGGGAAACGGGGAGGATGTACGAATCTAATGTCGACGATGTAGGCTACAGATTAGTTGCGATATATACTCCAGTCAGAGAAGATGGAGTTGAAGGGGTGCCAGTTTCTGCATCAACAGAGCCAATTACAGTTGGTAAGATTTCTTTCTATTGTTTCTTTGGAACAGTGAACTGTCCTTGCTGTGCTATCATGCACCAACTTTGCCCATCAGTTTTTTCCCTTTGGCATTTTTTCTTTTCTTTTCTTTTCTTTCTTTTCTTGCTGTGTTATTTTGCATCTTTGCTGGTGTCCTTGCTAAAATGATGAATGTCAAGATCCAACGGTACATGATTCATTATTGCAGCTAGCATGTTAGCTTATGCCGGGTTTATTCATATCTTTCACGTCTGTAGACCATCGTGTTTCAATCTTAATTTCCTTGAAAACTACAGATAATTTATTAAAATTTTCTGGCTGGAAATTATTTAATACAAGGTGTTTTATTTTTATTCGAGAAAATGAGGTTCCATATTGCTGTTGCTGCTGTTGTTGTATGATTTGGTGGCAATTATAGTGCTACCTAAGCAGTCATTTAGTGTATTGACTTAATTTATGTTTACTGAATTGTAGAGCCAGATATTCTTGCAGAGGTGAAGAAAAAGCTTGATCTTGGGTGTGTGAAATTCGAGGTAAATCTGTTACACATTCAATTCTATTCATAATATTCTTCACGATGATGATGAATCGATAACTGCTTTCGTGTTACTATACTTCAAATTCATTTTCTTTTCCTTGTTCGCAATAACATCATCCTAATAGTGTATATTTGGTCTGACAGGTTTTATGTGACAAGGAACAATCTTCCAAAAAGGTTGGAGATTTGAAGTGGCTTGTTCTGCATATATACTACTTTCATATGTTAATAATAGCTGCAATTTTTTTCACATGCTTTTTTTCTGATCACATTTTCAGTCTCTTGGACTTGGTTGTCTTGAAAGAAGAATTCTTGAAGTTAATCGAAAGCGTGTGAAGGTCATCAAACCTGGTTCTAAGACCTCCTTCGCTACCACTGAAGTTCGTGGAACTTATGCCCCACCATTTCATGTAAGTATTAAACTATATATCTTCCCATTCTTAATAGTGATTATGTTATTATTGCCTTTTGTTTGTCATGAATTCGCAAGCTTATTTTACTTGAGGTTTTGTGAAAAGGGGAAAAGAATATATACCCTATGTTTTTTTCCTAGAGTGCCCCTTTCCGGCCACCAATTTGAAATCCAACATCACTGGTTTGAACGGACTCAAATGTACAGAGAGTTTTTAATTGTTGGTTAATGAAATGTCATTTGCCTTTTGCAATTCACTTTCATTTTGAATCGGCGTAGTAGTAACTGATAATATCATACACAGGTGGAGACCTCCCGAAATGACCAACATCGTTTCAAGATTGTGGTTGATAGTGATAGCGAAGTCGATATGATGGTGCATACACGTCACCTACGAGATGTCATTGTCCTCGTGCTAAGAGGACTAGCTCAACGGTTTAACAGTACCTCTCTAAATTCTTTGCTTAAGATTGAAACATGACAATGTAGAAATCACGGAAAACGAAGACTTCAGCGTTTGTACAAAGGTTGTGGTTGTCATTGGTTTGGCTTATTTTATTTATTTTTGCTTATTGACTCGATATTTAAACGCTTGATGTTCCTTTTTTAAGCTTACTAGTTTGATCCGTTTGTCGGCTTGCAAATGACAATAGTTTGATCCGTTCGTGTAAATTTGACTCTCTTGTACAATTCACTACCCATGGCTGGCTACCTTTTTAGTTTTTAGTTATTGATTAATTAGTCTTCCTCTAAGGGTGTGTTTGGTAACTGGGGTTGGGTGCTTGGGTATTGGGATTTCCAAATCTGATACCTATTGTTTGGTTACCCCATACCTCCAAAATAAAGGGGTTTGAAGATTAAATGTTAGGTGTTTATCACCGGGTTTGGCTTTTTTTCGGTTTCTGCATATGGTTTTCTGCTATGTACGTTGCATAGCCAATAATTGAATGGTTTCTACATAATCAACCCTGAATCTACTAATCCTCCAATACAAAAAGGCAAAAACTACAAAACTAACGTAAATAGGGGGAGAGAGCAACCTGCAAATTGTTTCACTTGAGCTACCGTTGTTTATCACCTAGCAATTCCAGTTTCAAGGCTAATCTCTGTAGTAGCAGCTCTAATGCTTCTTCCTCCATCAGCAGCAGCCTTGGCTGCATCATAAGATGCATGCAACCCCACAAAGACATAGTAGAGGAGCAACAGCCCTGTCCAGATGGAAAACCTAATGAATGAAGGACCGTCTATGGATCCCATTATGAACACGTTAATTGCAACACTCAAAGATGGCACCCAAGGCACAAATGGCACACCCCACAGTTTCGGCTTTCTTGCCTGTTTCACCATCATCTGAAGCCCTAATGTTGACAGAAACCAAATAGGCACCGTGACTGTGTACCCAATCCAATTATTCTTGTCCACAGCCCAATAAACTCCAGAACCGATAGAAGACGCTATGATCAAAAACAGGAATACAATAAGCTTCTTTCTGTCTGAGTTGGAAGTCTGACCTGGCATGTAGTAACGCCTCACAATGAGTGCAACAGAAACAAGGGAGAAGATGAAGAGCGTTGAGATTGATAGAAGGTTTGACAACACATCAAGGCTTGTAAACAATGCAACGATAGAGTTTAGAAGTGTCATGACAACTGTGGCATTTATTGGAGTCCCTGTTCTCTCATTAATCACTGCTAGCAATGGAGGAGCTAGGTGGGTCCGCCCAATATGAGTGAAATACCGGGACTGCCCGATGATATTAGCCAGCAAAACCGTGGTCATGCCTTTCAGTGCCCCAAAAGCGACGACGTACTTAGCCCAAGGCAGGTTGACGGCTTGAAACGCCAGTGTGAAAGGCGCGTTCACATCAACCTGAGTATAAGGTATCATGAGGGCTAGAACTGTTGACATGAGACAGTAAATAGTGATGATTATAAGCATAGAGCCAATCAAACCGATAGGAATGTCACGTCCCGGGTTCTTTATCTCCTCAGCAAGAGTTGCTACCCCATCAAACCCCACATAGGCGAAAAACAACATAGAAGATGCCTTGAGAACACCCTTCAACCCAAAAGGCGCAAAAGTATCAATGATTCTTGGATTTGCCTTTGTGAAGCCTACAACAATGATAAAGAGCATAACCACGATATTAACTATGGTCGCCACAGAGTTGAACATGGACGAACCCTTTGTGCTGACTGACGCCCCAATGCCAATGACAATAGAAATCACAACAGCAATTGGATCCAAGTAGTTGAAATCAGTAGCTAGCTTGGGGGCATAGATTCGGAATTCGTTCGGGCTATGGTTACATAAAGTAGCAAAATAAGAGGTCCATGATCTAGCCACACCAGCACCCGCCACAATGTACTCAAATATTATGTTCCCAGCTGCAATGTAAGCTATGAAGTCACCAAGCTCGACTCTAAGGTACGCAAACGAGCCACCAGCAACCGGAAGCTCAATGGAGAACTCGGTGTAGCATAGCACTGACAAAAGCGCTGCAAGACCTGAAATGAGGTATGAAATCATGACGGCGGGGCCTGCGTAATCCCTCATGGCCTCACCAGTGAGGACAAAGACACCGGCTCCCATGACTGCACCAACACCGAACCAGATGAGGTCCCACCAGGTTAGAGTCTTCTTCATTTCGTTACGGCTGCAAGCACGGACGTCGTTGAGCTCCAGGCTGTCAAGGGACCGAGAAAGGAGACGGTCCTTGAGCCTTGGGCCGATGCTGCAGAGTGCTTTGAGGTACTTTTCCCAGCTTTGAAAGGACTCTTCTGGTATGAAGTCCTTCTTTGTCCATATCCCACAACAGACCTTCTTACTACTATGATTTGGGGGTGGAGAAGCAATGGCCATGGCCAGTTTTGTTATGGCTGTTTTAGTTTCCTGCTCCTGCAAAGTGAAAGAGAACAGTGGTGATCAAAGGGAAAGGGTTTCTCATGACATGCATGCTAGAATCAAGTTCCATAGTTGAAAATTGCTTGCTGTATATGAGAATAGCAAACGAGTCCTGTGTTTGCAGATTTGTAAACCTTGCCATCTTTAGGCTTTAAGTTTCCTCCGCCTTATAAACTTCCTCTATTGAAATTCGTTAACAAGTAAGGGAATTATGCATCGACATTATTGAACTTTGTGTTGAAACAAAACGCTGCAAAGGGCGAAAACAGTAGACAAAGATAGAAATGTGGGCCGTTGATTTGATGTAGAAAACTTGAATCGCTGCGTCGTGGACGAGCCACTGCCTTAGAAGCAATTACGCCCTGACACTGGTGCAATCAGATAGCGGCGGTTGCCCCCCAAGGTTAGCACAGCTCCTTCTCGAACCGGTGCACACCAGTAAGAGAGGGTCGGGATCTCACAGAACTCAGAACAACAAAGCTAGAGCAGTTTTTAGAACGTAGTGAGAGAAGAACTGTAAATCGTGTATTTTGTGAAGAAAACCACGTCTCCTTTTATGCATCTTTTGGTTAAAACAAATAACTTTGAAAAGAAGTTGCGGAAGAAACAATCGGATAATGTTAATCCGCATACTTCATTGGCCCAAAAATAAATCAGATATCAAAAATAGGACCCCACTGCGCACGTGCCACGAGCCGGACGGCGGCGGCGCGCGCGAGGGGTGTCCATGCTCTAGCTTAATTCAATAATGAGCTGGTAAGAGGCCTAATATATATTGGGGCTCAATTGCCCAAACTTCCGATGTGGGAAGTTCCACATTTGCAATTTTAGCCTCTTGCTCCACCATTATGTGCATTTATTAAAGGTGCTCACACCTACACTTTGTACCAGAAATTGCATCTATCCTCGTCAGAGACTTCAATTTCAATGCAGCAGTAGATATTTCATTGGACTAAGATTTGTTCCTTGCCAAGAGTTGTAGGTTTCTACAAGAGAAAAGGTGTATTTTTGTTCCAGAACAGAAAAATCACAATTACTGTCAAAGTGTCAATAACATTTTTCATAATAAAAAACAAGAGTAGCGAGTTCGGGTTGGTAATCCTTCCAAGAAATAAACGACTGAACTTAGGGGCTCACATTCACAACGCAAATGGCACAAACTAAAAGACACAGTAGGATTTGCAGATAATCGTCATGGTCATGCACTCATGAACCAATATCAGAAGGAAGAACTGGCCTGACATTGCTTTGTATAATGATAAGATGCAATTGAAATGGAAAAACCAGAAGAAGAAGAAACAATGGCACTGATCACAAAACGGATAGATAGAAAGCAACGCATTATCATGCTTTAACCTAATTTCCGACTCAAATAAATGAATCGATGAACAAATCCAATATTCTCAGCGAAAATTTTCAGTCTACCAAGTTAAAAGGCTAATATCGAAATATCATTGTCGTGCGAAGGGGAAGAAATCAAGTTCTGAGGAGCTAAGCGAACGGAAGAGAGGAATTACACGAACCTGAAGATGTGATCGCAACAGATTTGGAGAATGAGCGAGTTTGAGTTGATAGAAATTTACAGTGAAAACTGCATGCTGCTACCTTTGTAAAGATTCCTCTTCAAAAAGGTTAAAAAAATCAGTATGTAAATATTTAAGAAAAAGATTTGCAAAACAAGATTTTTATAGAGGTTAAGGATTTGAGGGAGTTTTTTAAGTATATGTGAGTTTTTGATGCAGGTTTTATAACCTTCAAAATTCTAATTGAGCTTTTGGTGGTATAGGGGTTTTAGGAGGTTGTTACAAATAAAATTATTATAAAATTATTAATTAAAATAAATTGTCAAATTTATATACTTGAATTTTCATTAAAACCCCTTGAAACCTTCAAAAACCTATCTACATAAAGGTTTCCAATTTGTGGTTTTAAACCTCCTCAAAAATCTCCTAAAACCTCAACCTTCTAAAAAAACCTTGTTTACCAAACACCTATTTAAGTAGGTTTTTACTAATACAAACCTCCAAAAACCTTTAATAACCTGTGACCGACCCACCCGTTTCACCCGACTGAAATATATGGGTGAAAACCCAAACAAAGTAGGTGATGGGTGGTTCAGGTGACGGGCGAAATAGGTTATGGGTAGGATACAAGTAAGAGTTTATCACCCAACTCATCACCCATTTCACCCAAACCACCCGTATAACCCGTTTAAGTCCTTAATTTTCAATATATGTGTGGGCTTAATGGGCTTTTTAACCATCATCCTCAGCAATTTTACAATTTAAGCCTTAGATAACTAAGCCCATTTGTTTGCCTCCATCCCCCATTTGTTCGGGAATGACATTACAGTTTGAGCCTTATGGATACTTATTTTTGTTTAAAATTGTCATTTTTATATATTTTTTTATATATAGTTAACTTGAGCCTTATAGTATCCTCAACAAAGGAGTAGTTATTACAGTTTTTTTTTATAAATTTGGTACTCCCTTACCATTTTACCAAGCTGGATCTAACCCAAAGTGAAAAGTGGAAAAACTATATTGGTTTGATGGGTGAACGGGTCACCCAATAACCCGTGGGTGACGGGTACGCACGCTCCTACGCAAATACTCCATTCCACTTTCGATGTTTCATTTTTATGTTCCACTCAGATTTAAAATATCACATTAATATTAAAAAAGTTTAAAAATTATATTTATATTGTAAACAACTATATACATATGTGTGTAAATTTGTATCTTAAAAGTCATATTCTAAAAATTTTAAAAATTAAGAGGATGATTTTTTTGCAAACTATTACCCTTTTAATTTTTAAAAATTGTATAATATGATTTTGGGAAATTCCGATTGATACCCTCGAGTTTTTGGCTTTTCGAGTGGTAATCTGAAAAAAATTATTCCGAGTGAAACCCCTGAACTTTCGCAAAAGTCCGATTGTGTCCTTACTTGTAAATTTTCGCTAATTTATACCTAAATTAGTAGTTTTCTAATTGAAAAAAATATATTTTTGTATTTAATTGAATTAAAACAAAATTTTCATTTAATAACAATTAAAATAAATCATATATAATATTAAGTTAAAATATTTTATATACATTTTTCAAGTAGATTGTATGTTGTATAATTTAAAATTTTTAAGTTAAAAAAAATATTACAATATTTAAATTAAAATAAATATATTACATAATTAAAATTTGTCATGTAAGCTTTTTTAATAATTTTGAATTTTTTTTAAAAAACTAATAGAACTTTCATTATGGCACTCTTGAGTTACATTAAAAATTTTAATTTCTATCAATTTTACAAAAATTGTCAAAATTACTATATAAAATCTACATGGAAAATGTTAATCTTGCAATATATTTATTTTAATATAAATATTATAATATTTTTTAATTTAAATTTTTTGAATTATACAACATAAAATCTACTTGAAATATATATAACATAAAATCTATTTTAATATTTTTTATATGATTTATTTTCATTGTTATTAAATAAAAACTGTGTTTTAATTTAATTAAATACAAAAATATATTTTTCCATTAAAAAACATACTAATTTGAAATATTTGTATATAGGTATTTCAAATATAAATATAATTTTTTAACATTAATTTAATATTTATTTAACTTAATGGAACATAAAAGTGAAACACAAAAGTGGAATAGAAGATTTGGTTTGGTCACGCTCGAGTGTCTAATCCTCTTAGGGTGAAAACTGTGAGCATATGTGGATGGTCAGATCAATCGATGTAGACAAACGAGGTTAGATCAAGCAAAAAAAGTTGATTTATTAATAATTGATATGAAGCGTTATAGTTGATTTATAAATAACTCTCCATTTCCCCCAAACACCTCCCTTGGTATGTTTACGCATCTTTTGCTCTTCTCTCTCTATCCTCCAAAAGTGCAATTGAGAAGCTCGATTCCATGTACAAATTGTTGGACAAACCTTCAAAGAAGAAGAATTAGTACTTATCGTCAATGCTGAAGATGCTTAATGGCGACCTTACTAGGATCATCAACTCCGATGTGATCAGGGACAGAACCATGAATTAAAATCTGAGTAGGCTGGATTTACCTTATATAATGAAACAGTGCTAGCTATGAAGAAATTGAGATGTTGTTAGACTTATTTGTCCAAATGTCAATCGGGCCATGTCAGTTGAACTTGCGGGGCGTGTTGAGAATATGTTTCCACATCTGAAAGCTGAGACTAAAATTGTCTATTATATAATCCTATGAGTTACTCAACTCATAGTCATATGGTTTTAGATTGGAACCTCACTAGGCTTATATGCTAGGCCCATTACACACATGAAACTTGGCTTATCGACCTACAAACTTTATTATGATATCAGAGCAGGTCTGGTCTTGGGCCCGTTTCCTAGTTGTTTGGATTGGGCTTAGCGAGTGATGTTACCCACCCATTTTTTTGGTTTTGGCAAGTGACCCACCCATTATTTGGGCGAGTTGAGTAAAAAGGGATAGAGATGACATCATTCGTTGTTTGACTAGCTATAAAGAGATTGAGATGCTAGACTCGTTTATCCAAGCATCAACTAGACCAGGTAGTTCCCCAATTGCACTTACGGAGGTGTATTGAGAATATGTTCCCACATCCTAAACAACAATGCAAGAGGAATAATCAAGATCAACATGACCAATGATAAAAGGCAACAATGTGAACAACATAACATTTGTTGACAACAAAGTGGACACCTTTGTTAAAGAAGTGGCGAAGTCAATACACATTTTGAACAATTCAAGAATTGCAAGCTATTTGCAAATAATGGAACTACAAATTTGAAGCTATTGAAAAAGAACTAGTATTAGTGACATAAATATCCAAGAGTTGACCAATCCATTCCCTTAATAAACACATTCATCCACAAATCATAGATTTTGAAAATTTGAAAAACTCCTACATTTGATTTAGTATCTCGATGCGTTGTTGTTGGCGCCTCTGTCTTTACACTAAGTCTTCGCTAGCACCAGACATAATATCCGATCCCAATGACATTGTCCTCTCCACAAACATCTGCACCAAAGTTGAGCAGCGTCGACCTCTCCAACTGATTCCAATGATATCGTCCCGCTACTTCGTCGAAGTCCCCTACCTACTTCACCGACCATTGGCATCAAGTTCATCTTCTCTCACACCAAATGACATCTTCGTGCAATTTGGAATAACAAAGAAAGTTAATATTTTTTATCCTTGCTCCTTTTATTATAAAATAGCAAAAATTAATATTTTGCATGATGTTTAATGAAATTGGACATGACAGAAATTTTGTAAAATCTCAAGATTACCTTACAAAAAATGTCATAAGTAACGTAAAATCTCGGAGTTATCACGTGAAATTTCTTAAAAAATCAAATAAAATTATGAGTTGCATCAAAAAATGTATCAAATTTCTAATCTGAGTTGTTTATTATATTTAAGAAAATATAATCTAAATAGTCATCTCATTCCATGCATAAATCATAACGAATTAAATACCATATGATTTCACTTTCTCCTCCTTTAAGTTAGGTCTTTTTCAACTTTTATTGGAACTAATGTACAATCCTAGATAGTTTATTTTTTATTAAAACAATCTCCAATGTTTTCGAATGTCATAAAAATATTGATATCTTGTTAAAATGCTACAAGTGTAAGTCCTCGTTTGGTTTAACATAGAAATTCTATTTTCGAAACTTGACTTCCTATAAAAATAATTTTATGAGAATTAAAAATTTATATTTAGTTTAAAATATGCAAATAGAGAAATTGAAAATTTAATATTTAAAACTTATAGGAAGTAGATCTTACCTATCCTACCATTGTAAATACAATTTCTATGGTTTAGAAAAAGTATAAATTTGTGGAAACTAAATTTCTATTTTTATTTTATGAACCAAGCATAGACATTAAACATACTTTCTGTGAAAGTTAACTTCTTGGAAAACTGATCGTGAACTAAACTATATGTTTCGTTCATAAATAGTTCAATTTATATAATTGATTTGACAAAGCTGATTATTGTAATAATTTGATTTCATTGATTGAAGATCGTTATATCAACAAAAAAACATTTTAATAATATCTATAACTATATATTAAAGCTGTCCCTTTTCGAGTTATTCGAACGATTCTGGCCCCACCTTATATTTACAAAATTAATTTTTATTCATAATATTTTAACTTCTTATTAAATTCTTCTTTAAATATTTAAATCTATCTTTAACATCAAACAAACATCTATTTAGTATAACAATATCTTTTAAAAACTTCCTTATAAAAATATTTAAAATTAAAGATAACAAATTTAAAATATTTTAAAATAAGTATAAATATCTTTTATCTTTTAGCATGATATCTTTTCATGAATTTATTTACAGATATATAATTATATATTTTTTCTTTTATAATAAAAAATTTATAACTATATATTAAAGTTGTACTTTTTCCAGCCACATGAATGATTCAGACCCCACCTCATATTTAAAAAATTAATTTTATTTCTATTATTATAACTTCTTTCTATTAAATTCTTTTTAACTATTTAAAATTATCTCTAACATAAAATAAATGTCTATTTAGTATAACAATATCTTTTGAAAGTTTCCTTATACAAGTATTTAAAATTAAAAATAAAATAATAAATATAAATCTTTTAGCATATATCTTTTGACGAATTTATTTATAGGTATATAGTGATTATCTTTTATAAAAAATAATGATAAATATTTATAATTTTTAAAATTAATAAAAATAGATAATAAAATATTTGATAGATATATTGAAATATTTGATAATCTCTAAATTTACGTACATTAAAAGTAGTAAAATATGAAAAATAATATTTGATTAAAATTTTTTACATTATATGAGAAATAAATTACTTATATTAAAGTTTATATTATTTTTTTTATTAATATCCTATTTATAATGTCTATAAATATCGAATCGTAGTCGTACACTCGTACATGGTACGACGGGTAAAACTAGTAATAAGTAAAATTTGTAACCTAGCAACATAGAAAATTCGATCCCCTCAAATAATATACGAGTAACATTTAACATCATCATTTATATACGAAGGTTTTATTTAGGCCTTGTTTCATTTATAGATGGAAAGTTATTTTTGAGAAAAGTTATTTTTTGTGTATCGAAAAATATAAAAAATAGAGAAGAGTTCATGGATTTCAAAACTATTAAAAGTTGATTTTGGAGAGAAAGTGATTTTGGAAAAAAAAAAAAAAAAGGCCTTAGACATTATCTCGAAGAAAATTCTCTAAAAAAAAGGTTTTATTTGGACATATAAAAGCTCAAGGTCATCATCCGTCGATGCGTTCTTTTATTATTTCATTTTTGCTTTTCATGGTAACTGGTAAGGAAAGTGGAAACCTTGAGGTTTGAGAAAAGCTATTGGGGGCTGGAGACAATTCTCCATTTCTAAATTCAGAGTACGGTCAAACCCCATTCTTCCCACATCAACCGAAGAAATCAAGAATCGAAACGGTCAATTCGTAGAAATAGCAATGTCGTGAAATCTGATAACCCCTAAAAACCTCATTCCCTCTTCACTCGATCAGAATTTGCTCATCAGACGAGAATCGAATACTCATCTGCTCAGATCGATCACGCCGTATTCGCTAAATCTCTCCCAATCGAACGTCTTAGTCTGTGACACGTGGGGCGGTGGGTGGATTGGGGCCATCCGCTGCTCCTTCGAACTTATAGGGATTCTGAGTTCGTTACCGCCTAGATCTGCGCGCTGTTTGGATTTGGAGTGTGAGAGAATCGCTCGATCTCAGTCTTGGTAGGGGTGAGATGGATAATGTTGACATTGAAGGCGGCGGAGATGAGGAACACCGGTCGCAGCCACAAGGTGTTGTTGGTGTCGGTAGGAAGTACAGGCCGGTCGCTGCCAACGACAGCGCTGTTCTTCAGATGTCTTCGGTAGATCCTGGATCATCGTCGTCTTCTGCCCCCAGGTGTGCTTTCCCCCTCTCTGGAGCCAGGCTTCTTGTTCATGTTGCTTTCCTTTTTACTCCTTGCTTATGGATTCAATACTAGCTTTCTTGTGGCATATTGCTTATGCATTCGATCGAAATTGCGTCTGTATTCTTCTAGCTTTCAAAGCTCAAACTTCTGATCTAAAACAACTTGATTTTGTTTCCAATTAACTTATAATAGTGAATGCAAGGTGCAGGAAAATTATCGAAATGCTTATGAGGACTATATTCGAAATGCTTATCTAGGCAGCATCACAGTCCACATTGCTATGGCAGGCCCCAGTAAGGCACTATAGGCTTGAATTAATTCCTAAGCATACCTAGGGAGTCACTTTGACAACGTATAATTCAATTCGTCATACATGTGTTCTTACAATTTTAATCGAGATATTTATGCAATTATCTATGCCCAATTTTTCTTGTGGGTTATATGCATTTTGACCCTGGGATGTCATGTGATTCTTTTCAGTTTCTGAATAATCAACAATTAATTTCTGAATTTTTGGATAATTTGGTTCCTATATCCTAGCGCATTTTCAAACCTTGTAATCTGAAACTTTTGTTTTTTCTTTATCATCATCTTCTTAAGATGAATGATAAAAATTGACCGTTGTCCTCAAATTAGTCTGTGGTTTTTAATTTTTCTCACTTGTGTTTAGATTTAATGAAAAATCGCAATTATTTCCATGCAAATGTAGACCTTAACCTATCCTAGTTAAAGATTCACCACACTTCTTGAGGGGATTACGTGTCATAAAATTTAACCAAGTTGGCCAGGAACTTAGTTCCATAGCAGATTCAATTCTTCATGTCAAAGTATGTCACACAACTGGAAACTGGATCTGTCCATTGTGCTTGTGGATTGTTGAGGGCTGTCATCTTATCTAATTTCAATTACTGGATTCTTCTGTATATGATTTGTTTGAAGAGCTGCCTTCCCTGACTATGATGATTGATGGGATGACATTCGGTCTTGTACGCATGCAAATTCTATATAACCCTGCTTGCTTATATTAATTGAATGTATGGTCCTACAATTGCTTAGCAACATCAGGATATTATACTTGAAGGTGTTCTTCCTACTCAATCTGGGCCTCAATTGAACATTACTGAGCTTCAGTTAGTGATCTATAGAACTGCTTGATCCTCCATATATTTTCCGTACCTATCTTCAATTTGCATTATTCCTTGTATTTTGTGTTACTTATATTTCTGTTTGACTTTAATGCAGAAAGATCAATGCACATGCTGATCACAATATGGGTTCAGAAAACTCAGTGACTTCACTAAATATTGATGTAAATGGTACACATAAGGACTCCAAGCTCGAATTATTTGGATTTGATTCTCTTGTCAACATCTTGGGTCTCAAGAGGTATCTGATAATTTATTTATTTATATATTGTTTATTCATTCATACATCTATTTCACTGTATTTGCTTCTTTTTTCGGTTATTGTTGTTTTAGCCGTGACTTTCTGCCTTCATGTGTGGTACAGTAAATAGTGAGAATTTGGAAAAAGATTTGTAAATTTGCCACATATATACTCTTAGATAACATGATGAATGTTTGGGCTCATAGTACTTATTCATTTTGTCTGGAACTCGGCTTTGTAGTATGACTGGAGAGCAAGCTCAGGCCCCTTCTTCACCTCGGGAGGGAGAAGACGTGTCCATTACTCTTGAGCGTCCAAAGGTATGTAACAATGAAGTTATGGTGGCATTTTTAGACTAATATCATGGAATTTACAAGAGGACAAGGTATCAGGAAAACACAATTAACATGATAAGCTAGGAGTGGCATAATACCAGACTGCCTTTAATGCATCAAGTAATTTTTCTATGAAGAGGAACCTCCCTAAAAGTGCCTGCAAAGTCAGCCAATTAAGCAACTTGGTTAAGAAGAAAGTGCATCCTTTTAATGAAGATATAAAGGAAACAACCTATTTTTCAAATAGCTCTGCCGGTCTTTGAACTGCATGAAATTAGCTTTGATTGGGAGGCCTTTACCTTTGGGAACAGTATTGTCTGAAAACTTTTAAAACAAGACTGCACTTCATGGAAAGATCTTTAGTGCTGAAAAGACTAAGCATAAAAATCTTCTTTAGTTTTAACTCATGATGATGCATCATATTTTTTGAAGGAAACAGGACAGCAAATTTTGTACCATGTATTTGTTGATATGCAATCAATGTATCTATTTTTTGATACAGATAACTGAAGTCAAGTTGGGAACATGGATGGGTGTTTTCTTGCCATGCTTGCAAAACATTCTTGGAATTATATACTACATCAGGTTTTCATGGTAGGTTGACCCATCATATGTGGTTTTCTTAATTGTGGGGCAGAAGCATCATAGTTACTGGCATTTCAATCCTCTATATTGTTTTTGCCTTGTATCTGTTGCCTCTACTTCATTATCCTTTCACGATTGATTGTTATAAATATCTTTTATCTAATAAAACACGCAAGTTTCATGTTATTCATAGAAATCATTTTTTTGAAACAAACTAAATATTCTTAATTGTTTGTTTTTTCTAGAGCTGGTATTTTGGTGCTTACCATACCTCTCACATACAAAAAGAAGACTGTTTTTGTCATTTTTTTTCGTGCTATTTTTGTAAGTGGTGTTATTTAAAGAACTTATGCTTTCTTGAAATATGATGCGATCTGCAGGATAGTTGGTATAGCAGGAATTGGTGAATCCCTAGTGCTTGTTGCTTTCTGTGGCTTATGCACTTTCTTGACTTCAGTGTCATTGAGTGCTATTGCGACTAATGGTGCAATGAAGGTAACTATAGCCGCACTATATCTGGTGAATTCTGAATTTTTTTTTGCCTTTCACGGAAACTATGAAGGTATATGCAAGCTTTGGGTCTTGTTGCCACTTCACTTGCCATGGCATAGGATTTAAGTCCCACTAAATTGTAGTCTTACATTGGATTTGTTGGACTTTTTGAGTATTATAGTTGTAGAATTGGAACCTAGTCTTACAATCTGTTTCTAGCTGTTTGAATTTTACAAAACTGGAAGGGGAGCAGCAAAATGCATTTCCAACATCAGTGAAAAATAGTATTGCCTATATTGGATGCTTTCCATATGATGTAGACTAGGGGTGTCAATCGGGCGGGTCGGGTCGGGTTTGGGTTGGGTCAATTCAGTTTTGGGTAGGTTCGGATTCGGGTCAAATTCGGATATTTTGAAAATCGGGTCAAATTGGGTTAGGTCATTTCGGGTCGGGTGCTCAATTAATCAGGCAAAGTCGGGTTTCAGGTCAATTTCAGTTGGGTCATTCGTTTTTCGGTCCAACTTTATTTCGGATAAGTTTGGTTTCGGGTTTAGTTCGGTTTCGGGTTTAGTCGGATTTCGGGTGAGTCGGGTTTCGGGATTTTTCGGATTTTGGGTGAATCGGATTTCGACTATGGCCGAATTTCGGGTTAATCTGATTTCGAGTAGTCCAGATTTTGATTCAGACCATAGATCAAATGATTATTTTTTGTAGTTTAACTACTCTAGGGTCTAAATATTTAATGTAACATTTAATTTAAACATAATTATAATATTATTAATATTTTAAAACATAATGTAATTTTTGGATGGTTTTGGGTCGGGTAACTTCAGATTTTCGGATGGTTTCGGGTCGGGTAACTTCGGATTTTCGGATGACTTCGGGTCGGGTAACATCGGATATCGGGTTGCATCAGGCTAGTCCATTCGGGTATAATTGGTTTTGGGTTAATCTCAGGTTCGAGTTTTTTCGGATTCGGGTCAAACATGTTTCGGGTATAAAACTTTTTATTGTTTTCTCGGGTCGGGTCGGGTTCGGAGTCGGGCGGGTCGGGCGGATTTCTCGGGTCGGGTCAAATTTTGACAGCCCTAATGTAGACTATATATGCAAAATTCTGCCCTGATTGTCTAATAAATGGAACAGAGTTGATTTATGGAGAAATTGTAAGTGAAGAGTGATACTGCTTTATGCTCCTATTTGATTTGTATGTGTCTCTTTCAGGGTGGTGGGCCATATTATCTCATTGGTCGTTCCCTTGGTCCTGAGGTTGGAGTTAGCATTGGGTTATGTTTCTTTCTTGGAACTGCAGTAGCAGGAGCTCTGTGAGTGTATGCTGTAGATTTCTGTTATGTCAAGTTTTAATTTTTTAATGTTATTCAGTTTAATTGTGGTGGTAACATTATCTATCTTTTTTCTAATATTCTCATTCCAGCTATGTTTTGGGAGCTGTTGAAACTTTTCTTGATGCTTTACCTGGAGCTGGGATTTTTTCAGGTAATGGGTTGAGTGTTTGCTCTTGGCAATGCAATTCATTTTATCATATTCTTTGACACTGCGTTGGATGCTTATTTATGCACTTCTAACAAGTCGTAAAATCAAGAAGGGGCTTAAGCTTTTCCAAAATACTTAAAACTTGAATACAAAATCAGCTATTCAACATCTCATTAAATATTTCACCCTTTGCGAGGCCTGCCCTACCTTAGTTTTCCTGCTGATAACCAATTTGTAGTCAGGTCATCTACTTTGACAGAGTAGCAGTTCTCTACCTTGAACCTTCCCTTAATCTACATTTATTTCATTAGTCCTCGTAATGAAAGCTTCTTTTGAGTGACATTTTTCTAGCTTTGGCAGTCAGATTGAGATGACTGTCGACCTTTGTAAAGACAAAATCAAGCTTATATATCTTTTGTGCTCTAGACGTGTTTAATGATTCTACTTTCAATGGGGCTGCCTTTTATGAGAGAAATTGAAGTATTATTTTCTTTTCTGTCTAAAAGTTTCACGGCGGTGATGGATTTCTAATTTTCTTAAGCAGATACTATTACCCAAGTCAACGGCACCGCAATTGCTCCCATTATTCGTCCCAGCATACACGACTTGCAGATTTATGGGATTGTTGTCACGATCATCCTCTGTTTTATCGTATTTGGTGGTGTGAAGATGATCAACCGAGTTGCACCTGCTTTTTTGATACCTGTTCTCTTCTCAGTGCTCTGCATATTTATTGGGATATTTGCATCTGGGAAGGATAAGCCTACTGGTGAGTATAACTTCATAAATATGAAAAAGTATGCACAGATGGACATTGGTTTAGTAATGTGTATTAGTTGATCACAAAACCTGTAAGTTTAAATTTGTTGATCAACATTTTCATATATGACTGTTTTCTTGTAGAAAGAGGTGTGTATGGTGTGTCTTATTCTTTACAGAGTGCCAGCTTTAAAAAAGTAACAAATTTTCTTAAAATAGCTTCACCTCCTTTTTTTTCCCAATGCCTTAATACAGATGGAATTACTGGGATGAGCTTGGAGACATTCAAAGACAACTGGAGCCCGCAGTATCAAACCACTACTAGTGCTGGAATACCTGAGCCAAATGGTTCTGTGTACTGGAATTTCAAGTATGTAGCAAAAAATTGTGTTCATATTAGTAATCACCCTCTTTTATAGCTTGTAGTTGTTCTTTGAAAAAACATAGGGTTGCATTTGAACTTTAACGTTTGTGAAGAAAAAAAGCATTACGTTCAGCATGGTTAAAGGGCTTGATCCTGATATGTTCCAGTCAAAATTTTCTGCTGTTTCAACCAAAATTGAACTTCTTGAGATATTAATTGCTTTGTCTCTGTTGTATTCTGACTAAATTACTGCATAATTATCAGTGCTTTAGTTGGACTTTTCTTCCCTGCTGTTACTGGAATAATGGCTGGTTCAAACCGATCTGCATCTTTGAAGGATACACAGCGTTCTATTCCAGTGGGAACATTAGCTGCAACACTTACAACCTCTGGTTTGTACTTGATTTCTGTATTGATATTTGGTGCTTTTGCAACCAGAGAGAAGCTTTTGACAGACAGGTACCATTTTATTCCCCTTGTCTGTTTGTATCTGATTGGTGTGGGGTGAATATGAGAGGATCCTTCCCTCTGTTGCTTAATAATAGTGTTGAACTAGCATAGTACCCGCATCAAACGTGGGGTTGGGTTTATAAAGTTTTTGATACATTTTTATTTGATAATTAAGAAACATACAATAAATTTTAAATATATAAAAATATATCTCTTTTAAATCAAAATAATGTAAAATAATAATACTAATTCATCATGATAATTAAATAAATACTATATTTCTTTAAACAATTCTCATTATTATAATCACCAGATCACAAATGCTTTATATAGTTGCATTAATGATACTATTATAATATAAGGAATGTATAAAATGTATGAAGTGATATTCTTAGTTTCTTATATGTAAAAACTTGTAAATATAATATTATAATATTTTCAAAGAGGATGATTTAATTCATATTATAATATTTCCAAATATAGTTGCATTTAATAATATGTCTTTCCCTAAACATGTCTTTATATTCTTTTTTTCTTGTTTTATAAAACTTGTCCTTTTAGCCTTTTTTAAAAATTTCTTTCCAATTTTTCCCTCCCTTTCTAGGAGGGGTTATAACTACACACTTTTCTAGATGTAGAGGTATTTTGGGTAAAAAATCCATTCCTTAATATGTGTGCATTGGGTTAAAAAGACATGTTTTATGAAACGGATGGAGTATTATTATTATCATATAAGGATTGTAAACACCGAAAAGAACGAAGGGCAAAGTGGGTAATGAAAAAATCAATACGCCTACGTGGCATAACTAAGGCAACGACTCATAGGAGAGAGTGATTCGACTTTAGTTATAGTTGATTTTTTGAGTTTAAACTTTTAAATAGTTGTGAAAATGCTGCAGATATTATATCTGGAGTAGCTCTGTGTGTGTGTGTGTGTGTGTGTGTGTGTGTGTGTGTGTGTGTGTGTGTGTGTGTATAAAACTAGATTCTTATTGCAGGCTACTTACTGCAACTGTTGCTTGGCCATCTTCAGCAATAATTTATGTTGGGATTATTCTTTCAACATTGGGAGCTGCACTCCAGAGTTTAACTGGTGCTCCCCGCCTTCTAGCTGCCATAGCAAATGATGACATTCTGCCAGTTCTCAACGTTTTCAAAGTAGCTGATGGCAGTGAACCACATCTTGCTACTCTGTTTACTGCTTTCATCTGTATTGGATGTGTTGTGATTGGGAACCTGGATCTGATTTCACCGACAATAACAATGTTTTTCCTTTTGTGTTATGCGGGCGTGAACTTGTCTTGTTTCCTTCTAGATCTTCTGGATGCCCCCAGCTGGCGGCCTAGATGGAAATTCCACCACTGGAGTCTCTCACTGCTTGGAGCATCTATTTGTATTGGTATAATTTCCTTGCGTTATATAGAAAGCTCTCTGCCCTTTCTCTATTTTGGATTTCATTAAGTGTTGGATTCAAGCATATACACATCTAACTGAGGTTGCAATTTTACAGTTGAACTCCAACTTACTGTGTCCATTAGGAAAATATAAGTTGTCTGTTTAGTTTATCCTAGAATGCAACCTCATCTGATTCAAACTGCACCTTGCTTAACCCTTTATATTACTCATCTCTTGTTGGTCATTCTCAATGAATAACAATTTGTTGAATAAGAACACTACTTGATGTATGTTTTATTCATTATTTATATGCCCTTTTACTCGTGATAAAGAACTTGGATGCTTGTTTTGTCCTTACTTTATTTGCATTTTACTCGTATTAAGGCTTAGTGATAGGACTTTTAGGGATACATTAATACTATCTGCTTGTCTACATTTGCTGTGATGCAAGCTGATAATTTCTATTTTTTTGTTTTTATTGCAGTAATTATGTTCTTGATATCGTGGTCTTTCACAATAATATCTTTAGCCCTTGTGGGTCTCATCTATTATTATGTGAGCATCAAAGGCAAGGCTGGGGACTGGGGTGATGGTTTCAAGAGTGCATATTTCCAGTTGGCCCTTCGCAGCCTGCGTTCATTAGGAGGTAATTTACTTACTAGGACATTGCATACTTTTGTATTTGAATTTCCTATTGCCTAACACTATAGCAATTTACCATTAATTGATTCTGTAGAAGGATCATGTGAAACGATATATAATGACTTAAATGAGCACATATTCTGTTAAATATATCTTCCTTCATGAGATTACTAAAACCATGAATGTGAAGTGTGAACTCCAGTACTTAGTACCTGAGACTTGCTCGTATTTATTTGAAACCAGTCTGTTGCTTACGTAAATGCAACGTGTTATTGAATTAGTGTTTCTGATTCTTTTGCCAAACTGTACAAATTTACAGCAAATGAAGTGCATCCGAAGAACTGGTACCCAATTCCTCTCATATTCTGCCGTCCATGGGGTAAGCTACCTGAGAACGTACCATGCCATCCAAAACTTGCTGACTTTGCCAACTGCATGAAGAAGAAAGGCCGTGGAATGTCAATTTTCCTCTCCATTCTTGATGGAGATTATCATGAACGTGCTGAAGATGCTGAAACTGCCTGTGAGCAGCTGAGTACATTCATTGAATACAAACAATGTGAAGGTGTAGCTGAAATCATAGTTGCACCCGACATGTCTAGTGGATTCCGTGCTGTTGTGCAGACAATGGGACTTGGAAATCTCAAGCCCAACATTATCGTCATGAGATACCCCGAAATCTGGCGCAGGGAAAAGTTGATCGAAATCCCGACCACCTTTGTTGGAATAATAAATGACTGCATTGTTGCCAACAAGGCGGTAGTAATTGTCAAGGGACTCGATGAATGGCCCAATGAGTATCAAAAGCAATACGGCACTATAGATCTTTATTGGATTGTTAGAGATGGTGGGCTCATGCTTCTTCTCTCCCAGCTTCTGCTTACCAAACAGAGCTTTGAGAGTTGCAAGATTCAGGTGTTTTGCATTGCAGAGGAGGATTCTGATGCGGAGGAGCTCAAAGCTGATGTGAAGAGGTTTCTGTATGATCTTAGAATGCAGGCAGAAGTTATTGTGATAACAATTAAAGGGTGGGACTCACAAGTGGAAGGCGAGTCCAAGAACGATGAATCATATGAGGCCTTTAATACTGCAAGGAGCCGGATCACGGATTATATGTTGAGTATGAAGGAAAAGGGTCCGATGATGGTTGATGGGAAACCGGTTGTGGTGGATGAGCAACAGGTGGAGAAGTTTTTGTATACGACTTTGAAGCTAAATTCTACAATACTGAGGTACTCTAGAATGGCGGCTGTTGTTTTGGTTAGTTTACCACCACCGCCTATAAATCAGCCTCCGTACTTTTACATGGAGTATTTGGATATGCTGGTTGAAAAGGTGCCTAGGCTTTTGATTGTCAGAGGGTACAGGAAGCGCGTTGTGACGCTGTTTACTTAAAGAAGATGAAGATCAGGGTTTGTTTTGAATGGTTTATACGGGTGCTTACCTTGTTGGAGGACATTGATGATCATGAGCTCACTTGGAGAATGGAATAGAAGGAATGTTTTGTGACGACTCGTGGGTAATGTGTACCTTATAATTCATTTTGATCTTGAGTTTCATTCTTGTATACGAATCCTTTTAGAGTTAGAACTCTGGACCTTTTACATGTGAAATATTGCTCGTTGGGAGAAACTGTCATTGAGATCTAATGGAAGTTCCAATTTATTTTTAGTTTCCCCCTCTTTTTGAGTATCTAGATTTGGAAGATGGTACTAGAATTAGATTACAAACTATCAGTTAACGTGAGGTATTGTACTTTTTTCCCTCTTCTTAAATGGTCATTCTGTCCAGTTTATGCTCTACTAAAATCCGGTTCCATATAAAACTCAGAGTTTTAGTTCGATTTTCACCACTATATTATATTGGTAACTCTTTGGATCAAGTTGTTGGTTACCTGGCGCCGACGATGGTGTCATTATTTGAAGGTTGAACACTTGAACTTCTACCATTAAACTTGGAATATATCATATTGTTTTTCTACTCTAATATAAGAAATTTTCTTTTCAGTATGATTTATTTGGAAGTTTTAAAAATTACAGGGCTTTTTCCAATTTAAGGAAATTATTTTCAAGAACCGATTCCTATACTATAAAGGATGTTTATAGTATTATGCATAATAACATGTAACACAGGTTCCATATCCTTCCATAGTTTGCTTTATCTGAGACGGTATTATCTGTGTTTTGCACCGAACACAATAACAAAAACAAAAGATTGAGAGAGGCACTTGATTAAACACAATGTAGTTACAGTGTCTCAAACAGAATTGCATTGTAAGGACTAAACACAAACATTTTAGACACTTAAAGGCCACCAATATTCTTAAGTCCAAGAACAACTCCAACTCCAATAATGTGGCCTACTGTGCCACAGGCCAAGGTGTCGGCAAGGGTGAACCCGGCCGGGTCGCCCGTCTGCAGACCCGAGTCCCTCGCTTCAAGCTTCAAGCCTGCTGTCGCTTTCCGGTTTGCTGACGGAGCCAAACCGAATCGCCCCGCAAACAGCATGAGGGTTGTGGATGTCACCATTATCTGCCCATTCAAGTTGCACATTGAACAATAAGTATATCTATAAACGTTACCTTTAATGTTCTCTAGTGTTAGCAAGGAAGAGAGTAGTTTCAATTGGGATCATCTATATCAATTACCCATGATTCTCGATAAAGTTTCAAAATAACCATTTTTTCTAATTTATGTGAATAGGTTTAGAATCCTACCTATTCTAAAAAATCAATCCTAAACAAAATAATCTAGCATAATCTTTTCCAAAGACCAAGAAAAGAATCTTTGTTTCATTTGAAGATGTCTAGCTTACCAAATTTGTTGGGGAGCCAATGAAGTCACAGCGAACGCCCAACCGTTGGTTGCTTTTGGGCCTCAAAGGTGCAGCCATAACCTGCAAAATTCATGAATGTTTAAGATCACGATTTCAGGCCTAGTGAAATCTGCAAAAATGAAAAAATGGGGAGTGAAAATTACGGGGCTCTTGACATGGGAGTTAAAGGAGGGTTGAGCTCTGAGCCCATTGAACTGGGGAAGAGAAGTCATCACAGTTGATGCCATTTTGCTTGAATTTGTTTCTTCTCACTGAGCTCAAACTCCCTTGATCTCTCTTCCTCTTTGGTCTTTGTTTCAATTTGATGTTTGTATGTTTTGATACTTTTGTATTTTTGTTTTTAAAGAGAACCACAGCCACTTAACCCACTTTGTGGTTGCTGGATGCTTACAATTGAGAAGGGGGGAGATGTTTGATGCTTAGTTGGCATGTTTTTAGTGGATGTTTTGTTGGATAAGGTGCACATTGGATAGCTCGGGGGATTGTATTGTATCTCTTGTGAAATTTGCAATTTGAGACCCCTTTAGCAATATAGTTTGCAACTTAGGACCCAAAAAACGGAATATTAACAAAAAAATGCATCAAGCATCTTACAAGTTTCACTGCAGTACCCACCAACAAAAGTGCATTTTCTTATGCATGATTTGAGTTACACATATGCTTAACAAAAATTGGAATGACAATAAAACACAAAATCAGTTGGTCTCAAGTGTATCCATCCTAAACATGTGTATGATCGATTGTGTGGTATGGTATATATATGTATGGTATACAGTTTCAAGTTGTGGAATGCAAAATTAAGCAAGGATCATCTTCCCAGGTAGAAAAGTAGTAAGATGGTGGTGAATTTCCACCATGTGCAAGTGAGCAATTTTGCTACTCCTGAAGTTGTAGGCCTGAAACAGACACAAATAAAACAAACCCATGTTATATATATATATATGCAAGTCTTGGTTGTTGCAATATTTCTCAACATAAGGGCAAGTGAATTACCCAGATGTAGCAAATGAGCACTTTTCGTAACCTGTGGACAGAATATCATTTACATTGATCAGTTTCCATGTAGTACGTGAAGGCCAAAATCATTTGTACACAGGTAATATACATATAAGTAAAAACAGGTTACAATGTAACATCTTAGGTGTAAAAGGGGGATAGATTATAGGAGTAATTACATTAACCACCCATAAAATAGCAGGGTTTTCTCAAAACCGCCTCAATTTGCATTTTCATCTTCTTTTTAACACCGGCTAAAATTATTTGTTTTGTCAATTGCACATCAAAGCATGCAAACAATCCCAAAGAATCGTAAATTGTAACAAAATTGAGTTATTTTACGTCTTTTAATAAAACAATTGTGTAATAATTGAAAAAAAAAATTACCCTTCGATAAAGACAGCTAAATATTCCTACATAGCCGTCTTTGTTGCTTGTGATGAAAATTAAAGGTGATTAATTTAATAATTTGAAGATGGAATGATTCTTACTGGGGTCATGCTTGGTAATGGTGGCAGTTCCTCCAAAGTTACAAGCAATATCAGAGTTGCCGTTCTGTTGGTAGTAGCTGTTGAAGGCGTAAGAGGCGTGGGCGACTATGTTATCGGGCTCGTAACATGGGCCTCCGTTCAGTATGGGCCTGCAATCCGCCAGGCCCATCCCACAGGCCCAATCCAGTGCGTTTTGCAGGTCAGCATGAGACACCCCTACCACCGCAACACACCACGTCGTCCCGTCTAAAAATGTGGTGTTGCCTTCCGGTGGCGACAAGGTGGTGGTGGTGGTTCCCGGCCCTCCCGGCATCATCACCTCCGTCTTCTCTTCCACCACACCTCCGGCTGCACAACCAACAAAAAAGAAGAAGTGAGGACATTGAGAAATCATTTGCATAGATATAAACAAATTGACCTTATTTTTTACCAATTCTTTTTAAATATTTCAAAAGAGCAAAGTCATGGAAACATGAAATGTATAACTAATGCATACCCAGATGAGAGTGGATTATAAAAAGCAGGCAAAGGAATGTCCAGCAAGTGTGTTTCATACCCACTTTTGCTATAAGCAAGAACAAGAAGAAGTTAGTGTGTAAATGCATACATGATCTCTTTCCCTAAATTTAAATGTGCAGACCAGTTTAAATTCTAGTTCTCAGTGAAGAAGAAAACAAGAGATTCTATTAAAAAGAAATTGGCTTAGCTAGTAGTTGAAGAATCAGATGTTTCTTCTAGCTCAAAACTAACTCCTTTATTTATTTATTTTTAAAACTTTATAGTACGGTGTTACATTGAATAATTGATTGGATGTGGACCATATGGTTCCTTTCCCCTCAATGGAGTAAAGGGAAGGGAGTTTCCAGATGCGCCCTTAACTAATAGTTATAGTACACACGTAGGTGCATTTACATTTTTCTCATTTTGTCGATTGTTCAAGTCGGATAACAACTATGAGATTCAGGCCCTGGACTAAAACATTTTCACAGTATAATTTAACGTGTAGACATGCTCATGGTTTCACTCCGAGATCTAAAAGACCTAAACCCAAGAAAACGCCGTGCGTTTTACTAGGACAGCTCAGAAACTACAGCTTATAATTGTTATACATTATTCTTCTGCAGAGGATAACAGGGGAATTCAAAAAAAAAATCAATTGCATACGTATACGCGAATATAATTCAACTAAAACAAAATTTACGGGAGACGACGGGACAAAAAACTGTAAAGCCAAAGCACTTGAACTGCGGCCATGCTATAACTGTCATGGGCATTCATGAATCATATTCAATAGTTTTGAGTATGTTTTTTGCTTCAACAGGTTATGTGAATCCTTCAGATCCTCCTGCTCTCTTTCCTCTTCCCCTAAAGATTAGTTAACTCAAACTTCAGCTGCTTTGGTGGCCTTGTAAGAGTTAACCAATTCCATCTGCACATCCTGTGAAACTGGAGAGTGTTCTTTGTATTCCATCGTGAACTCGCCTTTTCCCTGAGTTTAAATTTAAAAAAAAAAAACAAGAATGAGAGGATGTAAAATAAGTTTCTAATTCTAGGATTCACCTAGATGTAACATTGCAGATTTCATCTAGTTTTTCTTTCTTTCTTTTTACCTGTGTCATTGAACGCAGATCTGTGGAGTAGCCAAACATCCTATTCAAAGGAACCTGGAAAAGCAGGGAAAGAGTTGTAATAATAGTGTTGAGATGAGCAATAGAGATTTTCAGCATGCATCAACCATATAAATCCAAACTTATAAATGATATAGCTGAAATGTGAAGTTATAATGTGTTTTTTAATTTGCTTTCAGTTAATAATCTACAAGAACGAAGAGATGACTAATAGTGAACCACAGAATATAGTGTGCTCAGAAGATCCTATATATTTAGTTTCACTTACATGTGCTATAATAACAGAATCGTCAGCGTCCTGGTCATTGCCGACAATAATACCTTTTCTCCTGTATCACACAACAGGGACGCATATCAGCAGTGGGTAATAAAACCATAAATATAAGTTTAGGCATACGAATCTCTTACTTGTTGATATCACCAGTAACTGAGCCCTGGAATTCAGATGGTACTTTCACTTCTACGAGCATAACTGGTTCTAATATAACAGGTTTTGCAGCAGTATAACACTGTTTCAAAAAGAAGATACAATATTAAGTACAATTTCCAGATTATAAACTAAGTAATTAAACCTGGACTCAATATCCACCATGCATCGATTCCGTATCTTTGCATGGTTTGAACGCAAAGCTTCAAACTGAATGACAGCATGCTAATTGCTTAACAGTAATAATTATAGCTTATATAGCATCTACAAGAAAGAAATTTTGTTTGTAAGAAAAATAATGCCCAAGCTAATCTAGAGGTCTGTTCGTTTGCTTCCATATTATTGACTCTATCTAACTAAGACTAGAGACCCTAATTCTACAATGATTAGTGATTATTCTAATCATCAATAATTCTTTCTAGTTCATTTATGCAAGAATTCTTGTGGGCAACAAACCAGTGGGGAAAAGCGAACCTGTCTAAAAGCATATATAGAAGCCAACTTAAATGCAAGTTCACTAGAATCCACTGCATGGGATGCACCATCTGTCAATACAACGCGTGCATATTCAACTGGATGACCAATTAACGAACCCCTGTGTAAGACATAGTAAAACAGTTATAAATTCCATTCTCTGCTTTAGGAGATATACACATCAGAATCATCCACATAACATAATTTTTTTTTAAAAAGAACTCATAAAACAAATGCAGCAAGCTTACGAGTTTGCTGCTTCTCTAAATCCCTTTTCGATTGCAGGTATGAAATTTGAAGGTATCGCTTGTCCTACAATCTCATTTTCAAACTCAAACTTGGTTGTTGATCCGAGCGGAAGAGGTTCAATATACCTGTCATTACAATATAAAAAGAAAGCAAAGTTCATAAATTTGTCAAAAGGAAATTCATGACTCCCTTATATACAGTATAATTTGAATTACATAAGCAATAGAAATAAATGAACATTCAGTAGAAGAAACTGAAGAAAAAAACGGTCACATGCTTCAGTTTAAAACTGGTCCAGCTTAATTCACTTTAACCAATTTCGATTGAATCAAGAACAATAGAATGCAGGTAAAATCTCCCACAACTACACATAAAAATGTTGAAGGAAGGGCCTATCACAACTATTTGTAAACTTCTCTTGATTAAAAAAATATAATTTCACTACTCTCAAGGTAGGGTGCTAGGTTGCCTAGTGCACAGTCACTACTGGACACAACTATTACTAGTACCCCTTACCCAGTAACTCTTCCATACTGGCCCTGTCCACCACTTTGCTTCTTGTGTAAATAATCAAAATCAGCACGTTGAGTGATAGTTTCTCTGAAATTGACACGTGGCTTTCCAACAGTTGCTTCAACCTATTAAGCAAATAAGAAGGTATTTTACAGGCACGTTGTATGAAAGCAAAACACAGGTGACAAGATTACTAACCTTGTATTCTCTTCGAATACGCTCCACATAAATGTCCAAATGCAACTCACCCATTCCAGATATAATTGTCTGTCCACTTTCTGCATCTAATCCAACACGGAAGGTTGGATCTTCCCTCTGGAAACGATTCAAGGCTTTTGAAAACTAACACAATCAGCAAAAAGATTGTCATAAACTTGAGAGGAAAAGTGATGGCATTAAACAGAAACCACAATGAGATACTAAATTAAATACTCACTTGGCCTCCAGAATCCTTAGACACAGGTGACACAGCCAATGACATCACTGGCTCGGGGACATTCATTGATGTCATGGTGTACTTAACTGATCCATCGGTAAAAGTGTCTCCTGAGATTCCATTAGAATAGTAAGTGTCGATTTACATTTAAGTTGAAAATATTTATGATAGAACCAGTTGTATGAATCATATTATTCTTTACATAATTAAGATATAACCCCAAGGAAAAGGTTAGCCATAAACAATATTGACTAAGTAAAGGCAATGAACCTGAAGCACAATCAACGCCAAACACTGCAACTATTTGCCCGGCATGTGCCTCTTGGATGTCCTATATGCAAGGAAACATTCAAAATAATTATTCAATTAGACAAAGTTTATTCTGACCAAAAAAAAAAAAGATTAGACCCAAGTTTATCATGGAACAAAAAGGGAAAGTATTCTACTACCAAAGAAAATGCAACAGTTCTTCACAATTTTTAAGCTAGTAGAATGACTACCTATTCTCACTTCTCCACCAAACAATTTAAATCATCCTACATTTCAAATATCTTGTCATATTCTCATTATTTTGACATTACTTTTAAGTTTAGATATTTTATTGTTGTTTTGTAAAACAAATCCCACCACATGACATGCACCAAAAAGAACACCGCAATAACACTTAGCAATAGTTCAACCATTACCTCCATTTCATCTGAATGCATCCGGACCAGGCGAGGAACCTGTGGCAATATCAAAAGCAGAATCTTAGGAGATAAAAAAGATTCAAGGTAGGGCGGCCAGACAAGTGAAAGCCTGAAAAACTTCAAGGCCAGGCGACGCTAAACAGCTAAAGTACTTACAAGTTCCTTATAAGTAAAGACGCAACGCATGCAAAGTGTGAGCCGAAATATCATAATTTTAATGAACAAAATCACTCAATTTGAAACAAAATATCATAATTTTATGATCTATGGAGGGTGAGCCGAGCAACAGAAAATTTTAAATTTCATAAATCAAATAGAAACCGCTTAATCAAAAACACAATTCCAAATTAATCCAAAAACCCAATGTCAACAACACAATACAATCTCAGTATCACACATTTACTTGCACAAAGTTCACAAAATCTGTCAATCGTAAGACAGACAATAGAACATAAACACAACCTCCAAATTATACACATATAAGAAAAATATTTAGAAGTAGTTTATCATAAACCTCGTCAATGGCAGACCAAACGGAACAGTAACATAAAAGGGTCGGGGATGGCACCCAAAAGGAAGGCGGTAAGATAATCGAGGGCGATGGGAAGGAGGGTGGCGAGATAATTGCAGGACGACGGGAGAGAGGAATGCGAGATCTGGGAGATAGGTCAGAAACCTTTTTCAATGCAAGCAAGAATGACGTCGGACAGGGTCAAGACGGAATAGGAGGGAGAGGCAGCAAGATGAGGGTGGCTCATAAGGGGAAGAGAAGAGAAGGCATAAGTTCAATGTTCATCGAAGAAGACAGTCGAGAGAGAAGGGGCAGGAATTTTGGAATGGTTCCAAACCCTGACTTTTAGACTGGAATCAAATTACTCTTGAAAATTGGAATGAGTGATTCCATGGAATCATTATCATTACAAAAAATGCCCAACCAAAAATTAAATTGGAATCGGTCATTCCCAGGAATCAAATATCAAACAGCCCTTAAGAAATTGTCCAATATTGTTGTTCAAAGAAAAAATACCAATAACAAATGGAAGCAAATCATATATTTAGAAGTGATTTTGTTCATTAACATACAAGACAATAATACAGAGACCCAGATAAAGAGCAAATCAGGACATAGACATGTATGTGGCATCATGATAGATAATTCTAAAGCAAAAAGTCCTTTATTTTGCAATTTTGTTTTCACCAAGATGTAAATTTCTTTCCATGAAAGACTTTAAAACAATTTACATATATTTCCACAATTTTGCTTTCTATTATTATGAAAGAAACTATTCAGCAGTAGTACAGATTGAATGCCAAGACACAGAACCTCTAATATAATACCACCAAATAAGACGAGTCACCTTCAATTTCTTGCCAGTGTTCACATTGTGTATAAAATCACCCTTCTTGATGACCCCCTCATAAATTCTGCATGTGTATACCATTAATTAGCATAAAAAAGATCATCAAACCAGCCTTGTCCATCAAAGAAACATGGATGATAAAAATAACCACTAGAGATGGCAGTACATCATGAGCACCTTAGGTATGTCAATTGACCAAAACGCCCTTCTTCCAATTTGAAAGCCAATGCCACAAGAGGTCCTGTGGGTGACCCAGATAGCAATATCTAATAGTGGAACTTGTGAGAAGCAATATAACTTCAAATAATACACACCAAAATGGAAGACATATTAGCATGACAAAAACTACCTTCTCTTCATTATTGTTTTGGTCAAGAGCATAGTTACTAACTTCAGTTGGACAGGGCAAATAGGTTAAGACACCATCAAGAAGTGGTTGCACTCCCTGTCATCCAGAACTCGTAAGGCATAAAAAAGTAACTTGAAGTATAGTCATATTTCAGCAAATACATCAATAATAGGCAAGGGACCAAGATTAGTTCAAGAAAAGAAAATGAAGGATCCTGAGAATCTTATAGTATACCTTGTTTTTAAATGCACTGCCCATAAATACAGGGACAAACTTCTGAGATACAGTGGCCCTCCGAACAGCCTCCTACTCAAGTAGACATGTACGAGGTAAGATGACATGATACAATAAGGTCAGATAATCTAGAGAATTAAACATAGATAAAACTTCTACAGGGAAAGTGTTTCCACCTGTTCAGAACACACCTTTTTTTTCACATATTCTCCGGTACATTCAACCCCAATTTTATATAAAAATAGTTAAAAAAAACATCTATGTTTTTTTTCCATTTAAAAAACCATAGCAAAAGAAAATATATCATTCTAATTCCAGTAAATGATCTTAACTATGCCCAGAAGGGAATTGTTTAGGCTAGTCTACAGCTCAAGTTGTTTAAAATGCGCAGTATATTCTTCCAACTTTCCATATAAGTGTGCTTTTTTTTCAGTTGCAATGTTCTAAAATACACTAGGTGGCTCCTGGGAAGAGAGGGCTGCCTAGCAGTTAGGCGGCAATTTAAGGTTCACCACTAGCACTCCACAAATCATAATAGAAATGTTTCTAAAACAAGTGTTCCACAAATCCCTGACAAAGTTGTAAAGTGAATAACTCCAATTACTAGAGCTCCTTCAGCAGAACAAGAGAGCTTCTCAAAACATATACCTCAAGATCAGAAGAAGTGATTTCTTCATCTGCTAGAAAAGCTTCAGCTAATTTGTCATCAACCTCAGAAACCATCTCTATTAGCTCACGTCGCTTTTCTGCAACTAGAGCCTCCATATCAGCTGGAATTTCAGCACTCACAATTTTTTCACTGCACAAAATTACAGCACAGAGATTCAAACATGGTACAACAGCAAAACATAAACTAAGGTCACCTAAATATCAGGTATTTACCCACTAGAACCATGGAAGTATAAAGCTTTCATCTGAACAAGGTCAATAAGACCCTGAAAATCTTCTTCCAATCCAATAGGGACCTGAATTGCAGCACTATGGTGTCGGAGCTTAGACCTAGCCTGCAAGTTAGCAATAAAGTCAGCATCAATGACAGAGAAACCTGCACATCGTTTCTCAAAGTATCCAATAAACTTTTTGCAGGCAAAACACCAAAAGAAAAAATCGTAACAGCTTCAGACTTATAGCATTCTACCAACAGTCCAGCACTATGCTCAGTGAATTAAATGCAAGGAAGAAGAGGAAAAACTAAAATGACCAAAACAAAATGAAGTCAAATACAATATTTTAACAAAAAACTAAGGTACCTGACTGAGAACTTTCCATGGGTCAGCTCCCATTCTGTCCAATTTATTGATGAATGCAACCCTCGGAACTTCATATCTTCTCATTTGCCTATCAACAGTGATTGACTGACTTTGCACACCCCCAACACTACAAAGAACAAGAATGGCCCCGTCGAGGACACGCAAGGCCCTCTCTACTTCAATGGTGAAATCAACGTGTCCAGGAGTGTCTATAATATTAACCTGCAACAGCACAACGAGTGATCACTTTCAAGAACTGGAGGGAAACAAAAGACTGAAACAAAGCCACCAAATTTAGAAAGGGCAATTGATCTCAACAATGTTTTTCATCCCATTTCTCCAGTCCTGCTAAGATAGTGTCGACCTCAAACTAATTTTCATATCAAACATTGCGGTTTCATATTTAAAATAACATTCTCGCCTCATAAAGATAAATCAGTAAGCCAAAACAAAAGCCCTGAGGGAATCGAAAAGTATAGCACAAGCAAGGCCATAAACATAATCATAGTAGGCAAATGTAACAAACCTGATAGTCCTTCCAAGTGCAATAAGTAGCAGCGGACTGGATAGTAATCCCCTTCTCCCTCTCCAAGTCCATGGAATCCATCTTAGCACCAACGCCATCTCTCCCTCTGACCTCATGAATCTCGTGAATCTTGCCGGTGTAGAACAAAACGCGCTCGGTGAGCGTGGTCTTGCCGGAATCGATGTGAGCAGAGATCCCGATGTTACGTACCTTGTCCATCGACTCCTTCCAAATCGCAGCCTTGTCCTCCTTCTCCTTGAGCCTGGCGGCGCTGCCGGAGGAGAAGAGACGCGCGAAGCGGTGCAGGCTGAGCGGAGACGGGGGCGACTGCGGAGAAGGGGATGATGTGAGAGCGTAGAGGAGGCGAGACGCGTGGGACCTGGCGGATCTCGCCATGGATGCCGGTGGAGGGAAGAATTGGGATTTTGGTGCTACTACGCCTGAACCCCTCGTTGATACTGTGTTTTGCAAAAACCCTTGGGGGAGGCTGAGAGTGGACGTGACTCGGAGTTGGCCTCAGCTTGCGTCATTTCGATTGTAGGCCCCACTTTCAAATTTTCCTTTTCCTTTTAAGGGTCTGGTTTCGCTTTTAGATTGTGCTGGTTGGGAGAGAGGGTGGGTCGAGTTAGTCATGGGTTCACTTTCAGTGGAACCATGGAATCGAACAAAAAAACGGCGGTTCCAGTTCTACATTTTCTGGAACCGGATAATCGTCAGTTCATCCGGTTTTGAACCGGAGGAATCGACAGTAAACGTGACTGCAGCCGCTATTGCGGTTTAACAAACTCATTCTACCTGCTAGAGAATATTTTATTTTTCTTAATTCATACCACTAAATTAAACTTTTTTTATGATAAGACTTTAATACATGACTTAGTTGTTTTTATGAACTTAAAGACGAATCATATCTCAAGAAATATAATTTTCTTTGAACAAAATTATTTTTCTTAGAATGTCTTAAGAGCATATATGTAATGGTTGACCAAATTTTTTGATCATCAAATTAAGAAAAATTATCTACTTCTTCTTTTCATTCATGCCCAACCATAATTTGTTTAGTCCCAATGGTAGCCCAAACAAAATATCTCTACCTTATTTAACACTTTAATTTTTAAATCTTTTATGAGACATTTGTCACCTAACATTCAATGCCCAAGTTTCTTGTTTGGTCCTGGTCATCATTCTCTTTTCTCAAAAATTCACAATCTCTCTGACTTTTAATATTTTTTATTTTTCTCTTTCATGATGCCCAAAAAAATGGGCAACCGCTGAGTGCACTCTAATGGACATCTTCCTTGGGTAACAACTTAAAATGATGAAATATATACAATACGTAATTTGAAGGTATTAAAATATAATTTAATAAAGTTTATTATGTCTCGTTATAATAAAGTTTATTATGTCTCATTATAATAAAGTTTATCATTAGCTAATATTCTATGTGGAGGTTACACTATTCTATGTAGATTACAATATTACAATTGTGACAATTATCATCATGCATTTATCATTAACTAGTTGTACCCGTTGTACCATGTACGACTACGATTCGATATTTTTTAGACATTATAAATAGGATATTAATATATAAAAATATAACATAAAATTTAATATAATAATTTATTGCTCGTATAATGTATAATTTTTTAATCATTATAAATGATTAAATTTAATGTTGAGAATGAAGATATATTATTAAGATAAAATAATTACATTTCTATTTTTCCTTGATGATGTTTCATAGATATATAATTAAAAAAAAAGATAAAATAAGAATAAAAAAATTATATATTCAAATATGGAAGAGATAAGAATTTAAAAAAAATAATATTTAACTTAATAAATAAGATATAATAAAATGGAAAGATAAAGATAATTTAATTATATAAAATTTAATTAATTTAATTTAAGATGGGACCAAACTTATTTTGTGGTTCGATAAAGTAAATATTACATAAGATTAAATATTATATTATTCATATTTTATTACTTTCCATGTACGTAAATTTAGAGATTATCAAATATTTAATATATCTATTAAAGATTTTATTATCTATTTTTATTCATTTTAAACATTATAAATTTTTATCATTAAGTTTTTATTATAAAAGAAAGTCAATATATATGTATAAATAAATTCGTCAAAATATATATTCTAAAATATTTATATAATTTATTTTAAAATATTTTAAATATTTTATCTTTAATTTTAAATACTTGTATAAAGAAGCTTTCAAAAGATATTGTTATAGTAAATAGATATTTATTTGATGTTAGAGATAAATTTAAATAGTTAAAAAATTTAATTGAAAGAAGCTATAATAATAGAAATAAAAAATAATTTTTTAAATATGAGGTGGGTCTAGAATCGTTCTGGTGGCTCGAAAAGGTATAGCCTTAATATATAGTTATAGATAATGCAATTGAATTCAATCTGACTTTAAGTTGGAGGTTACACTATAAAATTAATATTAATATTTTTACTATGTACTACAAAAATCTTATCTTACAACTATAAAAGTTATTCTCAAAAGTCAAATAAATGTCATAGTTTAATGCATTCACTTCAATTTTGCTAATGGGTCATGTTAGACAATATTGTTAAGAGGGAATTGGCCCATATATCCTAAAAGTAAGATGTATTTACGTATAAGTTGGCTAGATGTTTTTAATTGCGCGTGTTAGCCCTCCCCTTTTCTCCCCACAACGCTCTCCTCTTCTAATACTGTTTCCTCTTCATTGTCGATGAAGACTCCAGCGAGAGGGTCTGTAACAACCGCAATTTTCGTCAAATGAATAAATTTCATTTCTTAATATTTAATTATTTTTATTAAATAAAATAATCTCATAAATTTCTAAAAAAAAAAGAGATTATAATATTCTCATAAAATCCTCATTCGAGTAGATGAATATATTAAAGACGGAACTTAATAAATTCATAGTTAACGGAAAATTCCTTTCTTAAAACCCGATCGCTCCGACGCGCGTCACAAACCAACCCTCGGTCCGTTTGCAAACGAGTCGGACCAATCATTACAAAGATATATGGAGATTTTGGAAGAGATTCCACTCATCCCACTAGATTGCTTCTTAAATGGAAAATCTCTACACAATCCACTAACAAGATTAAACTATTAGTTTATTCTTTTGTTAGTCATTTTTTATCATTAAGAAAATATTCCCAAATCCACCCAAATCTCTACACAATCTCCCATCATCATTTTCTCTATTTAAGAGAGATATGACATGAGAGAGAGGCTTGAGAAGCTCTCATCATCCTCTCTTCTAGCTCTCTCTCTCTCTCTCTTCCACCATAACACTCCATTTGTGTCTTCCACCACACCACCACACCACCACACCACCACTCCATCACCTCACCACCTCCGGCCACCTCCTGGGTCGCCGCCGTCCAGCCCCGGAGCCGCCGTCGTCCAGCCGTGCCGCCGGCCCCTCCCTTTCCCCTTTTTGGTGTGTTCTTGCTCCAAAAATCCCACAAATTAAGGGTATAAAACTCTTAACTCTTTTTACACCATTTTAAGTTGTTTTTAGCATGATTAACCTTGATTTAAAATCTGATTTTTCCTCTCAAAATTCAGAATATAAAATGTAATAAAAAGGCTTAATTTTCCCTTTATTAGGATATAAAAGTATCTTTGTAATATCTTTTTAATATCTTTGTTATTTTTATCTTGTAGCCCAAGAAAGATAAGATCGCTTGGGTCAAGATCTCTTGTATAAATACCTCATGACAATTCAATAGAAGGCAAGATCCTTTTACACAATTACATGGTATCAGCCTTTTTGCGATCCAAACTTCCGCTCTCACGTAAACCCTAATTATGTCTAACGGTGATAAGTTCGCTGCCGATGGCCTTGTGCTTTCAGCCTCCAACGACGGCAAATAGTCCGACAATCTTCTCATGGCGGTCGTTGGTTCGCCCAATATCACTCTCCAATTTCCTCAACTCAATGTCAAACTTGATCGAAACAACTACACGCTTTGGCGACACACGATCAAGTCCTCTCTCGAAACATACAACGTTGATGGTTTTCTTACACCCGGGAGCGCTCCACCGGCCACCATGCCCGTCGCTGCTGGCTCCGAGGAACCGCTCGTCCCCAATCCAGCCTTCAACGATTGGACTCAGAAGGATCGTTTTATCTTACTGTGGATCCGTTCTACTCCGCTCTTGGCGCATGTTGCTAGGGCGAAAACCACATCAGACGCATGGGGGATACTTGAGTGCATGTTTTTCACTCAGACTCGTGCTCGATCAACGCATCTTAAGCATCAGATGCAGAATTTGAAGAAAGGTACGCTTACTATTATGGAGTATGTTGAGAAAAAGCGGAGCTTTTCTGATGCTCTTGCGGAATGTGGCTACGAGGTTTCTGATTCTAACTTTATTGAATACATTCTCAATGGTCTCGATTCGTCTTATTCGGCGTTTTTAACGTCTTACAATATGCAAAAGACTCCGATCTCTTCGGATGAACTTTTCGGTCTTCTCCTACGAGAGGAAGAACTGATTTCTTCACATCTCCAGCCGAGTTCTGATGTTGTACTCTCGGCTAACACTGCCAGTCGCAACACGCAATGCTCTAGTTCTAACAACCGCTCGTCATCGAGTTCTGATTCGGCATCATCTTCTCGTCCGACATGTCAGATTTGTGCTACTCTTGGACATGAGGCTATAAACTGCTGGCAAATGGCAAATTTATCCGAGTTTCCGCCCACGAATCCCAACTACAACAATCGTGGCGGCGGACGCGGAGGCAGACGAAGCGGTCGCGGCGGTCGTGGAGGTCGTGGCTATGGCAACTCCTCAAATAATGACAACATTGCTCAATCATATTATTCCAATCAAAATTACACTCAGCAGCAATTCGTTCCAGCACCGGCACCGCCCCGACAGACATATCTCTTGGGTCAACAACCCTCGGCTCTCATGGATCCAAATTGGTGTTTTGATTCTGGCTCCACCAATCATGTCACTTCAGATTTCGGTAATCTCTCTGTGCATTCTGATTACAATGGCAATGACGGTTTACAAGTAGGCAACGATATGTCTCTTTCTATTACGCATTTGGGCACCACTTCATTACCTGCCTATCCTAAACCCGTTCAACTTCATAATATTCTTTTTGTCCCTCAAATTAAGAAAAATCTTCTTAGTGTTTCCCAATTAACTAAAGATAATGATGCTTATATAATTTTTTATCCTACTTGTTATTTTGTAAAGGACAAGCAGGGGCGAACACTCCTCAAAGGAACCGTTGAGAATGGACGGTATCATCTGATCAACCCTCGGCCGCCCCCGTCACAACCACCTCGAGCTTACATTGGAGAGAAGACAACTCTTCAAATTTGGCATGAGCGATTCGGTCATCCACATGAGTCAGTCTTTCGTCGTTTAGTTTCTAGGTTTCAATTACCTGTTTCTTTGAACAATTTAAAATCAGTTTGTGAGTCATGCCAGTTAGGGAAAAGTCATCGACTTTCTCTTCCTAGTAGTCATTCTTCTAGTTTATCACCTTTTGAGTTACTTTATTCGGATGTTTGGGGCCCCGCTCCTGTGACTTCGTTCAATGGCAATATTTATTTCTTAGTATTTGTCGATGACTGCACTAAGTTTGTATGGATCTATTTCTTGTCTCAAAAGTCACAGGTTTTATCCACTTTTCAGCTTTTCAAATCCATGGTTGAAACACAATTCTCCACTAAAATCAAACAGTTTCAATCTGATTGGGGGGTGAATACATGAATGTTTCTCAATTTCTTCAATCTCAGGGCATTCTTCATCGTGTTTCCTGTCCACACACTCAATCTCAAAACGGTGCGGCAGAACGTCGTCATCGTACCATTGTTGAAAAAGGGTTAGCTCTTCTTTCTCATGCAAAATTACCTACCTCATTTTGGGAACATGTTTTCCACACTGCAGTCTATTTGCATAATCGCACTTTAACTCCTATTCTCAATTTCAAATCACCATTTGAAGTTCTGTACAACAAAGTGCCCGATTACAAATTCCTTAAAACATTTGGTTGTCTTTGTTACCCCTTTTTGCGCCCCTACACATCCAATAAACTTGAGTTTCGTTCTTCTCCTTGCATTTTCATTAGTTATAGTTCGAAACACAAAGGCTATCTCTGTCTGAATGTCCCTACTAATCGTGTTTACATTGCTCGCCATGTCATTTTTTATGAGACTTCTTTTCCATATACTATTCATGCTCAAAATCCAGACACTTCACCCACCACAACCACTGAACCACCGACCTCTCTTCTCAAACTTGCCTCTTCACCCTTAATTATGCCCTCACCTTCGGCGTCACCATCGCCTAGCATCGCACCATCATCGTCGGGCAACACGTCCTCGCTGCCATGCACCACGCCTACACCCTCTCTTAATCTCGAGCCTCTCAATCCAACGTCCCCAATTTCAACCATGCAGCCCCTGGTGTCGTCCTCGACTCCTCAAACATCGAACCCCGATCATGTTGATAGTCCATCGATTCGGCCTTTGGATGGTATTTCTGCACTGGCTTCCTCTACAGACACATGTATGGTTTCTCCTTCTCCTTATATTCCTTCATATTTTCGCCCTGTTGACACCTCAACTCATCAAATGGTTACTCGCTCTAAAACAAACAGCCTTAAGCCGAAAAAAATTTCATCCACCAAACACCCCTTACCCGCCTTCTCTGATTCATATTTTGAACCCAAAACCTTCAGTCAAGCATCCAAGTTACCTGAATGGTAGAATGCTATGCAAAATGAATATGATGCCCTTTTACGTAATGGGACTTGGACAATTGTCCCGCGTCCTTGTAATACTACATTGTTGGTTGTAAATGGGTGTACAGGATAAAACGAAAAGTTGATGGCTCCATTGAGCGTTACAAAGCAAGATTGGTTGCAAAAGGCTATAATCAGGAGGAGGGTATTGATTATTTTGACACCTTTAGTCCTGTTATTAAACCTACCACTATTCGCATTGTGTTATCGATTGCTCTGCAACAATCTTGGCCTATTCGGCAAGTTGATATTAACAATGCCTTTCTCAACGAAGATCTTTCTGAGCAGGTTTATATGACTCAACCTCCAGGATTTGTTGACAGTAATCGGCCTAATCATGTCTGCTTGTTTCGAAAAGCTCTATATGGTCTTAAACAGGCTCCTCGTGCCTGGTTCACTAAGCTTCGGCAGTTTCTACTTCTCCATGGCTTTCGATCCTGTCGTTCTGATACGTCGCTCTTTGTTCGACGGCAAGGCAAATCTGTGCTATACATTCTAATCTATGTTGATGATCTCCTTGTAACCGGTTCGGCTGCAATCGAAATTGATCAGTTCATTCGGCTCTTGAATCGCACCTTCACTCTGCGTGATCTTGGAGAGCTGCATTACTTCCTCGGGCTTGAAGTTATTTGTCATCATGATTGCTTCATTCTTTCCCAACAGAAGTACATCCGAGATTTGTTGGAGCATAGCAAAATGGGTGATGCCAAGCCAATTTCGTCTCCTGCTGAGCCGGCTTCTCGTCTGCAACACTCAGGTGATCCTTTAGCTGACCCGTCTCTTTATCGTAGTATTGTTGGTGCCTTACCATATGCTACTATTACTCGCTCCGAGATTTCATATGCGGTCAATCGAGTCTGTCAGTACATGCATGAACCCACTGAATCTCATTGGTCTGCTGTTAAACGCATTTTGCATTATCTAAAAGGTTCTCTTACGCATGGATTGATAATTCGGCCACCTACTGATGATCGTTTGGTAGCTTATTGTGATGCCGGTTGGGCTTCTGATGGAGATGATTGTCGTTCTCAGCATGGTTTTGCCATTTATTATGGTGGCAATCTTATTAGCTGGTCTTCCAAGAAGCAACATGTTGTTGCTAATTCTAGTACATAAGCTGAATACAGAGCCATTGCATTTACTTCTACTGAGTTGATTTGGATACAACAGCTTCTGTATGAGTTACAAGCTCTTTTGCATCGGCCTCCTATCATTCTATGTGACAATTTAAGTGCTACTTATATGTCTGCAAATCCCGTCTTTCATCAGCGCTCTAAACATATCAAGATTGATTACTATTTTGTTCGTGAGCAAGTTGAAGACGGTTCTCTTATTGTTAGACATGTCAGGGCTCATGATCAAACCGCTGACATTTTTACCAAGGCTATTGGTACTGCTCGCTTTTTGCAATTACGGTCCAAGCTTCATGTTTGCAATCCACCATGAGCTTGTAGGGGGGGGGGGTATTAGGATATAAAAGTATCTTTGTAATATCTTTTTAATATCTTTGTTATTTTTATCTTGTAGCCCAAGAAAAACAAGATCGCTTGGGTCAAGATCTCTTGTATAAATACCTCATGATAATTCAATAGAAGGCAAGATCCTTTTACACAATTACACCCTTGATTCTTACATGCATGCATACCTTGTTAGAAAGAATGATGTCTTCTACAAATCATGTGAACTTATACTAAAATCCTACATATTTTAAGGGTGATTTTAACCTTTTTATTTCTGATTTTTAACTTTATTTAAATGATCTAAGAAGCCCATTTTTCTTGTTAAAAATCCATAAGTAATACTAGTAATTTCATGGTCTACACTTAAGACTTTTGGATCTTGCTTAAAATCCACATGCATGTCAATTTTACTACTTGAAATAGGCTCTTATGAGATTTATAGATTTTAAGATCTAATAAACTCAAGATAAAAGGATTGTAAAAGGAAATTGTTCTTGCATGTCTTATTAATGGAATTTTTATGAAGAAAATCAACTTGCATGTCTCATTTAAGTAAGAGATGGATTTTTGATGATGTTTGATGTAGAACTTAGTCTTATGAGTTTATAAAATACTTTGATGATCTTATAAGTTCTTGCATGCTAATTTAAATAAATTTTTGTAAAGAGAAATCACCTTGCATGTAACTCCCTAGCAATTTTAACACTTAAATGGAATTTTTTTTATGACCGAATATATATAAATAAAATTGCTAGACTTTTAAATAATTTCTATAAACTTTGCATGTAGAAATTTTGGAGTTTTAGAATAAATATTATTGTGGAATGTACTAAGATGGAATTTTTACCATATCTTTTAAATAAGAAGAAATATAACCTTTAGCATTAGTTTTGTTAAAATCTTTCAAAATATGATTTGTGAGATTAAATAGTTTTTCTAGAAGTCATTTATACACATGCATGACCATACTAGAATTTTCCTTTGTATAAATAGTGATTTATATGAAAGTTGTAATAAACCCAATCTTCTTTAAAAGAAGTCTTCTTAAAAATGATGCATGCAAATAATTTTATGAACTATTTTAAATATACTTAAATATTTGTTTGTATGTTAAAAAGAGTTTTCCTTAGGCTAAGTAAAGCCTTACATTCATGTTCTTAACCTAAGTACTTTTATAAGTTGCAAAACCCTTAATAAGTGTCACCTAGAAAATAATAATAAAAAGAGTTATTATTATTTTACCCTTCTTCCTAACTAAATTATTTAACCAAATAATTTAGTTTAACTCACCTTCTCTTAGAAGAGGAAACTAAGAGAAAGGTTACCTTTAAATTAAAATAAGGATTTTAATAAGTGTTCATTCTCATGCTTACGGTTAAATAGGTCGAGGTTCTCAAACGACACTAAACCGTCTTATTTCCGAGTTAGTAAACATCCCCGAAGGAAATTCAAGGCAAGTGGATATTCTCCCTTGTAACCTTTATATATATACATATATTTCGTTTCCGTCAAGGCAAATGAACTTTGGTTTATTCATTTACTTAGAAATAACGACATATTGTTATTATGATTTGTACCACACTAGTACTGAACTTTAGGACCGATGATTGGTCACCTTGTTTGTTTAATAATCTCTTTTCGAGATTCGTTATAAAATTCGTAGATAGAATAATAAGGGGTGCGGGCTCGACCCGAACATCTCTATATAATATGTCGAGTGGTATGGTACCATGCCCTCTCTTCCCGCGACTGTACGGATCATGATCTATGTCTGCTCCTACTCGGAGGAGGGACGTATACACCCTAGCTAGGTGTTGGAACTTCGTTCCCCGTAAGTGGATCCGGGCTCATTCATGCCCCCCACACCATTAAAAATCATTAACGAAATTGTAAAATTTTGACATGTTATAAAAAAAAAATAAGTGCCAACACACATTAAAATATATCAAAACTGAACCGATCATTAAAGATCGACCTGACTATCGGTCCGTTAAGGGCGCGAGAGGTTTTATAGAAACTTGTTTGTAATTAACGTTCCCAACAATTATTCTATTCTAGAATCTTCTACAATCTCGTAGTTCGTTCTTTCAGTTTAGAGTTATCTCACTTCGAGATATACTCATTTCCCGTCCTTAAAACTCCACATAAAGTTTATATATCTCAAACGCATCTTACTTATCTCTCTAATAAATAATAAAACTACCAAACTACCCTTGAGAATTTCCATTCTCACTTGCTTAGTCTCCTTAGACTAATTCCACTAGTTCCTCATTTTGCCTGGTATTTCTCGCCCTTCGCGACAAATGCCAGACTGTAGGAATGTACACCGAAGTGTTGAAGACGAAGTCTCGAAGATTCGAGAAGCGTTAGGCGAGAATCGAAGGTCAAGGCAAGACGACGTTGAAGGAAGGAATAAATTTTCATAAGAGCAAGGCATTCCGAAGATAGTGCACCAGCTCTTCCGTTTTTAAAACCAAGCAAATCATCATCACATGAGTTGTCTTGGGAAAACATACTTGTATTTTTAATTACGTCTTTTCAACCCTTTCTAAATGGGCTTTACTTTCCGCTATTACATTTGTAAAATGACTCTCAATGTAATGAACGAAAGTTCTTATCAATAAATAAAATTCCGCTTTTAGTCAATTTCATCTTCAATTAAAGAACCAAGTCTCATTCGTGAGCATCCGTTTATTTATGTAATGTTTATGTAAATTTCCGCATTTCTATATGTTTTAATATCATTATAAAGCCTAGGGTGATTTTGGGTGGTGAAACCCGAGGTCATTGGCGGTAATACCCATCATTGCAAAATAGGGGTGTTACAATTATGGTATCAGAGCCGAAGGTTTTGTTTTCAAAACCGAAAATTTTCCAAATAAAAAAAATAGAATAAAATAAAATAAAATAAAAAAATTCAAAACCGAAAGTCTTTGTTTTCAAACCGAAGACTTCCTTCTTAAATGTTTTGTCTCTTTCAACTTTAAAGAAATAAGTCTTTAAAAAAAAGTTCATGAGTTAGACATCCTTCTTAAGAACTTTAAATATCCTTTAAAAAAATGTGTAAGTTAGAATTATTTTCCCAAGTTTCAAGTTTTACTTGATATACTTCAAAAAAATAAGAACTTATTCCAAGTACTTTAAAGAGATATTTTTTTTTTAGTTATCTACTTTCATTGAAAGTTTAAAACCAAAACTCATGTAAGAGTAACTTATAAGTAGAAATTCTAAGACGATAAATTCCTAAAGTCGAAATCGTTTTATTTATAAAAGTCGTACTAAAGAGCTTTAAAAACCAAGATCTACTAAAGAGTTATCATACCGACTTCTTATCCATAAACTTTATCTTAAAAACAAGTTCACAATTTTTTTTCCTATAATCAAAGAATTAAGATTCAAAGAAAGTTATTTAAACGATAGTGGGATGAATTTATTTTCCCCGAAACCCGAGATAGAAGCTACAATTAAAAATCTTTAAACTCTCCTTCCAAGGTTTAGAAGTATTTTATGTCAGACATGAAATAAAAATTTTCTACTTTAAGAGTTCATCTTTTAATTTAAAGTCATATAAAATGAGCTTTTAATAGAGACTTTAAAACCGTTATAATTCTTTAAGGATGTACATGTGTTTAAAATAAAAATTTTGTTTTCAAATTTCAAAACTTCCTTCCAATATCTTCGTCGCATAGAATCAAAGGATATTCTATATAAACGCCTCTCTCTTCCCTACAGAAATGGTACTCACTAGAAGTCTAACCCGAATCAGGGACGAAGCGAGGAAAGCTGCTCAAGAGCTTGATGAGGCTTTTTCTCAAATGGCCGCTTTTGCCATATGAAAACCCCGAGGATAATCCCGAGCTAGTACTATGAGAGGAAATGCATGAAAATGCACCCGAGGTGAATTTCGAGGAGGAGAATCCCGAAGAAGAATACCTCGAGAAAGGAGTTGATAATTCACTTCATGACCAATCAAGTCAAATAAAAAGTCCCAAGCACACCCTAGGCCTAAAATTCGGTTGTTATCATTAAGAAGTGTGAAACTCTAAGTAGTGCACTTCACTCGTTTATCCATTTTGTTCTTGAATAGTCGAGTAGGTAGTATTTCTTTCCGTCCTTAGTGTAATGGCTTATTATATAAAGCCTCTGTAATCCGTTTCCATAAGAGTTCTAATAAAAAGTCCCCCTCTTTTCGAAACTTGCGCGTCATTCTTGCCTATACTTCTGAGTTAACAAAAACAATAATATCCTTCTTCAAATATAGAATTACGGATATTCTATATGAATGTCGATCGTTAGCCATTTACAAAAAATGGTTGTAACAGAAAATAAATTCATGCTCATTGGGAATTAGAAGAGGGCATGCCAACTAAAGGTAATGCTTATGTTTCCATAGAGCCAGACTTATTGAGTCATTGACTCACGGGAAGATAGAAATTTCCAAAGAGGACACCATGGAAGGCTCAGTCAACCATGGATCTAACTTGTCTCCACTAAATACAATCTCAAGGCAGATTATCGGGAGGTATATGGGGGACAAACAATGGTCTAATAAAGGAGTGGTCGAGAATTCTGACCGATGACTAATATATTCATCTGCAAATACCTACAAGTAGAAGTGACTTGCTCAGGCAACATACGAAATATGGGCATGATATTTGATGTTTGTCAATCGAATAAACCAACCATAATAAGGTTATTGTGAACGTGAAGGTCGCATCATGAAGATTCTTCTCCGTCATTTTGAAAAGTCGACGTGATGAAAGATGTAGAGGTGAAGTGAGAAAGGAAGTATTTAGAACCAAGATTTTGGACATGGATTGTAAGTTCTCTAATTTGCCATAGTAGGCCTAATAGGCCATAAGGTTGCTTCATTACTAAGACAGTTTGTATACACGTGTCCCGATTCGTCACATTTGAAGTAGTTACCTAGGCCATCTTTGATGTTATTTCCAACCGTTGATTCCATTATTAGGTAGACTAGTTCTCTTGCACCATGTTATGATCATCTCTTCCTTGCAGACATTAGAAGGATGTCAAACTTACAGTATTGCAAGATGATGAACGCTAAGTGGAAAAACAATAGGAGCACCTTTGATTGCAATCTGTCCCAGGATAAGGATGGAGGGTCTAAGCGTTCTAGTCAAAATCAAGAGGACCCACATCAACAAGTTCCTTTCCCACCAAGGATGGTGGAAAGTGGTCCTTTAAGGATCGAAGCTACAAGAGTCCCCATTGAACAATTCAGTCATGAGATGTTTCTAACTACCTTGTCCAACGTGGAGAATTTAGCGGGAGGAGGTCAAACTACCAATGCAAAGGATAATATTATTTAGACTTCTTCATCAATAATTTGCTCAGATTGTGACAAGAACCTGGGAACTTTTACCTCGATGGAGCCAGATATTTATGACGGTACAGGAAAAACCATCGGGATAATCAGTTGGCTCTTACAAATGGAGCACCTCCTAAGCACGCTTGAGTGCAATGAAGTGGAAAAAGTGCACCTTGCTTCCCTTCAGCTAAGGGGAGAAGCACGGGAATGGTGGGAATTTTCAAAATTGTCTAAACAACCAAAGTTGAGTTGGGAGATGTTCAAAGCCAATATCTTGGATCGCTTCTGGGCGACTTGGGGAGAAGAAAAGCTCTATAAGATTCCTTACCAAAGGATTGGTGGGCCAAGCATACCCGAGACAACAAAGTTTAAACCTCAATTGGAAAATGCCACAACCAACGTTTCCACCAAGACAGAGAGAATTCAACGGTTCCATGAATTGCTGAACCCAAAAATCAAATCTCTGATGAGTTATCGCACATGCACGACGTTGGAAGAATACGTGCATGCGGCACACATGGCAAAAGTCTTGCTTGAGGGACTCACGCAAAGGATGGAAAATGGGGGACAATCTCATAAAAAGGAGAATGGTAAATTTAAGAGGCCAATGTCCCCACAAAAGTCAGGGTGGTAAAAAAGGGGCAAACTGGAGTCAACCATGACAATTGCCGCTAAAGGGTCTGAATATCGAAAAGGTTCTTTAATCTTCCACAACTGTGGAGAACAGGGTCACATCAATAGAAACTGCATTAGAGCCAAGAAGACTTGTTTCACATGTGGAAAGGAAGGACATCTCAGTATCCATTGCAGATAGAAGGGAAACAATGCATGCCATTTCCGTTCAGACTCAGTTTCTCAAAACCTCCAAGCTTCACATAATATGGATGGATCAACTTCTGTGCAATCTAAATCTCAGAATAAAGGAAAAGGGTCGATGACATCCAGAGTTAAGGTCAACGACTCTATGAAGTGCACCGCAGTGACAAACCGTTTGCATCAGATGTTCCAGATGAATAGTTGGATCATCCTTCCTATCTAAGTTTAAAATTCGCAATCATGTTAGTTTTGCCTTTAAGGCACTTTTGTATCCCAACAATAGTGGAAAATCTCGAACCATGCCTATGACACTCTTCCACGTAAGAGTGTCTCATTTGGAATTCTACAATATAATTATGGGTTATCATATAATATCCTTGCGTGCCAACCAAAGATCGTGTCCCATCGTTCTCTTAATATAAAAGGAAGTTCGAGCCCATATGTGGTTTCACTTTACGACTTAATCATCGTATTACGAAGTCACCTCAAAATTTTACGAATTGGATTAAAATAGTAAGATTTACGAATTAAAAGTTTTCAATATAGATTCATGGCGGTGAATAAGAATGGACTTTTATCTCCCATCTTGATCACATGGTTGAGGTAGAAATTCAGGTCTTGTTCCTGTGAAGATATACACATTAAGCGACTATGTTGGAAATAGTTTCCCGGTGCTGATCACATTGGTGGAACGAAACCACTTAGTCCTTCGAATTCAGACTTGTATATGAAAAACTACCTTCTCCTAAGAATTTCAAAGTATAATAAAAGGACGCTCAAACCACTTCTCGTTACTTAATATGTTCGGATATGACATCATAAAGATGGGTATCTCCTCCTATGAGATCAACCATCACTCGTCGCTTTAGTAGCTGCAGTAGAAGTTCAAATTAGAAATTCTCCTTCCAAGGAATGGCACTCACTTTCCAAACATTGATTTCATCTCGAGGATTTAATTAATATCCATCTTATAAGAATCCATCCATAATGACTCTATTCTTCAAATATAGAATAGAATGGTCATTTTCTTACTCGTCTCAGGGAGACACTCTAGTGCTTGTTTCAAATAAGAGGCGTATTCTATAAGTATTCCGACCTTTTATATATGGGAAGGATAACCCAGATTTTTCCGCTGATTTAACCCAAGCTAATGGATGAGACCGCTTGATCTATTGCCTACTTCGCTAGCAAGACCAATTGGTTTTTCAATCCTTTTCCTTGGATTCGTTTAAACCACATAAGTACACATAGGTGAATCTTTCCAAGGAATACTAAAGTAATAACTCCTTAAGCAAAGGGGCACTTTAGTAATTCTCTGTCCGACCGTTTATCTTTTCCGACCTTTGTTAAAGCAAAGGATGCTTGCTCCAGTAGTAACTTCAAAAAAGTTAGAATCTTCTAGAACTTAAGTAAGTCTAGAGAACCTTGCACTAACCCAATGGAAGGTTGTTGAGTGCTTAGATGCTGCAAGTTCGTGGAACATCGAGTAGAGAAATTGTAATAAATAAGTGCCCTAGTCAGGTACCCTAGCCAAAGACTGATGATGAAGGAACGACTAGAAAAATTTGGGAGACGAGCAAAAGATGCAGAGATCATTTCCCAAGTTATTATCGTCTTAAGTAAAGAATGAAATACTCTTTAAGGGGGTACTAGAACTTTAGTTATCACCTCACAGTTAGTGTTTGTTGCCAACCTCGTATTATAACTTTGTACTACCCTAAGTCTTTCCTAGTTTCGGGGACGAAACTATTTTTAAGGGGGTACTGTTGTAATAACCGCAATTTCCGTCAAATGAATAAATTTCATTTCTTAATATTTAATTATTTTTATTAAATAAAATAATCTCATAAAATTTCTAAAAAGAAAAGAGATTATAATATTCTCATAAAATCCTCATTCTAGTAGATGAATTTATTAAAGACGGAACTTAATAATTCATAATTAACGGAAAATTCCTTTCTTAAAACCCGATCGTTCCGACGCGCGTCAGCCCATTTGCAAACGAGTCGGACCAATCATTACAAAGATATATGGAGATTTTGGAAGATTCCACTCATTCCACTAGATTGCTTCTTAAATGGAAAATCTCTACACAATCCACTAACAAGATTAAACTATTAGTTTATTCTTTTGTTAGTCATTTTTTATCATTAAGAAAATATTCCCAAATCCACCCAAATCTCTACACAATCTCCCATCATCATTTTCTCTATTTAAGAGAGATATGACATGAGAGAGAGACTTGAGAAGCTCTCATCATCCTCTCTTCTAGCTCTCTCTCTTCCACCATAAAACTCCATTTGTGTCTTCCACCACACCACCACACCACCACATCACCACACCACCACTCCATCACCTCACCACCTCCGTCCACCTCCTGCGTCGCCACCGTCCAGCCCAGGAGCCGCCGTCGTCCAGCCGTGCCGCCGACCCCTCCCTTTCCCCTTTTTGGTGTGTTCTTGCTCAAAAAATCCCACAAATTAAGGGTATAAAACTCTAACTCTTTTTACACCATTTTAAGTTGTTTTTAGCATGATTAACCTTGATTTAAAATCTGATTTTTCCTCTCAAAATTCAGAATATAAAATGTCATAAAAAAGGCTTAATTTTCCCTTGATTCTTACATGCATGCATATCTTGTTAGAAAGAATGATGTCTTCTACAAATCATGTGAACTTATACTAAAATCCTACATATTTTAAGGGTGATTTTAACCTTTTTATTTCTGATTTTAAGCTTTATTTAAATGATCTAACAAGCCCATTTTTCTTGTTAAAAATCCATAAGTAATACTAGTAATTTCATGGTCTACACTTAAGATTTTTGGATCTTGCTTAAAATCCACATGCATGTCACTTTTACTACTTGAAATAGGCTCTTATGAGATTTATAGATTTTAAGATCTAATAAACTCAAGATAAAAGGATTGTAAATGGAAATTGTTCTTGCGTGTCTTACTAATGGAATTTTTATGAAGAAAATCAACTTGCATGTCTCATTTAAGTAAGAGATGGATTTTTGATGATGTTTGATGTAGAACTTAGTCTTATGAGTTTATAAAATACTTTGATGATCTTATAAGTTCTTGCATGCTAATTTAAATAAATTTTTGTAAAGAGAAATCACCTTGCATGTAACTCCCTAGCAATTTTAACACTTAAATGGAATTTTTTTATGACCGAATATATATAAATAAAATTGCTAGACTTTTAAATAAATTCTATAAACTTTGCATGTAGAAATTTTGGAGTTTTAGAATAAATATTATTGTGGAATGTACTAAGATGGAATTTTTACCATATCTTTTAAATAAAAAGAAATATAACCTTTAGCATAAGTTTTGTTAAAATCTTTTAAAATATGATTTGTGAGATTAAATAGTTTTTCTAGAAGTCATTTATACACATGCATGACCATACTAGAATTTTCCTTTGAATAAATAGTGATTTATATGAAAGTTGTAATAAACCCAATCTTCTTTAAAAGAAGTTTTCTTAAAAATGATGCATGCAAATCATTTTATAAACTATTTCAAATATACTTAAATATTTGTTTGTATGTTAAAAAGAGTTTTCCTTAGGCTAAGTAAAGTCTTACATTCATGTTCTTAAACTAAGTACTTTTATGAGTTACAAAACCCTTAATAAGTGTCACCTAGAAAATAATAATAAAAAGAGTTATTATTATTTTACCCTTCTTCCTAACTAAATTATTTAACCAAATAATTTAGTTTAATTCACCTTCTCTTAGAAGAGGAAACTAAGAGAAAGGTTACCTTTAAATTAAAATAAGGATTTTAATAAGTGTTCATTCTCATGCTTACGGTTAAATAGGTCGAGGTTCTTAAACGACACTAAACCGTCTTATTTCCGAGTTAGTAAACATCCCCGAAGGAAATTCAAGGCAAGTGGATATTCTCCCTTGTAACCTTTATATATATACATATATTTCGTTTCCGTTAAGGAAATTCTTCTATGTTGGGAATTACATGTTTCTTAAAATGAATGAACTTAGGTTTATTCATTTACTTAGAAATAACGACATATTGTTATTATGATTTGTACCACGCTAGTACTGAACTTCAGGACCGATGATTGGTGACCTTGTTTGTTTAATAATCTCTTTTCAAGATTCGTTATAAAATTCGTAGATAGAATAATAAGGGGTGCGGGCTCGACCCGAACATCTCTATATAATATGTCGAGTGGTATGGCACCATGCCCTCTCTTCTCGCGACTGTACGGATCATGATCTATGTCTGCTCCTACTCGGAGGAGGGACGTATACACCCTAGCTAGGTGTTGGAACTTCGTTCCTCGTAAGTGGATTCGGGCTCATTCATGCCCCCCACCCCACACCATTAAAAATCTTTAACGAAATTGTAAAATTTTGACATGTAATAAAGATAAGTGCCAACACACATTAAAATATATCAAAACCGAACCGGTCTTTAAAGATCGACCCGACTATTAGTTCATTAAGGGCTCGAGAGGTTTTATAGAAACTTGTTTGTAATTAACGTTCCCAACAATTATTCTATTCTAGAATGTTCTACAATCTTGTAGTTCGTTCTTTCGGTTTAGAGTTATCTTACTTCGAGATATACTCATTTCTCGTCCTTAAAACTCCACATAAAGTTTATATATCTCAAACGCATCTTACTTATCTCTCTAATAAATAATAAAACTACCAAACTACCCTTGATAATTTCCATTCTCACTTGCTTAGTCTCCTAATCCTTAGACTAATTCCACTAGTTCCGCATTTTGCCTGGTATTTCTCGCCCTTCGCGACAAATGCCAGACTGTAGGAATGTACACAAAAGTGTTGAAGACGAAGTCTCGAAGGTTCGAGAAGCGTTAAGCGAGAATCGAAGGTCAAGGCAAGACGACGTTGAAGGAAGGAAGGAATTTTCATAAGAGCAAGGCATTCCGAAGATAGTGCACCAGCTCTTCCATTTTTAAAACCAAGCAAATCATCATCACATGAGTTGTCTTGGGAAAACATACTTGTATTTTTAATTACGTCTTTTCAACCCTTTCTAAATGGGCTTTACTTTCCGCTGCTACATTTGTAAAACTACTCTCAATGTAATGAACGAAAGTTCTTATTAATAAATAAAATTCCGTTTTTAGTCAATTTCATCTTCAATTAAAGAACCAAGTCTCATTCGTGAGCATCCGTTTATTTATGTAATGTTTATGTAAATTTCCGCATTTCTATAAGTTTTAATATCATTATAAAGCCTAGGGTGATTTTGGGTGGTAAAACCCGAGGTCACTGGCGGTAATACCCATCGTTGCAAAATAGGGATGTTACAGGGTCGACGAAGCTTGCTGAATTCATCTAACCTTCGATTCGAGGCTTCGCGGTCGGTTCTTACTAGATCAATCATTCTTCTGGTTTCATGAGCTCTACGCAACTATCATCATCGTCACATGTGAGGTAAGAAATTTCTCAAACCCTAGAATCTCGACTTTAATCTCTCTTGTGATTTCTATTTCTTACATTCACAGGATCTCGATGAGTATAAAAGCGTTGTTAAGTCGCGATTCAAATCAGTTGTTCAAGCTGATGAGAATGAATTGATTATTATGTTCGTGAATAAGGCGAGTCCGAGTGATAATCAGGAGACTAAGCCGGTGAACAAAGTGTACGCCAAAATTGAAATCGAATTCAACTCGAAGAAAAGAGAAAGGTGAGATTTAGATTTCGACTCTGCTGATTTAAAATCTGATGTGGCTGGATAATTGATAGATATTGGTTGACTTTCTTGACTTTCCTGAATTAGTCAAGGTAATTGATTGATGTAGATATTGGTTGTTCCAAAAGTATGTTAGTTCAATTTGAATATGTTTGTTTTGATTGATAAATTCTCTCTGTAATGCTTCAAGCCTAGATATTTATTATTTGTTGACTTACATTGAACAATTGCTAGGTGCTTGGCTGTTGTAGCAGCTGAAGTAGATTCATATAATGAAGAGGCTTGTTGAAAAAGAACTTGAATCTGTAGCGAGCACATCAGGTATATAATACATCAACTGGTGTAGAGAAGAAGCTGCAAGTTGAAAGTCCATGGATATTGTAATATAAGAATTATTATCAGCAACTGTGGAATTATTGTCAACAAAGTATAGAATACTTTGTTAGGTTATGCTTTAATTGTATCTATCATAATCCATTGTTGACAATTGTGGATAGTTGTTGACAAATATATATACACATATTTTTTTGTCAACAACCATTGTTAGTTGTTGACAGTCATTTTATTTTAATAAATGGATATTGTTCTCTTTTCTTATTTCTATTCATGTGTTGATAGTTGTTGACAACCATTGTTCACAGTGTTGACAACCATTGTTAGTTGTTGATAATGAATTGTTGATGAGTGTTGTAATTGGTTTTGGTCTCTTGTCTAGGGCTGAAAATGAGTTGTTGATGAGTGTTGACAGTTGTTGACATTTGTTGACATTTGTCGATGAGTGTTGACATTTGTTGATGAGTTGTTGATGATGCATTCATCCTTCTTTACTAGACCATAATGTGGCTATAATCCATTAAGGTTTGAGCCTACAACTCTACATGAAGATCCTCGTGAAAATTGGATAATTTTAACTAGAAGTTGCATGCTTGAACAACTTCTTGAGTCATGTGTTCTCTAATTTGCTTTATTGCATAAACATAGTTGTATCCTCATTCCTGTAGTCTTAGCAGGAACATTCTTTGTTTGAACTTGAGTTGTAGCATTTTTATTTATTTTTTTATCCTAGTCCTTATTACTGTCCTTAGATGGATCAATAACAGTATGCACTGTTGCAGAGACACCTAGAATCCTCAATATGTTGACGGGGCATTCCAGAGATGTGGCAGGTTGGATGAACTGGTATTGATTCTGTTGTCTTTGTTCTTACATGCATCAACTAGAGCCATATTTTCCCTTTATATGTAAAGAATGGATATCATTCATTATATGAAGTGAAGATCGGTTATAAATTGATTGAGCAGAAGCTGACACTTCATTATGCATGCATGTGTAATTGAGACTTTGGACAGTTCATTGTCTTCTGTACACTTATCAATGTGAAATTTGAGTTTTATTTGGAGTTGACCCAAATAGATCATTGTCTAATTCAAAAGGTTATCAATGTCCAGATTTTGACTTCACATCAAACAATCAGTACATTGCATCTTCGTCAATGGATAAAACCGCGAGAGTATGGGACATATCAAAGGGGCTTTGTATTCGAGTTATCTATGGAGTTTCATCACAATGGTGTATACGTTTTCACCTTGTAAGTGTGCCATTTTCAAAACCTATAGATCTCACTTGGTTTCCATATGATTTTCATTTTGGTATATCTTCTAGTTAGGTTATTTTGACTTCTTTGGATACTTAGATATTAGAGTGGTTGTACAATTTCTCCTCATGAAAAAAATAATTGTTCCTGCTTCCAAACCACGGATGTATGATTTGGGTCTAGGGGGTGTTGGGTTTGGAGTAATTATATGTGGATTACCTTACCCTTGTAGGAGTCATGGAGGGGTAGTTTTCTAGTGACTTTTTGTGAAATGTTTTATTCTTCATATAATATCCTTCTTACATGCTTAAATGACGTCTTACAGTTTATTCTTTCTTAAATTCCGTGTTCTATTTTGCAGGTAAATAATAACTTCTCCTATGTTGGCAATGCAAGCAAAGAAATCAATATGAGTTACCATTTTCTTTTTTCTTCATTCAATTAGACAGAAAAAATGTTAGCCTATGGTATGATATTTACAAAAGAAAAAGAATTTTTCCTCTTTATTTTTGTTATCAATTTATGTAGTCATTCCTTGTTCTAATCAATTAATGTGATTTGTGGAAAGTTATCATAGATGCTAATATTTGTAAAAAAATCCTTCTAATTTTTTGTAACCTTATATTGAGCAGGTTGACGTATTATTTAGGTAAACATGTGATGTGAGCCACAAGAGTTCTGCAACTCGCAAGTACTAGTTTAGTTTGTCCTTTTTTGCAGCTTATTGATTGTGTCGCCAAGGTGGCAGGTTTATAATTTCAGCACTGGAAGAATGATCAACAAAACAGTTCTTAATGATGAAGTTACCGCCATGGATCATGATCATACTGGCCATCTTATCTTTTGTGGGGATGCTAAGGTGCTCTTGCTTACACGAGATCATTTTGTTCAGTAAATTTGTCAACCAAGATCCTTTTGTTGATATTTTTTTTGTCAATAAGATTCTTTTCTTGACAATTTTTTTTTGTCAACAATATCCTTTTGTTGACAAAATTTTTAGAGTTTGTGGATTATAATAGTTTGACTTACGCATCATAATTGTTGACAGTTGACAATAATTATTTGTTAATTATGTTCTTTTAATTTTTTTTATCAACAAGGCATTTGTCAACAATTTAAAATTGTCAACGATACATTTGTTGACAATAATTGTTAGTTGTTGACAATTTTTTATTGATGAAATTTTGTTGGCGAAAAAATTTTGTTGGCAAAAAAATTTTGATGACGAAAAGTTTTTGTTGTCGAAAATTTTTGATGACAAAAATTTTTGTTGACGAAAAAATTTGTTGACATAATAAAATTGTTGACAAATTTTTTTGTTGACGGTCAAGGGTGAGTCAACTCACTAAAGGTAGAAGGTGTGGGAAATGAGGGTTACCCCATGCAATTAAAATATACAACTCAACTAAAGGGCAATTAACCCCCTATTTAAGGGCTATTTATTAAAATCTACCTATAGGGCAATTATCCCCCTATTTATTAAAATCTCCATATTTAAGTGCATTTATCCCCCTATTTATTAGAATTCAACAACTCTGATCTCCCCGGCGACCACTCCGCCATCCTCTCCGCAACCTCGAGAAGATGAAAGAGAGCGGACAACTGGTTCTCTCCAATGGCAACTATCTCAAGCTAGATCTCGATGCGCCACCGAAGCACGGTCATGGCCGCCCACGGAAGAGCACCGTGACTCCTCCCCCACCAGCAACAGGGTTAGGGTCAACGAGGTCCAGAGGGAGGCCTCCGAAGCCGAAGGACCCGTCGGCACCCGCACTGACGCCAAAGAAGGTTGCGGGTAGGCCTCGAGGGCGCCAGCCCAAGAAGGTTGAGACGGCGGCTCCTTTGGCGGCTGTGAAGAGAGGGAGGGGCCGACTCCAAAGGTCAGGCCATCGGCGACGGTTGGGGCTTGAAGTGGATAACAACTGGTGTTAACAATTTGGAAAGCGTTTGTGTTTTTTTGCTTTTAATTACTAGGGTTAGCGTTTTGTTGTTAAGTCACGTCTTTTTCATTTTTGCCTGTGTGGTTTTGCTTGTCTTAATGTGGTGTGTGTGACTTTGCTAATATGGTGGTTTAGTGGAATGTAAATGTGGTTTAATAGCTCTTAAGTTTGAATTTGGCGATTAATGTGGTGTTTACTTTTGATGTGGAAGTATGTGTAGACAACAATTTATTGGATATCATATCTCTTTCCAACAAGTGATATCTTATTTAATCTGCATGCAGTGGCGGATTCAGGATCGAATGGTTGGGGGTGGACATTGAAGAAGTCTAATAGTATATATTTTCGAACAAATTAAACTAATTTAAACATCAATGTAGTATAAAACAATCACACTAAATATAATTTAACATTAAAAAATGCAAATCAAAGTCCATGTCACTATGCTATGAGATAATTGACATGTTCGAATATCTACAATTTCAAAATTAATTTTACAATTAACCTATCTATTTCAATTTCAACATAACCAATATAAAATTAATCAATAGTTATCCACACCACATCAAATAACAATAATTAACCTATCTATGTTTATAACCTATTACATACAAGTATACAACTTTAAAACTTTGAATCAAATTATTTTTTTTAGAAGGAATCGAATTCAATTATTCAAAATGTAAAAAAACTGATTAAGATAATCTAATAAGATTAAAATACATATGCAAATAAATGCAATGATCAAGAAAATAAAATAAGAGAAATTAAATGTATACTAAAAGTTGTAGCTCTTTGATCAAGAAAATAAAATAAGAGAAATAAATGCAATGATAAAAAAACGATTAAGATAATCTCTTTTATGACAAAGTAGTAGTGTAATATCCGCGATATTCCAAGATTTTTAAACCGAATATAATATAATAATTATTATAATAAATTATTTTCTCTAAATAAAAAAAGAATTTCTAAATATCGTAATAACTTCTACTTTCTCTTTTAAAAGAGATTATCAAGTAAATAAAAGTAAATAAAATCCAATAAAATTGTATAAGGTTCATGGATAAATAAAAAGGGGCATTAAATAAAAATAATGTCTTATAGAGATCGAATTCTCTTAAATGAAATAAATTACATTAGGGCTAAAAATCTAATTACAAGTCTTGTAAAAAGAATGCAAGAGCCGGGACTTGAACCCGAGACCTCTTGCCACTCTACCCACACGCCCCCCTCTCTAATTCCGCTAGGCCAAATGAACTTTCTTACCTAAAACACCATTCTTATTATCTTATACCATTTATTTCCCTTCTTCTCCAAAAACAACATCAGACTATTGTCTGATTGATTGTACGTTGATGTGAAATTGGCCATTGCATGCTCAAGGAAGCTTCTACCACCTCCATTGCCTTGCAAGACACCCTTAGGTGCATCACCCTTCCATCATCACCAAGAAACACACCATTGACCAATGGTGAAGCTTTGCCTTCTCCTCCATTGGTCTATTTCCATAGCCATGGATTGCAAAGCTTCCACAATTTGCCTATAAAAGGGATCTCATCCACCCTTTTCACTCACACATTCATTCATCTTCTCCTTCTTGTTTCAATTACTCTCTTTGTGTTAAAAAATCAGCCTCAATCAAAGCTTGTTCCACCATTAAAAGCACCATCAAAATTCCTTTTCTTCCCATTGGAGCCCTCGCCGGACCACCTTGGAGCCGCGACCGGACCACCAACCCGCCGCCGAGACCCGCCGGTACCGCCGAGCCCTCGCCACCGTCCCTGTCCCGCGCCGCCGTGAGCCGCCGGCCTCCCCTGCCTCCCTTCTCCAGTATTATGTAAATACAGAATTGAGAAAGTATAAATTCTAATCCTAATTTTTATTCATTTAATTTATGTATTTATAAATTAGTAAACTTTTTATGAAATGCTAGAAATCAAATAAGGAAAATAAGAAATAAAAATAATAAGTAAAAGATTATGTTAGTTGGATGCTAGAAACAACCTAAAGTTACTATGGTAAAATAGTCTCATAAGGAAATATGAGAATTTGTATGGTATCTATTAAAAGTATGCTCCTTGCATACTATAAAAGGATGACTTATATTTTTATATAAAATAAATATAGGATATGAAGATAATTGTTAATATGAAAAATATCATCTTTATAAAAGAAATAAGACTTCTAGAAGATATAAAGTGATTCATGTCTTAAACTATAGATGATATCATATTATATGAATTTAGTCATAAGAATGATAGGCATATTAAATAAATTCATTATTTGACAAAATATAAAGTTAGCATATATTTAAGTGTGAAAAACTACTACAAGATATAAACTTTCATTATTATATGATAAACGTGACTATAAAGTAAACTAGGTTATTATATGATTTTAGTTATAACATATGATAGTGATGTTAGAATATCTAAGACATAGTATAATAATAAAATGGTAGAGAAACCTTATAAAAATATTATTTCAAAAACTTGTAGTCATGGACTATAGTTTGACATTAGATATTGATTTTATGAAAGAATAATATTATTAAATAATTATATTACTAAAGTCACCATGTGAGAAAAATATTAATTTAATAAATTCTAAGTGTAAGGAATTATTACAAGACATAAGTTCTAGGTTAAGTACAAGAAGCATGATCTTATAATGAGTTTATGATATTATATAGTTATAAAGATTGCTTGCATGAAAAGAAATAACCAAGATAGGGGAAAGATATTATTTTATAACACTAAAATACTATAATAATGGGCTATAAATATGAAGAAGTATATTTATAAACCATGATTATATTTTATAAGCCATGAGTATATTTTATAAGCCATGATCATATATTATAAGCTATGATCATAGATATTTTATAAATCATGTAATGTGAAAAGAATTATAGGAATAAAATAAATAAGATTTAATTTGTTATAAGTTGATTTTAGGAAGTTACCTTATAAAGAAAATAGAAAGTCCTATTTATGGAAACTTCCAAGAAAATAGATTTTAAGTCTATTAGCTTCATTTAATGAGAATTATATGATTAAGTAAAATTCAATTATGGGGATATTATTAATAAAGTATTTTGATAAGGGAAATAATATTCTAAAGTTCACTAAGGAATAATTGGAAATTTAAAAGTAATATTTTAATTAAAATAAGTTTGTAAAAAGGTTAAAATAGATTTCTTATAATGTAAGGAGGATTTGTACTTTTAAGTGAAAAATACTTTTAGGCAAAGTATAGTATTTCATGAAATTATACTTGCTCAATTATATTAAAGAAATGGCAAATAAGGTTAAAAGGGAATTATTTTAATAAAGATTTCTATGGAATAATAAGGATATTACAAAAACCAAAATAATAATGATGGAATATTATTATTTTAAATAATCTTCTAAATTATTAATATAATAATTTAGAATTCTATTTCTCTTATATAAAAGTATTATAAGAGAGAATCCGAGCTAAGAAGAAATCGTGATTAAAATCCGCTCGTAAATTCCGTGTCATTAGGTCGGGATCCGTGCTCGAAGTTGCGAACCACATAATCCGTCAAGAATCGATAGTATACGCTTGTAAGCTAAGGCAAGTGGAATTTTCCCCTTGTGACCTTTATATTTCATTTCCTTAAAATTCTCGATGTTGGGAACAACTTGTGTGCTAAGTAACGAATGAACCTAGGAAATATCGATTGTTAGATATAACGACCATTGTTAGTATAGTTCACTATTATTATTTGATAGGATTATTATGCTAGTATGGTTGTGGCCTTGGTTGTTTATGACCTCGTTCAGAGGTCAACGCCGAACGAACTAGTAAGGGGCGCGGAATAGCCGACACCTCTATATAATCTTACTAAGTCGTAAGTGCCTACGTGTTTGAAGTACGACTTTCGGGATCATGATCCCATCCGCTCCGATTGCAAGGAGGGACGAGCACACTCTAGCTAAGTGCCGGGAAACTGAGTTTTTCCCTCGGTGGATCGGGCCATCCGAGTCCCATCTCTTTCTATTAAAAATCATTAATGAAATCGAATACTTTTTCATCACTATATAAGATAAGTGCCCAATGCACATTTAAGATACCAAAACCGGACCGGTCTCAAATGATCGATCCGGCTCTCGGTCCGCTCAGGGCGCGAGAGGTTTTTTTTTACTTGTATGAATTAATAACGTTCCCAACATACTTTCGATTCTAAAAGAAGTCTACAATCTAGTAGTTCTTCTCTCGTTTATCGAGCTATCTCCGCTCGAGATATGCTCTTCTTCGAACCATTAAAGCCCCACATAAACAAGCCCCTTCGTAAACATAACCCCATTATCTCTTTCGATAAGAATTGACAGTACCGAAATACCCTCGGGAAGTTCCATTCCCGCTTGCTTAGTCTCTTAGACTAATTCTTCTTTTCCGCATGTTTGCCTGGCATTCTATCGCCCCTCGCGAATTATGTCAGAATCCAGGAACCCTAGCAAGGCGTAAGGTGAAGTGAAGTGAAGGAAGGTCAAGAACTCTCAAGATGTATTTGTCAGTTCATTTTGGTTTTAGTTTCGCTTTGTTTCAAGAACAAGATGGTTTTGTTATTTGATTTCAAGGAATTTTAAGTTCGAAGACAATGTAAGACGTTTTGTAAGAACCAAGTCTCCTTCGGGAGCACCTTTTTCTACTTTATGAACTATGTTTATTTCCGCATTAATAACGTTCTATATCATTCTAAAAGCCTTGGGTGACTTTGGACGGTAAAGTCCGAGGTCACTAGCGGTAATACCCAATGTTGTAAAATAGGGGTGTTACAAGTAGCTCTTTGAATAAAAAAATTGTAAAAGAAGTGATAAATGAAATACTAAAAGTGGAAAGTAGAAACATGTCATCATTAGCGTGCAACTCCGGAAATTGTTCCTAAACATGTGTTCATCTTATAATGTGTTTTACAAATAGTGGAAATGTTTTGATTTAGTCTTGAATTGATTGATTGATTGGGATTCTTATTTATAGGTGATCGAAGTAAAAAAAATTAAATAACATGCCATTTTCATTATATATGTCTAACGTAGAATTTGACACGTTCATCACTCCAGATCACTCCAAATCTCCTCTCTTCTATTTTTTTTTTCTATTTTTTGATTTTAATGCAGCCAATATATTCGAAGAATGCTATACGTCTTGCCTCTTTTAGCGAGTTTGTATATCGCACACTAGGACCCACCTTCCTTAATAACTTTTTTTTTACTTTTTTCAATTTGAAGTTAAAAATCACTTTTTATCATTTTAGTGTACATTAGCGTAGTTTTCTGCGCCTTGCACGGATTTTCTTAAAAAATTTCATTAGATTTTATATGAAAAATAATCATTTTACGTACAAATTTAATACATTCATCTTCCACAAATATATATCCAATATTATACACAAATTCTTTTTATCAATAGATAAATAGGTCACTAAATAGCTAAATCTCTTATATAATAAAAAATAGTTTGAAAAATCGATTGAAAAGGTTTGATCAATAAAAAGACTTGGTTCAAACCACATATTTTTATACATAAATTATCGCTATTGGTAATTCTAGTATAAATTATCGCTATTGGTAAAAATATTTTTTGATAGATATCTTTTAAGTATATAATTTTTATAATTCTAATAATTGTTTAGGAATAAAATATTTCTTTAAACTATCTCTAAAGATAAAAATATTTTCATAAAAGGATAGCAAAAGATTTTATAGTTTGAACCAAAATCTTCATTTTTATAAAAATACCTTTGCTAAAAAAATCATTAAAATATGGAAGCAAAAGATTTTATTGTTTTAACCATATCTTCACTTTTATAAAAATACCTTTGCTAAAAAAATTATTAAAATATCCTAAAATATCAATTTTCAAGAATTTCATAATATCTATTAGTAGTAATTTTAGAAAGTATCACTTAGAAAATTTTTGCTCAAAATTAAAATTGAGAAGGTAGGATATTTTTTAAATTAAGGTAACTATATACTCTATCTTAATTACTTAAATATATATTAACAACTAATCTATAAAGTACAATAAAAAAAGAGTAAATAAATCAAAATAATAAAACATATTAAAGTATAAATATCGTTATTAGAAATTTGAACCAAGTCTTCATTTTTTAAGTAGTTTGAACAAATTATTTCAGAATAGAATCTTGATATAAAATATATCCATTGATAAAAATATTTCCATAAAAATATAAAAAGATTTTGTAAATTTGAACAAAATCTTCATTCTTTCAAAAATACCCTTACTAAAAAATTCTTATACCCCAAATCTTTTTTCCCTCAAATCTTCAATTTTAAAGAAAGTTCATAATATCTATGACTATAAGTAGTACTTTTAGAAAATCTATGGAGAACAATTTTCCTCAAAATTAAGGTAGAAAAAGGTAGAATATTTTATAAATTAAGGTAATTTTGAGTTGACATAAGCAAATAAAGATAATTGTAGGCTATGATGAATTAATTTAAAAATCAAACTCATATACTCAAAAATCCTCTACAATTATACATGTTTTTTAAATGGAATCAAATTTTAAATTTTAAATTTCTATTAAAATTTAATAGTACAATTGCACTAAAATCAAAATTGTTTGTGAAATGTTATATTCTAAAGAAAATAATAAATATGAATATTCAACAACTTAACAAATTGATAAAGTATAAGTCTTAAATAAACTTTAATATTAAATATAACTTTATCAAGCTTCTTTTTTCATTCATAAAAATTAAACAAAATCTTTAAACAATTTTTATGCATCGATAATATTAATTGGAAAAGAAAGCTTCTTTTTTTATTTATAAAATTTCCAATTGAATGAAACGAATCAAAACTTTATGTTTTGTAAATTTGAAAAAAAATGTAGTAAAAAGATATTTCACATATAGAGGAGCGCTCAGGTACAATAGTATTTATGATGCAATGTGTGGTTGAATGGGGGACGTTGGATTTCATTCAATCAATGGCTAAAAAATAGGAAACATAATAGTAACAATAGGGAAGGGGGAGGGGGTAAATACACAATCCGTTTAATATGGAAACAGGCGAAATTTGTGGGGGGATTTAAATTAACAAATGAGAAAAATATACACCAGAATCTGAGAAAATCTTTTCTATCCCGATTGAAAATCCAATCCTACTAAACTGTGATTCATTATCCACGTTTTCTTCTTCAACAATCGTCGTTCATCATTTCAAGCTACTCGACAACCTGTTTCTTCAATCAAATCAAATTGGTTTGAAGAATTCGGAAGATTATTATATCAAAATTTGCAATGGAAAAAGGTTAGTTATTCGTATTTGGATTAATTGTTCTTGTTTGTTAGATCATAATTGAAAAATATTATACGTCCTGCTTATACAAATGATGTAGTTCTTCAATCCGAATGTGCTGATATGGTGCCTTTGGTTAGTTGTTTTTCTGAACGAGTGTTGAATAATAATCAGTTTAGAAGTTGCGTAATTGATCGTGATGATTAACAACTATATACTGCATTTAAGTTGTCATGGCTGATGAAAAACATCAACCAATATGTTGAATAATTTGTGAGTATTAGCTGAAGCTTATAAATCAATAATTATATGTTGAATAAGTATTTTGAACAACAGTTGAATAAGTATTTTGAAATAAAGAAAATTTTATATTATATGTCATTTTTTATAATTGTTGTGAATAACATTGGTATACTAGTTGAATAAGTTGTTCATCGTCTTATGAATAATATGAAACTAATTCGTAATAAAGTTCTCATGCTGATGAAAAACATCAGCCAATATATTGAATAATTTGTGAGTATTAATTGAAGATTATGAATTAGTAATTATATGTTGAATAATAAAAACACAACAGTTGAATAATCATTCAATATAATTTGTGTAGGATCGTTAGTACTAGGACGAGTCGGCGACTCCTACGAAGTCGTCGACTTTGAGTAATAAAGCAGCGGAATAATCACACAGTAAAATAAACGTTTACCAACAGTCACTGACAAGCGATGTATAGTGGAAACTCTTCGTAAACCAACTAGTTTACTTAGAGAAAAACCACTCCCTTCCAAGTTTATCACTTGGTCGGATTTCAAGAGTCCTTAGACTCGCTCTATTGATTTCTTGAGTGATTACAAAGCTCTCCCGTGTACAAGAATGAATCCCACACCCTTGAACCACGCTCTACCTTTGCATTCACACTCTTAATCTCACGCTATGCCTAAGATCTCTTGACTCACCACTTGTACGAATCTCTCGCACAAGTCTGCTCTTCCTTTCTTACACACGATTATCAAATTATGCTCAGACACTTGCCATTAGTCTAAAACACAAGAGTATTTAAACTAAGGTAAGAAAGATCTCATGAATATTATTTTCCATTCGATTAGGAAAACAATATTCACTCAATCGTTTACAAATCTTTCCAAATATATAATCATACGCACACTAAAATATTCTAGGAGAATCAAATTATCTTCATCTTGTTTTTAGCATTCTTTTGATGATCTTCTCCTAAAATACATCAACACAGATGTCTTCAGTTGAACGCGCATGATCTGTGCGTTCCTTCCATAAATAAATTACTTCGCCAGCTGCTCATGTCAGTGACTTTGCCAAGTCGCCGACTTGACTTGCAAACATAGGGTCACTGACTCTGGAACCATCAAAACTCAAGCTTCCGTCTTCTAACAAATTCCCCCTTTTTGATGGTGACAAACAACCTGTTCTGATAAACAAAATATCCAGCATACAAAACAGCATAGTAGATAGAGCAAAACACAAAAGCCATAAAAGTTCCCCCTAAGCTTAGTAACCACATGTTTTCAGTATTTTGATCCCCCTAATAAATCTATTCCCCCGATTAATTCCCCCTTTTGGCATCATCAAAAAGACTGCTAAAACAAGAAAAGAAATCAGAGGCAAATATAGAAACTTAAAGCATAATATCAAAACAGTCATAGATAGTCATCCACCATGGCAAAATAAGAGTACGATGCAGACACACACAATCCAGAAATACGTTACAACCAAATTGAACTAAAGAAGTCTTTTTTAAAGTGGAGGAATAATCTGACAAGGAGAAAAGAAAGGGATAGAGAAGGTCATGAGTGCACGACAGTCACTGACATCAGGCTCCAAAGTCATTGAGCCTCTCATCTAATGCATCCAACTTTGACAGTACGCTGCCGACCATATTCTGAAGCTTTTCCATCATCCCCTTCAGAATCATGTTCTGCTCCCTGATCTCCTTCAACTCATCATTCACTGGAGCAGATTTTGGTCCTTCTTCTTGATTCCCCTTGTCACTGACCTCAGATGTCTTCAGTACCCACTGACCATCTACCCAGTTCCAACCAAACTTTCGGATCATCTCTTTGTTGAGAACTCTAGTGTTGAGGACATCAGCACGGCCATCCACATAGACCTTGTGCTCATACATCATCAGAGCAATCAGCATTCCGTAGGGAAGAGCATGCTTGGCATTTTCAAGCACATGCTTCATGTGAAGCATCATCAGACGTGGCATGTTAATCTTCTTTCCTTTGATTATCTTGTCCATGACCAACAGATCTTGAATAGAAGCAGCGTTCCTCTTAAGCTCCCTTGGCAGTAGGTTGCTGATGAGGTAATTGAACATTACCTTCTTCTCTATTCCCATCTTGTTGACCAGGTAAGGGCTCGTGAAGTTATCATCACTGTCAGTGACAGTTTTGATGATCTCACGGTCATCAACCCCTTCAGGCCAACCTCCTTTGTAGTACTCAGCAAAACCTTCATGAGGAATCTCCAGAATGCCACTGACATCCTTGCTTGTAAAGGAATACGTCTTCTTGTCTATGGTGTACCTACCTATGGTCATGTTCCCTGTATCTTCAATCACCAGATTCTCATAAAACAACTTAATCATCATTGGGTTGTACTCATGTTCTCCCTGAATTAACTTATCCCATTTTTGCTTCTTCAGCCAATCAATGACCTTAGTCAGTTTGAACTCTTTCATAAAATTTTCATCCCACAACAGTTGCTTAGTGAAATCTCTGGATGACATATCAATGCTCACACTAGTTTTCTTACTCTTCTTACTTGATCCAACAACAGACTTAGGAGATCTCCCCCTTTTCTTTCTAATGACTTTCTCAGAGAAGGAAGAGTCACCCCCCTCTGAGGCAGCCTCAGGGGTTTCCAACCCCTTGCCCTTTTTGGCTTTAAGAGCCACTGCCGAGGCTCTAGCACTAGCAGATCTGGTTTTAGGATGAAAGGGAGGAGGCATTTCTATCTCTTCGTCCTTGAGCAACTCAGAGTCATCTCCAAAGAGGTCTTTTTCCAGATTTTTCTTAACAGACTCACCATAAATGGGTTTCTTAGAAACCAAGATGGGATCAGAGGGAGTACCTTCTTCAGAGTTGTCTGTTGATTCCTTTCGAGAGGGATCATTGTCAGCCACCTTGTCAGCATTCTCAGCATCAGCATCAAGGTCAATGACTTTAGAGGAGTCATTGACAGCCTTTCCTTGAGGAGATAGCCGTTGGCAATGTTCTAAAAAACGCTAGGCGGACCCTGGGCGGAGAGGGACCGCCTAGCGCCTAGACGGCCTAAACGGTTGCCTATGCGGTCCTAGACGGGTGCATAGGCGGTCTAGACGGCTAGGCGGGTTGGGACCTTCCAGCGCCTAGGCGGGGCCTAGACGGGGCCTAGAAGGGATTTTTAGAACAGTGGTCGTTGGTTCTCCTTTTCAGCAGCCTCTTCTTCTTTCTCTTCTCCAAACAACCCGACAACAGTCTCTGTTTCCTCAAACTCCATCGACCCCATAATCGGAGTTTTCGCTCTCTCTTCCTCTACAATCTCTGGGTTTGGGGATTTGGGTAATGAGGATTCACCAGTTTCTGGAAAAACCATTGGTTGCGCCGTTTGGCGTGTTTTTCCAAACTCTGGTGAAGTGGTTAGGGTTTCGGTTTCGATTTGAGGAAGGAGATTTTGGGGTTTTTCGGTGGTAACGGGTGATGAGGGAGTTGATTTTGGAGGAGAAGGGCTTGGATCTTGGTTCTGTAGAGGAATGAGGTTTTGGGATGGAGGTTCCATGGCGGTTGGTGGGACAGTGGAGGAGGACGATTCTCCAAATAGAAGGGCTCGAAGAAAATCATCACCAAAGAGGGCGAGAATTTTCTTCTTTGCCGATTCAGGACTGTCGATTTTGGTCTTGGGAGAAGCAAGGATGTCGGAGTTGGATGTAGACGCCATTGGAGAAGGATGAAGGTTTGAGGGTTTTGGGTTCGAGAAAGAGAGAGGAAGTCGAGAGAGAGAGAGAAGGATTTTAGAAAAGCGTACCTTTTTAGTTTGACGGTTGAGGCATAATAAAGGAATCCACTTCCATCATTAAGGAAGTTGTCAAATCACAAGATCTTCTCTTTCCTCCCTTTTGAAGTACACTTTCCAATTTCAAAAGATACTGTTAAGCCATGATCTTTTTCTCGCGCCAGAAATTGCAGTCACTGACCTTGAGCACGTCGGCGACTTCTACCTCAAAACTGCTTCTTTCGTATATCCATGACTTTTGTCCACTCATGACTTACTCTCTTAAGAACTTACTTGGTGATGGGTTCGCATAGGGAGTGCCAAAGAGAACCAAGTAAAACTTTATTTTTGAGGATTTTTCGATCATGATGATAAGTCTCCGTTTTATAAAGAAATTCAAAATGGGCTCATAGAGACTCTCAAAACATGATAGGTCAGGGACAAGCATTAGAACCAACCATCATTTGGGCTTGTAATGAGGGTTAGGATCATCAGGTTGATTCTTTTGGGCTAAACAAAGAGCTCAAAAAGGTTGCACATATACAGAATATGATGAAAGTCATCGACAGTCAAATGCATGGGCTTCCTAAATATGATGTCTATCAAGTATGTTTCAGAATTATACCATAAAAGCATGATTTCAAGACTTATGCATAGCAATCAATTCTAGCCAATCATTGAGGGAATTCATGTAGGGAAACAGATCATTGAAGAGAGATCATACCTAATTCCATGCGGAGTTGTTCAAAAGGTTCACGATTCAAGGCCTTTGTGAAAATGTCCGCTCTTTGATCACTTGTTCTACAGAATTCCATAGTGACCATGCCCTTTTCTACACAATCTCGAAGAAAGTGATGTCTTATCTCAATGTGTTTTGTCTTTGAATGTTGCACCGGATTCTTTGAGATGTTGATTGCACTTGTGTTGTCACATAGTATGGGCACTAACTCACATTTCACACCATAGTCACTGACTTGTTGCTTGATCCACAATAGTTGTGAACAACATGCTGCAGCCGCGATATACTCTGCTTCTGCTGTTGATAGAGCCACAGAATTTTGCTTTTTAGATCCCCATGAGACAAGACAAGGCCCAAGAAATTGAGCCATCCCTGAAGTACTTTTTCTATCAACCCTGTTTCCAACAAAATCAACATCTGTGTATCCGACAAACTCAAAATCAAATCCTCTTGGATACCATAAACACAGATTGTCAGTTCCCTTAAGATACCGAATGATTCTTTTAACAGCTTTCAGGTGGGACTCTCTTGGATCGATTTGCAACCTAGCACATAGACAGACTCCAAACACAATATCTGGTCGGCTTGCAGTGAGATAGAGTAATGAACCAATCATACCCCGATACATAGTAGCATTTACTTCTGGATCTTTGTCATCTTTTCCAAGTGAGGTAGTCGGCGACATGGGAGTATCAAATGGTTTAGCATTCTCCAGACCGAACTTCTTAACACATTCTCTAAGATACTTTTGTTGATGAACTCGTGTCCCATCCTCACTTTGAACAACTTGGAGTCCTAAGAAGAACTTGAGTTCGCCGACCATACTCATTTCAAACTCACTGGACATGAGGTCAGCGAACTTCTTAACCAGCTTATCATCTGTTGAGCCAAAGATGATGTCATCGACATAGACCTGAACAACAAGTGTGTGTCCTCTCTCTTTCAGCAAGAAGAGAGTCTTGTCTACTTCACCACGAACATACCCATGTTGAATCAAGAACTGAGACAACCGATCATACCAAGCACGTGGGGCTTGCTTTAATCCATAGAGTGCTTTGTCCAGTTTGTAGACGTGATCCGGGTGGGTGACATCTTCAAAACCCGGAGTTTGTTCAACATACACTTCTTCCTTTAAAAATCCATTCAAGAATGCAGTCTTGACATCCATTTGTTGTAACTTGAAACCATGATGAGCAGAATAGGCAATGAGCAATCGAATAGCCTCAAGACGAGCTACTGGAGCAAACGTTTCATCATAGTCAATGCCCTCCTGCTGATTGTATCCCTTAACTACTAGCCTTGCTTTATTTCTGACCACATTTCCTTCATCATCCAGCTTGTTTCTGAACACCCATCGTGTTCCAATCACTGATCTGTCTTTCGGCCTTGGAACCAAATGCCACACCTTATTCCTTTCAAACTGATGAAGTTCCTCTTGCATGGCACTGACCCAATCCGAATCTTTCAATGCTTGTTCAACATTTTTAGGTTCCAAAATTGAGATGAAAGCATTGAAAGCAAAGAAATTGTTCAAAGAAGATCTGGTTTGCACACCCTTTGAGAAATCAGTGAGGATGTTGGTGACATGATGAGCACTTTTCTGTTGATAATTTCGGATCTGTATTTATGTGAGGTCGCCGACTTGAGTCTGAGGCGTCTTCTCTGAATCTTCTCCTGAGTTCTCCATGCTTGAGCTTCTTTCAGGAGTTTTCTCATTATCAGACTCACTGTCGCTTGAATTTTGACTTTGACTCCTTCCCCCTGTATTGTCTGAGTCGGTGACATCAGGATTGTCACTGACGGTTGATTCTTTTGTGGAAACTGGAAGAGAGTCGTCTTGAACCAGATTGTATCCTTGATCACCATCATCAAGATCCTCAATCATCAATCCTCCCATAGTGTTCTCATTAAACACTACATGAACACTTTCTTCAATCCTCCTTGTCCTTTTGTTGTACACTTTGTAGGCTTTGCTATGAGGAGAATATCCTACAAAGGTGCCAACATCACTTCTTGGATCAAATTTTCCCAAACTATCTTTGCCGTTGTTGTGAACATAGCATTTGCATCCAAAGGTGCGCAAGTGGGCGACACTGGGCTTAATTCCTCTAAGCAATTCATATGGAGTTTTTCCAAGAAGTGGTCAAAGCATAGCTCTATTCATCACATAGCAAGATGCATTTATGGCTTCACCCCAGAAATTCCTAGGAAGACCACTTGAGATAAGCATGGTTCTTGACATGTTTTCCAAGGCACGATTCTTTCTCTCAACCACGCCATTTTGTTGAGGAGTTCTTGGCGCTGAGAAGTTGTGACTTATACCATTTTTCTTGCAAAAGGATAGAAACTCAGAGTTGTCAAATTCTATTCCATGATCTGATCTAACTGACACTAGAGAAACTCCAAGCTTTTTCTCAACCACCTTCACCCATGCTTCGAATTCTTCAAAGACCTGATCTTTAGAAGATAGAAAAATAGTCCAAGTATACCGTGAAAAGTCATCAACAATGACAAAAATGTAGCTATTTCCCCCTCGACTTTGGACTCGCATGGGACCACATAAATCAATATGAATGAGCTCTAAAGGTTTAGTGGTACTTACTTCCTTTTTGGATTTGAATGATGATCTTACTTGCTTACCTCTCACACAAGTTTCACAAACCTCATGCTTGTTTGAATCAATCTTGGGCAGTCCTCTAACCAGTTCTTGCTTATGAAGTTTGTCAAGAAGTTGAAAGCTTGCATGACCAAACCTTTTGTGCCAGAGGTCGGCGACATCTGAAACTGTTCTAAGACACAGTTTCTCTTCAGGCTCAAAACAGGGGTCCACCTTATATAGATTGTTTTCACATACCCCTCTCAGAAGAATTTTGCCTGAGCTAATCTCTTGTACCTGACACCCAATCTTATCAAAGACAACTTGATATTTTCCATTAGCACAGATTTGGGAAACACTCAGTAACTTGAAACTAAGATTATCAACTAAATTCACATTGTCTATGGTTAGCTTATCAGAGAATCTTACCGTACCAATACCTGAGATACCACCTTTACTGTTGTTGTCGAAGGTAATCTTACCTCCCTTGTATTCTTGAAGTGAGATGAAATCCCTGGGGTTTCCCGACATATGAGTTGAGTATGCACTATCAATAAACCAGGGCTCTTGGTCACCCACTTCAAGATGCATTGAAAAGATTAGTTCTTACGAACCCAGAGTTGTTTGACTCCTCTGGGTTTGGCAACATAAACAGTCTTTGAACAACATTTGTCACAACTGGCACACACAGATTCTGGAGGACAGTCAGTGACAGTGGATATGTCATGACTAGCACTCTGAGTCTGTGACCTTGCATTTTCATCATCTCTTGCTTTCTTGTGACAATCATGTTGATAGTGACCAGGCTTGCCACAATACCAACATGTTCTATGAGACTTTAGGGCAACATATTTGCTATAGCCCGGATAGATGGGTTTGTTGTTGATGTGAGATTGAAAATCAATTTGTGACGGGGCTGAGTTCTGGACTTGTTTTTGCCATATGTTGTGCACCTTTTGATCAGGATACCACTGTTGCTTCCCTTTGTCAGGCTTAGCCACCACATGTGTAGAACAACTTGCATTGTCACTATACATAGGGGTTTTACTTTTAGACATAAGGGGAGCAGCCTTGGTACCCTGAGTATTGGGTGCACGAACAAAACCAATTCCAGATCTGTCTACCTCCTTCACAAACTTCTTTTTATAGTCATTTCTGACCTCTTGAGCCTTTTCAACAGCATACTCATCCAGCCATTTCTTTCTTTTAGTCTCATCATCAGCTTTTGAATCATCAAGTTCTTTAGATAACTTAGCATTTCCTAGCCTAAGCATAAGTCTTTCACCTTCTAGATCAGTGACTTGTTTTTCCAGGTCATTGACTTGTTTTTGCAAGTCAGTGACTTGATTCTTTGAATTTGAGCATAATTCACAAGTTACTGATTTAGGAGATGAAGTCTTTTCAAGTTCAATTGCTTTAGAGGACCAGAGTTTGTTATCATCGAAGAGATTGGAGATTGTTTCTTCATTTTCCTCTAATTTTTCTCTTAACTCAGTGACCTGAGTTCCAAGCTTTTCGATGATAGCAACCAGTTGTTCTCTAGATTTTTTGGCTAAAAATGAAGTAAGTTCAGAGTCATTTACCTCTTGGGAAGATTTATCTTCAATGGCCATGCAACATTTCCCTCTTGCTGGCGCCACCTCATCATCATCGTCAGACATGTCCCAAGTTGCCATCATGCCTTTACCAGCTTCACCACTTTTTCTTCTTGGACAATGTTTGGCAAAGTGTCGTTTACCCTGACATTGATAGCAAATGACATCCTTCATATCCTTCCCTTCTTTAGTTGGTTCTGGAGTCTTCAAGGGAGCTTTGTTTCGAATCCACAGTCTTTTCATGGCTTTAGAGATGAGAGCCACATCTTCATCTACTCCATCAGTGTCATCGTCTCTCTAAGCCAAGTCAAAGGCTCTTTCAACTTTGAGAGAAATGTTTTTTATTTTCTCCGAGTCGAGTCTTTCAACTCTTCTTTGCTGAATGCCTCCATACATGGTAAGTTGTCCTACAAGATCCTCCAGGGTCAATGACTTGGTCTCCTTTTGAGTAAGGAGAGACGCAACAATACTATCCCAGTACTTGTTCAACCCTGAGATCAACTTGTTTGTGAGTTTCCATTGAGGAATCTTCTCACCAAGAAACTCGAGTTGATTCACAATCGTCTGGAATCTGGAATGATAATCACGAAGAGATTCTCCTTTTGCTTGGAAAATATTGTCATACTCTGCTTTGAGACTGATAATTCTGTCCTTCTTTACATCATCGTTGCCTTGATGAAGTCTTTTAAGAGCATCCCAGATTTCTTTTGCCGTCTTGTATCCGATGACCTTTTTGAGGTCACCATCAGTGAGAGCATGATGAAGCACTTTCTTTGCTCTAGCATTTTTCTCGAGTTTTTTTGAAATCAACATCATCGTACTCGGCTGTGGTCTTTTCAGTCTTTCCATCTTTTCCAAGAAAAGTTTCTGGACCTAGTTCAATCACTTTCCAAAGCTGACCATCAAGCGAGCAAATATGTGTCTTCATCTGTTCAACCCACCAGTTATACTCTCCAACCTTGAGGATTGGAGGTTTCCAAAAAGAGTCATTCACAGAGGTGTTGGTGGACGTCATTTTCCTGCAATAATAGTACTAAAACACAATCTAGAGCCCAAGCTCTGATACCAATTGTAGGATCGTTAGTACTAGGACGAGTCGGCGACTCCTACGAAGTCGTCGACTTTGAGTAATAAAGCAGCGGAATAATCACACAGTAAAATAAACGTTTACCAACAGTTACTGACAAGCGATGTATAGTGGAAACTCTTCGTAAACCAACTAGTTTACTTAGAGAAAAACCACTCCCTTCCAAGTTTATCACTTGGTCGGATTTCAAGAGTCCTTAGACTCGCTCTATTGATTTCTTGAGTGATTACAAAGCTCTCCCGTGTACAAGAATGAATCCCACACCCTTGAACCACGCTCTACCTTTGCACTCACACTCTCAATCTCACGCTATGCCTAAGATCTCTTGACTCACCACTTGTACGAATCTCTCGCACAAGTCTGCTCTTCCTTTCTTACACACGATTATCAAATTATGCTCAGACACTTGCCATTAGTCTAAGACACAAGAGTATTTAAACTAAGGTAAGAAAGATCTCATGAATATTATTTTCCATTTGATTAGGAAAACAATATTCACTCAATCGTTTACAAATCTTTCCAAATATATAATCATACGCACACTAAAATATTCTAGGAGAATCAAATTATCTTCATCTTGATTTTAGCATTCTTTTGATGATCTTCTCCTAAAATACATCAACACAGCTGTCTTTAGTTGAACGCGCATGATCTGTGCGTTCCTTCTATAAATAAATTACTTCGCCAGCTGCTCATGTCAGTGACTTTGCCAAATCGCCGACTTGACTTGCAAACATAGGGTCACTGACTCTGGAACCATCAAAACTCAAGCTTCCGTCTTCTAACAATTTGAATAAGTAGAAACATATGTATGAACAATATAAGAATGTATTATTGAACATTACAAACCAAAATTTTTGGTAAGTGCTTTGGACACACTATATACATTTACTATTGCCTTTTGTATCAACATTCTTTGGTGACATCAAGATACACATTACATATAGTTTATTGAAGAGTTATTCAAATCGATATGAATTATTTTTCGACATATTTTACGTGATGTTGTTGAATCCTCATATTTGTTATAAGAAAGTGATATATATTATTCAACCTTAATGCTATCATGGTTTATGATTATTTCAGTTGTTTGTGTGAACGAAGACACAATATTACATTATGTCCAACAATAAAATTGCACATTTACATATAGTTTATTGGAGAGTTATTCAAATGGATATAAATAATTATTCAATATCATGTACCTATTGTTGTTGAATAATAATTAAATCTTATTTGAATAATCATTCAAATCAAATTGAATAAGTTTAAACATATGTTTGAACAATATAACAATGCATTATTGAATAATAAAACCCATCCTGGAACATGCTAAAACTTTTCTCATATGCACGATCTCATCCTGGAACTACTTATCAACGTTTTTCATTATTTTGCCAGCTTCCTCTTGTTCAGATTCTGTGATCTCAATCTCATCGTTGTCTTGTGGTCTTGGATCAAATAAATCAGCATCATCATCGTTGTCAACATGTTTCACCTTGCGACTTTTCTTAAAATTGACCTTTGAATGCTTTGAGTGTTCACCAACTACATGCAATTCATCAAAAATACATTTTTACTTTCATATTTCGTAATCAAACCATCTAGCATATTTAAAAACACCATAGTCATTTAATAAAATGTCTATTGTCTATCAACTAACACATTCTTCAAAAACTACACAAACCATACTTTGAATAATAATATGATATTTTGAATAATTTGAATTGACTTTACATAACAAATATGGTTATGAATAATAGATAGGATTGAACTGAATAACTATTAACATTGAAAAAACATTATACCTATAGTTGAATAATAACTGTGTTTTACAAGAATAATACCTGTTACTTATTTATCCTCCTTCTAAAACAAAGTTGACAAGAATCTGATGTTGAATAATATGTCACTTTGCTTTGAATAATCCTTCATAAAAGGTTAAAGAACTTTTTAATATACATTATATGTAATTGCCAGTTTAGTAACTTTCACAAAATGGGTTGGGCTGAAAAACAACATTAATAGATTTGAATAATATATAATCTATAAAATTTTGAATGATGCATATTTTTATCATGCTTCCTTTTGTTCTTGCTCTTCGACTCTTGTGACATTGCCATCTATTAAACATTGCACACACTCTTAGAGTAGATCGAAAACAACATGTCTTATACACAATCAATCTCGAAAAACCGTATATGACCATAACTTTGATTAGATTTTTAAACTCGTCTTTTACAAACTCAACCACATGCAGTAGAACACCCATTGAATGTGTCTGATCTATAGTCCACATCACCCACTATACCCTAATTTCGTGAACTCATAACTACATAAACCCTACAATTTCCCGACTTGCAAACAAATTAGAGCCAGATTCCATCCAAATATTGAAGAATGATACTTACAGTTAAAAAAACAATAATGAAACAAACCCATTGAAATGTAAATCTAGATCGTACGAAGAAATTATATTGTTTTGTGTAAATACCGGCGATTTTACTGAAGAATGATAATATTGACAAAAAAAATTAGCATAATCAAAAAGGTTGCTCACCGATTATCGACGATTGAACTTGGAATCTTGAAGATGGACCTTGAGATTGAAGAAGATGATTAGAAATCATTGTCTAGATGCGTTGAATAGAGAGAGAGAAGATGAACGACGGTTGTTGAAGAAGAAGACGTGAATAATGAATGACGGTTTAGCAGGATTGGATTTTCAATCGGGGTATAAAAGATTTTCTGAGATTCTGATGTATATTTTTCTCATTTGTTAATTTAAACCCCCCCTAATTTTGCTTGTTTCCATTTTGAACGGATCATGTATTTATCCCCTCCTTAAAAGTAGCGAGTTTGGGTGTGATATGGTGCTTCTCTCAAATTTCCTTAAAATGCACCTTTTTTATTTTAAATCTGATTCGTCCATCCTATCTAATCTAATGACTGGATTTTAACCACATGCTTTACTCTAATAAGGTATTTCACTAGAGCGTCATTCTTCACATATAAAATCAAATAATTGTTATTATAAAATTACCAATTCAATCAAATAAATATTACTCTTTCATAATATCCAATTCCTACATTAATTGAAAAGTTGGAAAGTATATATATTTATATGGCTTGATATGGTGGTTATACCTAAATTGCCTAAAATTCCTCTTAATTTGAAGGTAAATTGCCATACATAATTCTAGTTATTTTTTATTTAAAGGTAAAAGTTCTAGTAAAAATATAATTCATTCATATCTAAATGATATCGGCTAATCAAACTTAACCATAAATGAATAAACTAAAATTAAAAAGTCAAAAACTAATTACAAAATCAAGAAGGGAAATTTCTTATCGAGACATGGCCTCATATGTACTAATGGCGACCCAATTTTTAGTCTTTCCTCAGTTTTGTGTCAATTTCTTACGACCTAATTCTAGTATCTTTCGTTATTTCCGTCATTTTATGTAGAAATTAAAGTGTTAAATATAAAAATCAGTCATGAAGTGTTTTTATTGATGAAGGAGGAGAATAAAAGGGCTATGAAGAGCAACAACAAACTAATCAATAGAAGAAGATGGCGATGAAACCTGAAATAAACCGACGCTAAAGACAAGAAACGAGATTATATATTCGGCGAGACAAACCCTTGCTTTTATTAATGATTTGCAAACGAGGTTACAACAATGAGATTATGCCCCTGATCTCCTTTTACAAGATGCGAGGTCTCTGCTTAACGAGATTCGAGACCTCTTTGTTACAACAAGATTGCCGCTTACAAACTACTAGCAAGATCTTTTTCTATTACAAGTTTTGAGGATTGCTATCTATCTAGCGAGGCCAGGGTCTTGTTGACGATGACGGGATTGTAGCTTGCAAAGAGGCTTGCGGGATCTTGTGGGACTTTGAGATTTCTTTGAGCAACTTGAAGTCTTTTTATTGAGCTTCTCTTGATGGTAGTGTGGTCTTTACGATGATTCCAACACGTCGATCTTCAACATACAAGATAGTTCTTGAGTTAGAGATGTTTTTCGACCCTTGCAACCTTCGAGGTTCTCTTCCATTTATAGACGCTTGTGGAGCTTGGCTCTTGCCAACTTCCGACGTGGGACGCTCGGGATTCGGCCATTTGATTGGTCGAGAGGAAGGTGGCCGATGTTTGGACCTCGTTCCCGCGACTTGGGGCTTGTGGGAAAAGGGACCTTGCTTTTTCGGATGGGTACGGAAAAGATCTCGGGGAAAAGATCTCGGGGACCTCGCTTATTTCTCTTACCTCGCGTTCCGTGCTCACTGTTCACACATCGTTATTTTGCGCACCATCACAACCCCATGGCTTGTGGTCCGCGGTCCGAGGGCCGTAAGGCATACACGCGCGATGTGTGATTACTCAACCTTCCTTTTGCGAAGCCGGTCGCAACCTTCCACATGCGGGATGTGGGGTCTAGATCGAGAATCTCTCTTCGCGAGATTCGGGGTTTGGGTTTGAGGGTCTCTCTCTACAAGATTCGGGCTTTGGGTCAACGAGGCCCGAGGTTTTTTGAACTCCCAACGGGATCATTCACCCTTAACAATTTTCCAGAAGTTTTTCTTTCTTTCCGTTGTGCGCTGGCGGGCCTTGGGCCTTCTTTCCCCTTTTTGTTAATGGGACTGCGAGGGAGTTAGGCCCATTTAAGGTACTAAGCAAGAGAAGGCCCAATACACTCGTCTATAAATGTCATGTGTATCCCCTTTTCTTCCCTTCTTGTTTCATCTTCTTCCCCAAGAAAACTCCTCTCTCTTTGTGACCTTTCGGTGACCTTTGACAAGTAAGTATCATTTTTGTCCTTCACATGTGCTCTTGGTGCTTTTAGTCTCTTTTCCGCCTTTCGCCCTAGGCGGAGGCAGTGGTTTTTTTCGATTTTCGCATCGGCGTCATGACGGCGAAAAGGGGGGAGTGGGGGCGGACGCTAGGGGTCCGGTGACATGCTCATCCTTTCCGGCGTTTGCCCTGTAACATCCCTGACCAAAGTGCATACGTCATTTTGCATTCATATAAGAGTGATAGCATATGCATAGAATATCGACATGATATATAGTGAGTTTTTAAAAGTAATATTTATTTTCGAATTAAGTTTATTATATTTTAAAAAGGTTATAAGAAAAAGTTAATTATTAATTATTTAAGGGTAAAGTTTGTAGTAAACGAGATTTGAGGGTGAAAATCGCAATTTTGGACAATATTTGCCGACTTCCAAACCGACTTATGTGTATATTTATATGTTGTTCCAATTCATATCAACATACGTAAACAAAAAAATATGCAGAGAGATAGTTCGAGAGGAGAGAAAAAGAAAAGTATTGGATTTTGGTTGTTTTTACTGGATCTGGTACAAGATCTCTTCTATCGGGTTTTAATCTTAAAGTACAAGCTTAGTTTAGTAAGTTTTTAATTAGTTAATGGTTTATCTGGATTTTCCTAATTTTTCCAGATCTAGATCTACAGTTGCTTTTGATTCAGAAATCAGTCAGTTTATAGTTCTCAGAGGTTGTTTTCGATATCGGATTTATATTCGGTAAAAGATTTTAGAGTATTTTTAGGGTTTCATTTTGCAAGGATATTAGGGAGCCCTTTGATCAAGTTTTTCAGAAAGGTTTGAACTAGAAAAATGTTCTTCTATATATATAGTTTATTGTTGTCAAGTTTTAAAGGATTTGGAATTATGCACAAGAAGTTATAATGCATTCTGGCATTTCATTGCATTTGGGGTTAAAGTTTGTAAGAGTAATCGATTGTTTTTGCATTGGGTTATGTATAGGAGCACAATTCATAGATCGTGGTCAAAGAGAAAGGGAAGAGATATAGTATTTGTCTTGAACATGTGAGTATAGACCGGAGATTCAACCCTATGTGCTATATGTGCAATATGGTTATATGTTCTATATGAGCTATATAGATATATGTGCTTTATGGATATGTGTGTTATATGGATTATATGGATATATGTGTTTTATATGATAGATCTGAAATTTCCAGAGTTGTTTGCACAGAATGTATGTTAACATATGGAATATGATATGTGGTTACATGATGCATTTGATTGCATAACATATTGCAATGGGATTAAAAGGACCTGTGACTGTCTTGCCCTGAATTTGTATACAGGACCTACGGGTCATACAGGATCTTCGGATCATACAGGATCTTTGGATCATACAGGATCTACGGATCATACAGGACCTACGGGTCAAAATTCTTACAGGGACCATAAGAGTCCATATACAGTAAATCCGAGGCAGATTCAGGCTTGAACAGTTCACAGAATAATAAATCGGATACATCAGCATTTGCATTTGCATAGTAAATTCATATATGACATATATAATATGTATGAATATGTATATTGACCAATTGCTTGGCATTGTGTGAAATAATTGATGATGGTTTATATTCACTGAGTATGCGACTCACGTAAATCGCAAAACAATTTTTCAGGTTCAACTAGAATTTTCTAACATGTGTCTCTTTTAGAGGTCACATTCATACAGGTCGGCCGACTGAAACTCTAAGCAACCTTCTCCTCCTCATTTTGCATCATAGACATATGGCTTGTAATAGAAGCTAGAGTAATAGATGTTTTAGTATGAGAAGTAACAATATAGATGTGTGTGTGACCTTTTATGGTTGTTAATGTCTGCTATGTGCTTGCATGGATAATTGTTATATGTGAATTATCTCCTTATATAAGGGATAAGTTATTACAAAGTATACGTCATAGGGTATAAGAGTGTCACATGCCCGACGGTTGAGTTCATCGCTCTCGATTTTTGAATTTCGAACACTCTTGGGAAGTCCAAACGTTTTGCCGCTGGTTGATGGGACGTCTGTCCCTTCGATCTTCTGAAACTTGCTTTTTGGCTTGCAACTCTGTTTGTTCCCCTTCGCATTCATCCTAGGCGGTCTATCCGTTAGAGTAGCCCTAGGGTCGCGCTTATCCTACGTCATCGTGCCTCGCTTTTTTGGTTTACTCTCTCCTTAAGACTTCTTTCTTTTCCAGGTGTTAGCCTCTCGTGATCTAGACCTCGTATTTCATGCCTAGAGGCGCTTCTTCGAGCCCTCCACCAGGCTTCGCGTTCAAACTTTGGGAGAAGTATTACGAAGAATCTTCTGAGACTGTAGGGACTGTCGAGTCTAGCGACTCTCAAAACCCGAGGTCCTATTCGCTTGTTTTCAGCGATCCTTCGCCCAACGCTTCCGAACTTTCAATTACCTCGCACTTTTCCCGAGTGCGCACGTCCACTGGGGTTGAGATGGCCTCGTCCTCAATTTCAAACGAAGAACCTATCGGCTCCGACGTGCGGTCGTCAGATTCCAACGAGCAACCAAGCTTTTACCCGCAATATCTCACTGACTGCGTGTCTCATGTCCCGCTAGTCATCGAGGAACGGATTCCGATGACCCCGAAAACCGCGGTCGGGCTATTTCTGGATGAGGGGGCCCCAACCGTTCTGACTAGAGCGCTATTTGCGGACATCGCCTCTGACTTTCCCTGGCCCGAGGGAGTTGAGTTGGCGCTCCCCGAGGGGGAGGGTTGCTCAATGGCGGCGTACGATAATGGCGTGGTCGTCCACCTGCACAACCTACAAGTCGGCTTCTGACTGCCGCTTGCCCGACACATAGTTGATTATTTATGGGCGATAAATGTCTGCCCCGCGCAAATCTTCCCTAACGCGTGGAGGCACCTGTGCGCATACACCATTCGAAGCTACGAACTCGGGGAGGGACCTGATGTTGACACCATGACAGGCTTGTTTTTGGCGAGGCAAGAGCAGAGATCATGCCTCGTGAACCTCAGCTTGCCAGGGCTCAAGATCACCACCACTCAATCGAACGTTGGTGAGTGGAAAGACAAGTGGTTCTTGGTTCGTGACCGTACTAGGAGGTATATTAACTTCCCCTCGGCACCGTGCAACTTCCAACGACTCAAGAAATCGCTAGACGTCACCGAGAACAAGAAACGAATTGTGGCGCTGGCTACGACACATTACAGACTGTACTTGGCTCAAGAACGTCTTGAGCGTGCGGGTCTAAGCCTTCCCTTCCCAAATCGCGAAGGTGTGAAGGGTATTCGCTTGCTTTTGTTTTCTTTTTTTATTTTGCTTTTTGTTTAATCGTTGCACCTCGAATTTAGACTATATGTGGCGATCCCGAGCCTTTCTCGGACCGCGCATTTTGGACTTAGATTGTTTGTGATGATCCAAGCTTCTCTTGGACCGCGCACTTTGAACTTAGATTCTTTGCAATGATCCGAGCCTCGCTCGGACCGCGCATTTTGAACTTAGATTGTTTGCGACGATCCGAGCCTCACTCGGACCGCGCATTTTGAACTTAGATTATTTGCATCAATCCAAGCCTCGCTCGGACCGCACATTTTGAACTTAGATTCTTTGCCACGATCCGAGCCTCGCTCGGATCGTGCATTTTGAACTTGGATTGTTTGTTGCCTTATTTCCTTTTCTTTTACTGACCCCTTGCTTTTTTCCTTCTCTAGTGACCCTCCTGGAGGATTTGGCTCAAAGGTCGAAGAAGAGGACACTCGCGGGCCCTCCCGCGCAAACTTTTGGGACCTCGAAGGTCCCAGCACCCGCGAAGGTCGTGGAGGCACGAACTGCCACTGCTCCTTCTAAAGGGGCCCCTTCTAAGGGGGACACCACTAGGACGTCCTCCAAGGTCCCTCAAGGAGCTGGTGACAAGGATGGCTCCAAGCGGAAGGAGCCAGCATCGTCACCTAGAAGGGACAAGAAAAAACACACGGGGGATGGTCATCGCAATTCCTCGGGGAAGGAGCTCACTCCGAGCTCCAACCTCGAGGGTTTTCTGTTGAGCGAGGTGGCCTTGCCAACCTCGCGATTTCAATGTTCGGGGCCATCCCGGACCTCGCTGAAGAACTGGAGGAAGGAGGAGTTCAAGGAGGAGTGTAAGTGGGCGAACGACCTCTCCAACGCGGCCCTTGTCGAAGAGACTCTTCGCTACTCGGCGATGGTGAGTGTTTGTTTTGTTCCTTGCTTGCGGCTTTTGTTGTTTTCCTCCTTTTGATTAACACATCGCTACCTTTGCAACACAATTTCCTTGACAACTACAACTGTCGCCGCATCGCGCTTCTCCATAAGGACAACGCGAATCTCGAGGTGAGGCTCAAAGCCATCGTGGAGGAATCTGCCAAGAAGGAGAAGGCACAAGCGGAAGTTGAGAAGCGGGCCTTGGCAGCGGAGCACTGCGCGAAGGAGGAGGCTAGGGAGGCTAGGAAGGCAAAGGCCTCGCTCGAGGACTTGCAGGCTAAACTCTACGAGGAGCACAAGTATTCTAAGGAAAAAGAGGCGGACCTCCAGAAGGTGGAGGAGGAGAATAGCAGCCTTCACCTTCGTATCAAAGAGCTTAATGAAGAGGTTGTGGCTGCGGGGCCTGCGTATGTTGAGACTGCTGAGTACAAGGAAGCGACACTAAGCGCTATGGAGGGGATGTACCAGCAGGCCATCCGCGTAGGGGTGAGACAGGCGATCGAGAAGTACAAACACATTGATCCCCGCATCGTCTTTTTCATCCCTAACTACACGTTGACTATGGGGGAGACCAAGGAGGATCCCGAGGGGGAATGCGAGTTTTACCTCGACGACTAGGGTAGGGTTACAAAGAGTGAGAATGAACCCCCTACCACGAACCTCGTGGATCAGGTGAACCAAAACCCTGCCCAGGACGACCCCGAGATAATCCACGCCTCGCCCATCCTCCAACATCCCATGGCCCCGCCAGCTGATGTGCCAAAGGAGAATAAGGAATGAAAGTTGTGTTGTTTTTTTGTTGTTGTTTTTTCCTTGTTGGGATGGTTAAGAATAACTTTCAGTGGCTCCGCTGGAGCTTGTAATATAACTTTTTGGCCCTTGCGGCCTTATTTTTGTGCATTTTCCTTCTTACCCCTTGCTTGTGTGATTGTGCAAAGTTCCTTTTTTGAGAGCTCCAACGGCTCATTACACCCCGATCCAACCCCATGGCGTGAGTGCTGCAAAGCCTGCAGCCTGCTCGGGCCACATCGGGCCCGACTTGTCGATTTTTTTTTATCATATGCAACGATCTTGAGCCTCGATCGGATCGCGCATTGATTGTTTTTTATTCTATGCAACGATCCCGAGCCTCGCTCGGATTTCGCATGGATAATTTTTTATTTTATGCAACGATCCCGAGCCTCGCTCGGATCGTGCATGGATTATTTTTTATTGTATGCAAAGATCTCGAACCTTGCTCGGATCGGATCGCGGATGGATTATTTTTTATTGTATGCAACGATCCCGAGCCTCGTTTGGATCGTGCATGGATTGTTTTTTATTGTATGCAACGATCCCGAGCCTCGCTCGGATCGTGCATGGATTGTTTTTTATTGTATGTAACGATCCCGAGCCTCGCGCATGGATTGTTTTTGATTGTATGCAACGATCCCGAGCCTCGCTCGGATCGCGCATGGATTGTTTTTGATTGTATGCAACGATCCCGAGCCTTGCTCGGATCATGCATGGATTGTTTTTTATTGTATGCAACGACCTCGAGCCTCGCTCGGATCGCGCATGGATTATCTTTGACTGTATGCAACGATCCCGAGCCTCACCCGGATCGCGCATGGATTGTTTTTTATTGTATGCAACGATGCTGAGCCTCGCTCGGATCGCGCATGAATTATTTTTTTATTGTATGCAACGATCTCGTGCCTCGCTCGGATCGCGCATGGATTGTTTTTGATTGTATGCAACGATTCCGAGCCTCGCTCGGATCGCGCATGGATTGTTTTTTATTGTATGCGACGATCCCGAGCCTTGCTCGGATCGCGCAAGGATTGTTTTTGATTGTATGCAACGATCTCGATCCTCGCTCGGATCGCGCATGGATTGTTTTTGATTGTATGCAACGATCCCGAGCCTCGCTCGGATCGTGCATGGATTATTTTTTATTGTATGCAACGATCTCGAGCCTCGCTCAGATCGTGCATGAATTGTTTTTTTATTGTATGCAACGACCACGAGCCTCGCTCGGATCGCGCATGGATTATCTTTGATTGTATGCAACGATCCCGAGCCTCGCCCGGATCGCACATGGATTGTTTTTTATTGTACGCAACGATCCCGAGCCTCGCCCGGATCACGCATGGATTGTTTTTTATTATATGCAACTATTCCGAGCCTCGCTCGGATCGCGCATGGATTGTTTTTGATTGTATGCAACGATCCCGAGCCTCGCTTGGATCGTGCATGGATTGTTTTCTTTTTTTATTGTATGCAATGACCCCGAGCCTCGCTCGAATCGCGCATGGATTGTTTTTTATTGTATGCAACGACCCCGGGCCTCGCTCGGATCGTGCATGGATTGTTCTCAACCCCAAGCGGGGAGCTTGGGAGCGAGATTTCCATCCCAAGCGGGGAGCTTGAGAGCGAGATTTCCAACCCGAAGCGGGGAGCTTGGGAGCGAGATTTCCAACCCCAAGCGGGGAGCTTGGGAGCGAGATTTCCAACTTAAGCGGGGAGCTTGGGGGTGGTTAGCTTTTGGTGATCACTCAAGATTGCTCCCAGTGATCGCGATATCTTTAAAGAATGTTTCCAACCCCAAGCGGGAAGCTTGGGTAGGTCGGCTCATGTACCAAATTGAGACAGCGATTTGAAATAATTCGTCACCCTTTATACACAAAATTTGGTGACAACGAGAATTTAGAAAATTTACACATAGTACCTTTTGAGCCGAGCTACGTTCCAAGTTTTATTTAGAGTGCGCTCCTCGCTATCTTTTAATTTAAAGGCGCCGGGTGCGACCTCTTCTCCAAGGAGATATGGTCCCTCCCAATTAGGGTCTAGCTTTCCTCCGTTGGTACACCTCAAAATGAGATTAATTGAGGTCAAACTCCGTGGTCTAACCTTCTTGTCGTGGTACCCTGCGACTCGTCGCTTATACTCCATGGACCTCAAGGCCGCAACCTCGCGAAGTTCATCCCTAAATTGTAACTCCGCCTTGAGCGTGTCCTCGTTTTCGTATTCGTCGAAATTAAAGACCCTTGCCGAAGGAATCAGGGTCTCGACCAGGACCAACGTGTCCACCCCATAGGTTAAAGCGAATGGAGTTCCCCCGTGGCGCGGTGCGCGGTTGTTCGACATGTCCACAGGACGAGGGGGAGAAGCTCCGCCCAAAGACCTTGCGTGATGCCTAGCCGTTTCTTCAGATCAGTTAGGATCCGGGCGTTGACGTTCTCTACTTGTCCATTCGACTGTGGATGGGCCACTGGGGAAAATTTGAAGGTTATGCCCAACTCGGAGCAGAAAGTTCGAGTTTCCTCGCAGTCGAACTGGGGACTGTGGTCCGTCATGATGGTCATGGGGACTCCGAAGCGACACACGAGGTTTTTCCAGAGAAAAGAGCAGACCTTTGCTCCCATGATTTTCGTCATTGCCTCTGCCTCGACCCACTTCGTGAAATAATCTACGATGACCAGAATGAATTGCACTTGCCCCGCTGCCTTTGGGAAGGGACCCAGAATATCCATCCCCCACATCGCAAAGGGGCAAGGTGCGTGAATCGAGCGCAAGGTGGAGACAGGGGTATGCTGGACGTTGGCATGTCTCTGGCACCCGTCGCAGTTCTAGACATGAGACCTCGCGTCCTGTTTGAGAGTGGACCAAAAATACCCTAGGCGGACGATTTTATGCAACAAGGTGCACCACCCGTGGTGGCCGCCACATACCCCCTCATGTACCTCGAATAGGATGTGTTCTTTGGCCTCGCTCGGCACACACAACAAATTGGGCTCTGCGAAGCCACGACGATAGAGGCGCCCTCCAACAACGTAGTAGCGAGCGGCTTGCATTTTGAGCTTCCTTGCCTCTACAGGATCCTCATGAAGAACCCCGCCTTCCACATATTGGATGATGGGAGCCATCCAATCTTTGAGCATGACGGAGAAAACCCCGTTGGTCACGCTTTGCGAAAGCTTTCTCTCTACCATCACACGATTGCCCACCTCTAAAGAAAGAGCCGACCCTAGCCTTGCGAGGTCATCTGCCTTTGTGTTCGCAGCGCGCGGAATGGATTCCACGACAAACGTTTCTAAGCAGGATACCAAGGCTTTAACTTTTTCCCGGCACGCAGGCAAGAATCCTGTTTTGGACTCATACTGTCCACTCAACTGTCGTGCCACCAACTCGGAGTTGGTGTACACCCTAATCTTGCGAGCTCCACTGAGTAGTGCCATCTCTATCCCGGCGATCATGGCCTCATACTCGGCCTCGTTGTTGGTGGCATCGAAGGCGAAGATAAGAGCATACTCCGTCTCGATCGGCAAGGAACACGCCAGCCCCGCCCCCGGTGTCGCATCGCGAGCCGTCAACGAAGACCTTCCACTTCTCCGCGCTTTCATCAGTTTCGGGGAATGTCACCTCTACCATGAAGTCGACGAGGGCCTGCCCCTTCATCGCAGTTCTTGGCAGGTAACTGATGTCGAACTTGGAGAGCTCGATCGCCCACTTTGTCATCCGCCCGCCAAGGGCGGGCTGGTGGAGGATCTGCCGGAGAGGGAGATAAAAAAGAACTTGGATTGGATAGGCATGAAAGTAAGGGTGCAACCGCCTCGTGACTGTCACCACAGCCAAGGCCATCTTCTCTGCCGGGGAGTATCGCTGCTCTGCAGGCTGAAGCACGCGACTGACGAAGTAAACTGGGTACATCGCCTCCCTTGTCAACACCGCGCTGACCGTCTCCAGACTCACAACCATATACAGTTGCAGGTCTTCGCCTGCCTTCGGAGATGCCAGCGTGGGTAGCTTCGAAAAGAATGCCTTCAGCCCCGAGAAAGCGAGCTCTAACTCCTCGTCCAAACAAACTTTTCATTCTTTTTAAGGCCGCGAAGAAAGGAAGCGACTTGTCCGCCAAAAGGGAGCAGAATCTCCCCATATAATTTATAGCGTTGTTGAGCCGTTGTACCTCAGTCCGAGACCAGGGTGACCACATTGAGAGGATTGATTCCATTTTGGCGGGGTTCACATCTATTCCCCGCGCGTTGATCATGAACCCTAGGAACTTGCCGGACGACACCCCAAACACACACTTCTAGGGGTTGAGGCTGAGCCGATTCCGTTTGAGCGTCGTAAAGACCTCGGCGAGATCAATCAGATGTTCTTCCCGATTCTTGCTCTGGACCACGATCTCGTCGACATAAGCCAACACATTCCTCCCCAGGTGGTTTTTGAAGATTCGGTCCACGAGCCGCTGAAAAGTGGCTCCTACATTCTTTAGACCAAACGACATGACCTTATAGCAATAGGTCCCCCGCTGAGTGATGAAGGTCGTCTCTTCCTCATCTTGTGGGTCCATTAGGACCTGATTAAACCCCAAATATGCGTCAAGGAAACTTAGGACCTCGTGGCCTGTTGTGGAGTTGACCAACTCGTCGATTGATGGCAGGGGGTAGCTATCCTTGGGGCAGGCTTTGTTCAGATCTTTGAATTCAACGCACATGCGCCACTTCCCGCTGGCCTTTTTGACTAGCACGACATTGGATTGCCACCTTGGCTACTGGACCTCGCGGACGGACCCCGTGGCCAACAACTTCCTCACCTCGGCATCTGCGGCACTTGCCCTTTCTTCATTCATTTTTCTTCGTCTCTGCACCACATGACAAGTGGCGCCGTCGACGTTCAAGGAATGCTGGGCCACCGTTTGCGGGACTTCGCGGAGGTCCTTTGCGGTCCAAGCGAATACGTCGCAGAAACCCGCAAGCAAGGACTCCAGCAACAATGCCGATTCCCCAAAGAGACATTCGCCCAGGTAGAGCTTTTCTACCTCGGTGTTGAAGGGAGTAACAACTCTTCTTTCGGTCTCCGAGGCCTGAACCGCAAAGTCCCGAACCTCGAGATCAGCGGCTTCGGGAGCGTCCACTACAAACACCGGAAGCTTCTGCTTTGCGGAGGTCGCGTAACACACGCGACCCTCCTCTTAGTTGCCTTTAACCTCGCCAACTCCGCCCTCAACTGGGAACTTCATCTTTAGGTGGTAGATGGACACCACAACTTGAAATTTCATCAAGGATACTCTACCGATGATCGCGTTATACACCGGGGGCAAGCGCACCACGGTGAACTCTACCATCTGGGGTTTCCTCTGCCCTTATCTCTTGGTTTGTACAGGGGGCCGCCCTTTCCCCCGTAACCTCGCTGCTTTCCTCTGAAGCAGTTCCAACTCTCGCCGTCGTTGTTTTCCCTTGTGTTGTTGTTGTTGTTGTTGTTCTTCCCGCTATTAATCTTGGCTTGCGGTTGTGATTTCATAGGGTTCTGGGTCTGCGTTACATACGCATCCTTGGTGGTGGGCACACCCACCTTCGCTTTTCCCTTAGCCTCGGCCGCGTTTCCTTATTGGTCCTCGGCCGAGAGCTCCGGTTGGCTGCATCCTCGGCATACACTTGGGTGGTGATCCGGGCACACAAGTTGTCGTATGTCTTTGGAGTTTGGACACTTCAGGAAAATATAATTCTTGAACGCCCCGTGACATAGGTTGCCCATGAGAGTGTCTTGCGCCGACACCTCGTCGATGTGCACAATCTCCGCAACCGCGGTTGTGCACCTCGTGAAAAAGGAGCCCAAGTCCTCGTCTTCCCCCTGCTCAATACCGCGAAGATCTCGCATGTTCTTCTTGCGCTTCCTTGAACCACTGAAGTGTGCGATGAATGCATCGCACAGCTGGGCAAACGAGGAAACAGACCCGATCTTGAGACTGATGAACCAGGTCATCGCGACCTTCTCTAGGGTGGTTGGGAAAACGCAGCAAAAAATCGCGTCATTGTATGAATTGACATTCATCTGGACAGCGAAGTGTTTCACGTGTTCCTCGAGATCTGCCGCCCCATCATAGAACCCCATCTACGGCCTATGGAAGCCCTTGGGCATTGGCGTGCTCTGGATCTCATCTATGAAAGGTGAAAATCCGCCGGCCTTAACGTGACGACATCACGAACGCGACCTCAAGGTTTGCACCACATTTCCCGCGGTTTCGGACATCTCCGGACGCTGCGTTTGCGTCCGAGAACGTCGCGAGTGAGACCTCGAGATTTGCATGGGATCCCGGGGCGGCCTCTCCGTTGACGAACCGTTGGTCGATGTTCTGTGCCCCAGAACATTTCCGGGGACATACTCAGGTACATACTCAGAATGGGGTTGTCCAGGCCCTGGGATGGGAACGTGCTCGGGCAACGGAGGTGCATAGCCGTGGAAAGGCGAAGGGGCGAAGCCTTGCTGATTTTGCCCATAACCCGGGTAGGGAAATGGGTAGGTATTCTGCGGAGCCGGAGATTGATTCGTGTATCCTTGGAAAGGGTACGCGTTTTGCGGGGCGGCATACGCCCACCCTGGAGGGACCCCGAACGGCCAACTTGAATGAATGCTCCATTCATCCACTCCGAGGTTTCAAGCATATTATCGGGGTGGAGAGGGAAAAAGTTGTTTGGACAGGCCATTTGTGAGATTGAAAGTCAAGGTTTGTGCTTGTCGGGAAACTGCTTAGGATGAAGAGGTCCCCACAGACGACGCCAGTGTTGAAACCCGAAATAAACCGACGCTAAAGTCAAGGTTTTATTAATGATTTCTGAACGAGGTTACAACAACGAGATTATGGCCCAGATCTCCTTTTACAAGATTCGAGGTCTCTGCTTAACGAGATTCGAGACCTCTTTGTTACAACGAGATTGCCGCTTAGAAACTACTAGCGAGATCTTTTTCTATTACAAGTTTTGAGGATTGCTATCTATCTAGCGAGGCTAGGGTCTTGTTGACGATGCCGAGATTGTAGCTTGCAAAGAGGCTTGCGGGATCTTTTGGGACTTTGAGATTTCTTTGAGCGACTTGAAGTCTTTTGATTGAGCATCTCTTGATGGTAGCGTGGTCTTTACGATGATTCCAACACGTCGATTTTCAACATACAAGATAGTTCTTGAGTTAGAGATGTTTTTCGACCCTTGCAACCTTCGATGTTCTCTTCTATTTATAGACGCTTGTGGAGCTTGGCTCTTGCCAACTTCCGATGTGGGACGCTCGAGATTCGGCCATTTAATTGGTCGAGAAGAACGTGGTCGATTATTAGTTGGGAGTTAGGTGGCTTTTGACTGGTCGAGCGGGGCGGGGGTGTCGACTTTTGAGTATGCGAGGTTTGTCCCCATTGCTTCTTGCGGTGAGCTGCCCGACTAACATCCTTATAAGCGAGATTTGCGATGTTTGGACCTCGTTCCCGCGATTTGGGGCTTGCGGGAAAAAGGACCTTGCTTTTTTGGATGGGTAGGGAAAAGATCTCGGGGACCTCGCTTATTTCTTTTACCTCGCGTTTCGTGCCCACTGTTCACACATCGTTATTTTACGCATCAGCAGATGGCATAGAGAGAAATCGATCGATGAAGAGCAGCGAGAAATTGATTGTGAAGAGCAGCGAGAAATCAATCACTTGGCTTTCCAATGTTGAGCAACCAAGAATCGATTGGAAGGGTTCCATTAGCAAGGATATATGAGCGGAAAATTCTTGATGGAGAAGGAGAATAAAATCCTAGGAATATATTAAAAGAACCCTATGAATATATATGAGCGGTAGATTCTTCAAACAGCTAACATGTAATTGATGGGGCGGAATATAATATGACATGGCATATGACGTGTTAAACATATCATGCCATGGCTTAAGGAAAATTTACATGTGGCAAAATCTGAGGTGGCGTATTCTCGAAACGATACGTGGCAAAAGATGATGTGGCGCAATATGGAGGCTCCAAACCTTATTGCTTTTATATATATATATATATATAGTAGATTATTGAAATGGCGAATTTCACAAAACCACCCGCAAAATAGTGATTTGTGCACTAAACCATCCGTAAAAACAGAAATTTCAGCAAACCATCCTTAAAATAAATCTGTTAGCATATAACCATCCCTAACTACAATATGTTATACTTCCGTTTAAAATCTAACTTCTAGCACCCAAACTAATTAATAAAACAAAAACAAAAAACAAAAAATCTGTAATCTAGCACCCAAAATAATTAATAAAAAAATCAGAAAATCTAAATAGATTTAACTCTTCTTCCTCCTTTCAAGTTGCTTCCATGGTGGACAAATCCCGCTCCTCCAACAGGCCTCCTTCAAGCAATACTCAAAGCCTTGCTATCAAGTGTCCCTTTGCAAATTTTTACTATCAAATCACCAAATCTCAACTTCAAATCTATTAATTTTTTACAATACAAACACAAAAAACCAAAACCTAGATTTATAAATTTTAAATGTTTTCATACCTTGAGAAATCGAAACAAAGCTCGAAAAACCAACACCTACCTTAATCAAGGTCAGAAAGAGTAATTCATCTCTTGGAGAAATTGAATCGATCTAATCAATTGGATTTCCCCCTCGTTCTTCTTGTTTACGCTGAATGGTTATTGGGAAAGAATGGTTTTTATAAGGGGATATGTTATTTAGAGAAGGACATAATTGTAATTTCATGATACTTAACAGACATGTAACAGGGGAAGGCGTTGGGATGGTCTTGTGCAAACAAATTTTTTTAAGGGTGGTTTTGTGAAATTTCCCCTTATTGAAACGAGGCCTTTTTAGATTGTATTTAGCTACTCAGTTAATTGAATACATAAGGATATAAACTCTTTTCAATTTGTTATATATCAATCAACTCGGAATTCTTTCATCATTAGCGTGCAACTCCGGAAATTGTTGCTAAACATGTCATCCACATACACCAAATATATACATAATCTTTTTATAGAGTAACGAGAGGCGCTTTTTGGGCAACCAAACCGTATTTGGTACATAAGGTGTCGCCTGATGCGTGGTCTAACACCACCTTCCTATTCTTCTCTCAAATTCCGCATAACAATATAAATTTCATCTTATAATGTGTTTTACAATTAGAGAAAATGTTTTGATTTAGTCTTGAATCGATGGATTGAGATTCTTATTTATGGGTGATGTAAGTAAAAAAAATTAATTAACATGCCATTTTTAGTATATATGTCTAACATAAAATTTGACACGTTCATCACTCTAGATCACTCCAAATCTCCTCTCTTCTATTTTTCTTTAATTTTTTTATTCTTTTAAATGCGGCTAATATATTCGAAGAATGCTATACGTCTCGCCTTTTTTTAGCGAGTTTGTATATCGCATACTGTGACCCACCTTCTTTAATAACTTTTATTTTCCTTTTTTCAATTTGAGGTTAAAAGTCACATTTCATCATTTTAGTGTACATTATTGAAACGAGGCCTTTTAGATTGTATTTAGCTACTTAGTTAATTGAATAAAGAAGGATATAAACTCTTTTCAACTTGTTATATATCAATCAGCTCAGAATTCCTTCATCATTTATACTTATTCATTACTCGTACAAAGATTAAAGCCAAGATAGATAAAACATTTTGTGCATCACCAAAAATATGTTTCAAAGTTCAAAATCACTTTTTGCTATTATTTTTTCTATCCATTAAACAAGCACAAGAATAAGAGTTTAACCACCACCAATAGTTCATGAGCATTTTATACTCGCCCATGCGGGACAGGCCTGTGCGTACGCATGGGGCATGTATTTTACACGTGCTTATTTTCATAGTATTTTTAATATTTTCTATATTGTATTTTTGCGAGTTAAGTTCGTAAAGTTAAAAAATTCGGGACATCCAATTATCTAAGAATTAATATGCAATAAATATATCAAATGTACATACCATAATTAACGACGATTACATTAGAATAGGAAAAATTACTTAAAATAATCCCAACTTTTACTCATTTATTCAAAATAATACCAACATTCACTTTCACTAGTTTTGATACCAATTTTTACTGTATTTATCAATATTGTTATGGGATTGTTTCCGATCGAAAAATCCGATAAAGTTGTTGATGTGGCAGTCGGATAAGGTGAATGGATTATTGGAATAAGGTGACTATTAATTTATTGCTGACTAGGATTTAAATTAAAAAAATTTCAGTTCCATTGTGAATAAATTCCGAACCCTAGACTCCAAATCTATTTTTGAGCCGACATCGGTGAACATGAAGAGCGATAACGAGGGGGATTTCTGAAGGGGGAACATCCACTGCAACATCTAGCCTAGGATCCACCACGAGTCCTGAAGGAGTACTTGGAACTGAAAAATATAAGTCCCCGAAGGGTCGGCTACTATCCTAGGCAAGCTAGATAACAAGCGGCAAAGGTAAGACGTGTGAAAACAATAATCAACAAACTGGCATTCAACAAGTAAAAAGGAAGAAAGCAAAACATAGTAGTCAAGCACACACCAACAGTTTACAGTCCACAAATCCAAACTAGTTAACCACACACAAACACAAACAAAACCACACACAAACACAAACAAAACCACACACCAACCTATTTTAGAAATGCAACTCTTCCCCCACCGTTGCTTTCCAAACTATGGCACTAACTCACATGCGCCCAAGTGCAGAGGAGGGCCATCTCACTCCTCCCAATAATCAACCTTCTAACCCCTGGTCAAGCCTCCACCGGAGCACTTGCCAAAAACAAATCAATTATTTTATTTTAAAATGGCCTGGTCGACACACGACCATGCCTAGATGCCTCTTCACCATCGACAATCATTGCACATGATCGTGCCGATTACGCTGCCAGCACAAAGAGAACAACCATTCCTTTTACGAGAAAACAGTTGAAATTGAAAGTGCATCACATCACACTAAGAAAAAATTTCATAAGAAGGAGCATATGCTTGGGAATAATTCCCAAAACCAATCTCACAATCACGGCATGAAATCTAACAAGACTAGAATAAAGCCAAGCAAGTTGAGAACGTCATACCTCGAAAGTGATCCTCGAATTTAGTACGGAATGTGACGATACTAGAGACCTACAAATCATAACGTTCACGGTTAACCGACTAACGGTGAGAAGTAACTTTCGATTTTAGGCAAACACAACTATAGTTGCCTCACCAAATGTGAGCCACCATACTTTCATGGTATCCAAATAGATATGATTTGACTTGATTCTACTATTCCTAACCCAAAATTAATGCACCAAACTCAAGAACCAACGTCAAACTACTTTTCTCAACCAACTAAGATTTCATAAATTAGCCTTAAACAACTCGAAACGTATAAGCTCAAGGGCAACAATTTCGAAGTCCAAGTTCCAAAGTGGAAAATGTCAAACCCCATTCTCAACACACACAAACATACACATGGATAAGTATTCGAATTTATAAAATTATGATCCAAATTCAGCACCCAATTCCAAGGCCTCCCAAAACAAAGGAGGTCGCAACAAAATCGATTGAATGTCCCCATACCAAACGAACCAAGACCTCCAAACAATTTATGATTTTAATTCTTAAATCGCCACTCGCATTCAAGAATGAATATAAACTAAACTAAAATTAGCTAACGATCTCAAATCCCCACGCGATAACAAAGTATAAATTCAACACAAATTATCCAGCTGATTTTGCAAACATAGCTTACAACATCTCCACAAGGTAAGATTGCAATCACTAACATCAACACATACTAGATCACAAGGAAAAAATAACACAACCATCAAACAAAATATCAAAATACGCAAATACGAGAGTAGAGATTCAAACAAAATAGAGCATTATTGTAAAAAATACAAGGCCAATCCAAGGAAATCCGACCTTTCAAATAAAACAAAGTCGAGCCACCTCTCCAAAGGAACAGAGGCTTCCCAAGAACTAGACTCCTCTGATCGTCTTTCTTGAACTCAAATGGTGCGAGTCTGCCTCGCTCTTGTTGGTGGTAAGTGGAGAGGCGGTTCAAAAGGGCGCCGAGCAAACCAGAACTCGCGGTAGTGATGAGCACAACACGAACAACGATCGAGTGTGGTGTGAGATCGAGACGGCGCGGCTCGACTGGACTCATTCCTTTCAGATTCAAATACCCACCGGCATGGGGTAAAGAACAACAAGACGAGGCTGGAACCAAGGGCCAGCGGTGGTTGAGCGACTGAAGACGAGCACGAGTAGGCTCTCAGAAATGAGGAAACGAGGAGGACAAGGGGAAGAGAGAACGACGATGAGACAACAGGGCGGAGAAAGCCTTACGGGCGATGGTCGTGAAAAGCTCGGGCTCTCTCGCTCTCGTTCCTTCCTGGACTGTTGAGCGGCGCTCAGATGAAAAGAAAAGCCAGAGTGGTAGAGATGGGTAAGGGTAGAATAGGAAGAGTGGGGTAGAAATGGGTTTGGGTTTTATTTGGGTTCAGGTCTCCTATGTTTTGGGATTTTCAGCCCAAACAACCAAGGGAAGGTGAAATTGTAATAAAAAGGAGGGAAATTGAGACAGAGGAATTAACTATCGGGTTTTCGAAAACCCGAGCATTAAAAGAATAAATTAATCTATGTAAGATATCATATTAACCTATGTAGGAGTCGAACCTATATCTTTATGCACAAGCACACCACTCTTCTATTTGAGCTAATAAGCTACTTGTACTAAGTTTATAAACGTAAATTATGAGAAAAAGTGTCAGGTAACTATCACAAAACTTCCATACTCAACTTAAAAGTATTACTTTTTAATAGTACACAAATTATAAACAAAAGTGCACACGATAACATCAAACGTGTAAGCTTAAGAACTTAATATTATGAAGAAGAAAAATATATGTCAACCACTTAGTGATGACAATGTTATCTTTTGTATGGCGACTTTCATGACGAACATCAAATGCAGAAGCAGATGTGTATCTTTAGTATAAGTCAATACCTTCATCCAAAGTGTTGAAAATTTGACCTTTATATGGTTTTAACTCAGATGGTCGCATGAGCAAGTAGTATGTTGTTTGCCCTTGAGATAGCTCAATGGAATATTTAATACCATTTTTAAGTGATTCCTCATTCAGAACATTAGTAGTAGAATTAATAGGCAAAGCCATATCGATAGTTGAAGAAGAGATTGATGTCCCCACTACAACATAAAGAAAAAAAACGTTAATTTAAATTAAGTAAAAGTGCATTATAAACTAGGAAATGTGCATGTCTAAAATGTTAGTTGAAATCGGTAAAAGTGCATTACAAATATATATAAAGTGTAATACAAAGTAGGAAAGTGCATTACATGTGATTAGTGTTCATTCCTATATCATTACCCAGTGTGCTGTAAGGTAGGTTGAGTGCGTTTCAAAATAGTAAAAGTGTATTGTAAAGTAGGTATAGTTCATTACAAAGTAGGAAAAAGGGCATGTTTATATGATTAGCAAAAGTTCACGACTATATTATTATTAAAAGTGCATTACAAAGTAGATATAATGCATTCCAGATATAGTAAAAGTGCAATGCAAAATAGATAAAGTGGATTAGAAAATTAGTAAAATCCAACCAATTCCGAATTTTCCCTTACTCTGAGCAACATAACACTCAAGTTGACTAATCTTGACAAATTAACACATAACACGGCCGATACACCTTGTCGGGTTCATGGATGTTGGTTTGTCGAAGGAACTCAAATCAATACTCGAAGTACAAAAACCATGACGAGGGCTAATGAAAACATTGATTTCAAAATTAACACATTAATACATATGAACGATTCGAAATTAACACACACAAACATCGATTTCGAGCTTAAAAGTCATCAATGGGGATTTCCAACATCAAAACCCTCTTTAGATGATTTAGAAGCCCTAGAATATCATATAAAGTAATGAAAATCCAAAAAGGAAGAACAAAGTACCAATTTCACTCATGATCTAGAGAAATTTTAGAAAAAAATCAATTGAATTTGTAGATGGTGAGAATGATGAAGCAGAGTGGAGTCGATTTCCCCAATATTGTCGAGCAGGAGGTTGAAGAAATAGTGAACAAAAAGAGACTTAAATGAATATTTTAAAAAAAAATCTTAAAATGACCAAATTACCTCGTTTAAATAAAACAAGATAAAACTCCTTATTTTTTTATGATACGAATGTGTTTTATTTAAACCAAATTCCTCATGAGGATATATATATATATATATATATATATATATATATATATATATGATTGAGATCAGGTGAGGAGGGCTTTTATCGTAGATAATTAGGAGGATTCTCAGCCTTTAGATTTAAAAAAAATCTAATGGATAAGATTTTTTAGAATTAAAAGAAAAACAAATAAATATATCCATATTTAATTTTCTCTCTCCTCTAATATCTCTCCCGTCTATGTAAGTGTTGATGCTAAACTTCCCCCTCATCTAATACATATTGAACAATTAAGAGATTGCAAATGAACATCTAAGTTATTTATCATGAACATGTATTATTATATTATGGATGAACAATAGTTTACGCAAATAATTGCGTCTCTCTACAGCTGAACAACTACTCATTAAGAATTGAACAACTACAACTATGAACAACTAATACCTAACAATGAACAATTAATCTCTCGCGTCTATATAAGCGTTGATGCTAAACTTTCTCCCTCATCTAATACATATTGAACAATTAAGAGATTACAAATAAAAAAGTAATGTATTTATCATGAACAAGTATTGTCTAATATTATGGATGAACAATATTCTAAACGCTAAACCCTAAAACCCAAAGTACTAAACCCTAAATAATAAACCCTAGATCCTAAACTAAACCCTAAAATCCTAAATATTAAACCCTAAACCCTAAATAGTAAACTCTAAACCATAAACCCTAAAACCTACACTACTAAACTGTTGGTGATTTGTGTCAAGTCATCAACTCCCTATTAGAGCATGTTGAGGTTTTAGAGTCATATTGGGAATGCCGATGGGTATATTGACATATATGACTTTCCATGGTTTAATTGTTATCATAAGATCCAATAGTTTAGTCGCACACCACCACCGAGACGTAGGAACCTCGTGTGCACCGTTGCATGGCAAGGGCGCGCCTAGTGTGTGGCGACGCACGGTGAAACGACGCGGTGCAAGCGCGGGGCTCGGCTTGGACCTCGGTTTTGAGGTTCAAGGCTCGGCGTTGGGTGTGGCGCGCCTAGGAGCGAACTTGAGGTTCATCTCAAGGTTGCAAGGGCGCGCCTAGGTGGTGCGATGGCACGGTAGGGCTAGGGACGCGGTTGCGAGGCTGCGGTGGAGCACTCGGCGCGCCTAGGGCACTTGTCCAAGGCGTCGAGTATGAATTGTGAGGCTAAGGTATGGTTTTGAGCTTGATCATTGAGTCTTATAACTTTGTGCATATTCTAATGTGAATTAGGAAGCTTCTCTAAGTGGTAGATGCTTCAAGCAAGAACCAAAGCTAGAGTTTAGCTTGGCACATAGTTAAATATGCTAGAAAGAAGTTTGAAAGTTTCATACTAGCTTAGAGTGATCTCTAGGAGCTTTGACAAGCTCAAGACTCATTGTATATGCTTTATAAGAAGCTCATGTAGCTTGGAACTAGCTCATGGAAGCTCAATGTAGCTCACACTAGCTCAAGTTAGCTCAACTAGCTAGAAATTCAGCTCAACCTAGCTCACACTAGCTCAAGCCAGCTCAACTCACTATAAGCTAGCTCATGGAGCTAAGGGGTAGTGACATTCATAGGTGACCTAGCTTGGCACCTAGCTATGCTAGCTAGGTGGTGGGGCTGGTGGGCCGCACATGCACACGCATGGCATGGGCTGTTGGCTTTGCCATTTGGGCCGTGTACATGGCTTATTGGATTGGATTTTTGGACTCTTTAATGGGCCTTTTATTTGCTAAAATGGAGATGCATTTGGAGTCCAAGGGGGATGCACTTGGACGCCCCATTTGATGACAAGGAGAGAGGGAAAGGTAGTTATAACCGAATCCCTAAAATCACTCTCGGCCACCCGTATGTACAACCGAAGTAACCGCCTCCCTTGGCATTTTTTTGGAGGTTTCTCACGCCTATAAATAGGCTATTATGTCGGCCTTTTGGACATGGAACACGTGAGGAAAAATCAGAAACCTATCCACAAAAATTCGGTGAAGACAACACACTACAAGTCGAGTAAGACTAGTTGTGTTGGAGGGCACATACACGAGTGGTTCGAGTTCGAGAGTGGCATCATGGATCGAAGTTCTTCTTCAAGAAAGAAACCTCAAGATGCATGGAGTGGGCAGTACGTTCAAGTCAAGGACGAACCCCAAGCATCCATGGAAGACGACTTCATTGAAGTGAAGATCGAAGAGGAATCGATAGACTCGAATAAGGTACGCTTGTTCTCAATGGTTGTGTCTTGCCAACACTTCCATTGGTTTGTTTAATTACGTTTTATCCCACAACGGTATTGCACAACCCTTGGCATGGAATAGGGGCAATATACGTTGAAGGAAAGATAGGTCTAACCTTTCGACTCGTAATCTTATCCAAGTCAACTTACAAAAGTAATAAGGGGTCGATGGTGATTGCCTTCATGGCCTACACCCACGAGCCTATCCTTCGATGGATCTACTCGTCATGCCTTGATTATCCTCGTGGATCTACAAGGATCGACTTTCCTTCAACAAGACAAGCAAACACTTTAAAATGATTGCATGCAAACCCTATTAGTCGACAACTACGAAAACCAACATAAACCCTAAATACTAAACCCTAAACCCTAAATAATGAACCCTAAATACTAAATAATGAACCCTAAATAGTAAACCCTAAGATACTAAACCCTAACCCCTAAATACTAAAGCCTAGCCATAAACCATGGTGTAGGGTTTACTATTTGGGATTTAGGGTTTAGTATTTAGGGTTTAGGGTTTAATAATAGGATTTAGGGTTTACTATTTAGTATTTAGGGTGTAGTACTTATTGTTTCAGGGTTTGTTATTTATGGTTTACTATTTAGGGTTTAGGATTTGTGATTTAGTAATTAGGGTTTAGTATTTAGTAATTAGGGTTTAATATTTTATAGTTTAGGGTTTAGTATTTATGGTTTTATGGTTTAGGGTTTACTATTTAGGTTTTAGGGTTTACTATTTAGGATTTAGGGTTTAGTATTTTGGGCTTTATGGTTTAGTGTATGTAGTTGTTCATTTACGAATAAGTAGTTGTTCATTTGCAAAGAGGCATAAATACGATAGTGCTTGCGTAGATTATTTGATTATCCACCTTATAATAATTGTTCATGATCATTACATTACTTGTTCATTTACAATATCTCAATTGTTCAATTTATATTAGAGGAGAGAGAAAGTTTAGCATCGACGCTTATATAGACGCGAATGATATTAAGGAGAGAGAATTAGATATGAATTGTTCATTATTAGGTATTAGTTGTTCATTGTTGTAGTTGTTCAATTGTAAATGAGTAGTTGTTGAGTTGTAGAGAGACATAATTATTCAATATAATAATACTTATTCATGATAAATACATTACTTGTTCATTTGCAACCTCTTAATTGTTCAATATGTATTAGATGAGAGAGAAAGTTTATCATAGGGTTTACTATTTGGGGTTTAGGATTTAGTATTTAGGGTTTAATTAATATTAGGATTTAGGGTTTACTATTTAGGTTTTAGGGTTCAGTATTTTTTGTTTCAGGGTTTGGTGTTTATGGTTTACTATTTAGGGTTTAGGATTTATGGTCTTATGGTTTAGGATTTAGTAATTAGGGTTTAGTATTTTATGGTTTAGGGTTTAGTATTTATGGTTTTAGAGTTTAGGGTTTACGATTTAGGGTTTAGGGTTTAGTGTATGTAGTTGTTTATTTACGAGTAAGTAGTTGTTCATTTGCAAAGAGACATAAATACGATAGTGCTTGCGTAGATTATTTGCTTATCCACCTTATAGTAATTGTTCATGATCATTACATTACATGTTCATTTACAATTAAAGCAACACTCTTTTAGGAACTACTTGGGGTACTTGACTCTGATAGCCAAGGCCAGGACGATCTCAGTAATTCAATTATATTAGAGGAGAGAGAAAGTTTAGCATCGACGCTTATATAGACGCGAATGATATTAAGGAGAGAGAAAATTAGATATGAATTGTTCATTATTAGGTATTAGTTGTTCATTGTTGTAGTTGTTCAATTGTAAATGAGTAGTTGTTGAGTTGTAGAGAGACGTAATTATTCAATATAATAATACTTGTTCATGATAAATACATTACTTGTTCATTTGCAATCTCTTAATTGTTCAATATGTATTAGATGAAAGAGAAAGTTTAGCATCAACGCTTATATAGACGAGAGAGATGAATTGTTCATTGTTAGGTATTAGTCGTTTATTGTTGTAGTTGTTCATTTGTAAATGAGTAGTTGTTCAGCTGTAGAGAGACGTAATTATTTGCGTAAATTATTGTTCATCCATAATATGAAAATACTTGTTCTTAATAAATACTTTACTTGTTCATTTGCAATCTCTTAATTGTTCAATATATATTAGATGAGAGAGAAAGTTTAGCATCAGCGCTTATATAGATGCGGGAGATATTATAGGAGAGAGAAAATTAGATATGGATAGATTTATTTGTTTTTATTTTAATTCAAAAAAATCTTATCCATTAATTTTTTTTAAATCCAAAGGTTGAGGATCCTCTTAATTATCTACGGTAAGAGCCCTCCTCACTTGATCTCAATCATATATATATATATATAATTCAATGTAGATAAATAAATGGGTGTTGGAAAAGATAAAAGTGAAAAGAGAAACTCATGATTAAAATGGTTAATTATGAAAAAAGAACATGAAAGATTATAGATGATGTGAAAAAGGAGAAAAATACAACAACAACAACATCTACCTAGGGGGATCCCGACATGAGCATGATCTTGGGGATCGAGATGTATGCACCGTTGCCTCGAACCGAAGTTAGGGAGGGTATATCTAGCGGGCCCAACAATAAAAAGAGGGGGAAAACACGCGACTGAAAACTGAGAGGGGAAGGGAAGGGTCGAAGGGGGTAAGAACAGAGACAAAAAGAAACGCATGCAAACCAAAATAGCGATAAAAGAAAACTAAAACAAACAAGGAGGGAAAAGGGGCACTCCTTCAGAGGCGATCTTCCTTTCGGGTCTTCCCTTCTAACGCTCCACCATTGTAATCTTCTCGCGCCACTGCTCCCTACACATGGCCACCTCTACTAAAACTGCTAGAGTAATGAGGTCTTACTTTATGACTTCCTTCCAACTCTTTTTTGGCATACCCCTTTCCATGCGTAACTCCCCCGATATTAGACTTTCGATCCTCCGGACCAGGGCATCTGGAGGTCTCCTTTGTAAGTGCCTGAACCATCTTAGCCTCGATTCTCTGATTTTCCCCCCTAAACTAGCGACTCCCACCTTGCTCCTAATCACCTCATTCCTAATCTTGTCTAATCTCATGTGCCCACACATTCATCTCAACATTCTTATCTCTACTACCATCAACTTTTGCTCTTACGCCTTTGTAGTCGGCCAACACTCTGCCCCATACATAATCACTGGTCTAACCATAGTTTTGTAGAACTTGCCCTTCAACTTGAGTGATACCTTTCAGTCACATAGCACTCTCGAAACACCCTTCCACTTCTGACAACCCCATTGGATCCGGTGTCTAATATCCTCTTCCACGCTCCCATCACTCTACACCTTTGATCCTAAATATTTGAACATCTCCTTTTTTTCCTATGACATCTCCTCCTAAGCGTACTTCCTCTTTTGACTCTAATTCTTGGCTGAACTTAAACTCCACATACTCTGTCTTTGTCCGACTCAACTTAAAACCCTCTGTCTCGAGTTCTCTCTCCAAGATTCTAACTTTCTACAAACTCTCTCCCTCGACTCATCCACCAGTACAATGTCGTCGATGAATAACATACACCACAATACATCTTCTTGGATCTCCCTCGTTAGAACGTCCAACACGATAGCAAACAGAAAAGGGCTCAAGGCCGATCCCTTGTGCAACCCGACCCCACTTGGAAATACTCTGTGCTACTCCCGGGGTGCACACACTTGTCAACGAGCCCTTGTACATATCTTGTAGAATTCTATTATATGTCCTAGAAACCGCTCTAGCTTGTAAACATCTCCACAACAACCCTCTAGGCACCATGTCATAGGCCTTTTCTAAATCAATATAGACCATGTGTAGGTTTTTCCTCCTTTCACTGTAAGCCTCTACCAATTGTGTGATCAAGTGAATGGCTTCAATTGACGACCACCCTGGCATAAAACTAAAATAGTTCTGTGGCACGGAGACTGTTCTCCTTAACCTAGCCTCAATCACTTTTTCCCATACTTTCATAATGTGACTGAGGAGCTTAATAACTTTGTTATAATTGCTGCATTATTACACATCGCCTTTATTTTTGTACAACTAAATCAAGCTACTAAGTCTCCACATACTCCTCAAACATCCTTTATATCAATTTATAAGACTTAAGGTGTCCTAAGTTTAAGAGACTCTTTTTAAAAAAAAAATTATAGATGGATTGTTATTACTTTTTTAATTTTAATTTAATAGGATTTACTTTTTTACAACAATAAAATAACTTTAAAACACTACTACTAAAGAACATGTCAACTCGTGTTTTTTTTCTTGAGTTTTATAAATCTGACGTATTTAGGCCTATTATCTCCCCCATATATTCCCTTTCATCCCAATCGACCTTCTTTCTCCCTCTCTCTCGACTGGGACTCGCCGGATTTGACCCTGCTTTTATTTCCGTCCACCTCTCAATCGTAAGTGATCTTCGAGTTTTCGCACAATCGTGCTTTGTGCTATTTCGATGTATATACTTCTTCTCAAATTCCACTGTTTAATTACCCGCTGGATTTGCTCGTTCAATCTGCGTGTCTCTATAATTCATGCCTACAACCACAATACTAGATTAATCAGAAAATTTGCATCTTTTTTCTGTCTTTTCTTTTGGTTTATCTATACGGATTCAGTTTTTGGGTGGCATGATTTGATTTGATGGCGGAGACTGAGATCTGGTTTAATTGTTGACGCGGTGGCCTCAAAGAAAACTCTTTTTGGTGTTTCATTACTGTTTTCTTTCTTCAGCTGTTACTATCTAGCTTCTACATTCTGATGCAAAGTTTATGTCTTCTAATTGTATTCTTCAGCAAATTATAAAATGGCTTCCAACTCAGACAACAATGCCCCAGTATCGGGAGGTTCAGGTAGCTTCAACATTATTTTGACTTTATATTGCTCTCATCTGCTTTTTTTTGCGAAATTCCGTTTGGTGTGATTTATTGTGCTCTTCCCAATATGATGCCCTTATTGCCCTAGATTCTTCAGTAATCCACGTGGTGGGCTTTTACTTTAGGATTTGTCTAGTGTAATCATGTATTTTGATGTCATATTTCTGCGTTAAAACACTCAATACATGATATTATGCTCCAATAATAGTATTTTTCAGGTAGTTCTAGTTCTATATTATGTATTCAGCTGAAGTCATAAGGATTGATGTATATTTGTGTAATTTTACAACTTAGAGCAACTTAAATTGCTAAAACGGAGCATATCTGACCTTTTTATTAAGCAAGATAGAATGATAAATTACAAGATAGAGTAGGTGGCACCACTTTGAAATGTGAAAAACTTTAGGCATCACGTAGAGAAGTCAGAACCACCGGGTACCACGTGGAATTTCCTTTATTATCCATATCTGTAATCTGTTCAATAGCCAAATAATTACTGATTCATTTTCTGTAGAGTGTCAATTGTTTCTTCAGTTTTACCTAGTTTTTGGCAGCTAATATAGATTGTAGGCAATCATGCAACCACACATGTTTTTTCTTGCTACTGATGTGACGTTCTGTAGCTCATCACTGCTGAGATTGAAATTGCTAATTTGCTATGTGTATTGCGGGCACCTAGTTGGTGTTTTTTGCTGATACTATCTTTCATTATAATTGATTTTGGTCAGTTTCATAGTTAATTTTAAATCTGTTTTTTTCCTCCTTAGATGACAAACCAGGTTCGGGTCCTTCTGGAGGTAATAAGAGTCCCAAGTCAGAGGCATCATCTGCATCAGAAGCCTTGGGGGCAAATCCTTTTGATTTCTCAGCAATGTCTGGGCTACTTAATGTACGTTTCTTTTTCCCCGATTATATGATTAATGCATGCAATACTTGGTTACTGCAAGCCTTAACTGAATTTTCTAATATTAAGACTTTATTTTATGGAGTTTATTTCACACATGTTGGATATACCATAGTTCTTTTTATGGCTCAAGATAAACTGCAATTACGGTGAACCCTCATTGCATACTGCCTTATGTATTCGTATCTTTAAAGTTCTTATAGAGTACATTGGTCTTGATTGGTGCAGGACCCAAGCATTAAGGAATTAGCTGAACAAATAGCCACTGATCCCACTTTCAATCAGATGGCTGAGCAGCTTCAGAAAACATTTCACGCTGCTCCTCCTGAAGAGGGGATTCCCCAGTTTGATCCACAACAGTATTACTCCACAATGCAGCAGGTTATGCAAAATCCCCAGTTCATGACCATGGCTGAGCGTCTTGGTAATGCTTTGATGCAGGTAATACATCCCTCTTGGACAAACTTTAAAACCATGTTTTTCCATGTACTAAAACTGTTGCATTTTGAAATTATGAATCCAAACTTTGAATTCTTACAGGAACCGGCAATGTCAAGCATGCTTGAGAATTTGGTTAACCCAGCACAAAAGGAGCAGTTAGAAGAGCGAATGTCAAAGGTCAGAGAAGACCCTTCACTAAAACCCATCTTGGAAGAGATTGAGAGTGGTGGTCCATCTGCCATGATGAGGTAATAATAATTAATAAGATAGCTGTTATAACTTTAAGATATGGTTGTTTTGCATTTATTTAAACTCTTGAGTGTTTTGTTTGTAAAGGTACTGGAATGATCAAGAGGTTCTTAAGAAGTTGGGTGAAGCAATGGGTTTTGCAGCTTCAGGGGAAGGAGCTCTAGATCAGAGTGTAGCCGAAGAGGCAGAAGAGGCTGGAAATGAAGAGGAGTCCATTGTACATCATACTGCTAGCATGGGTGATGTGGAGGTATATCTAGCATCTAGTGACTATCCTGTGTGATGTTGATGTAGAAGTCTCAAAATAAAAAAAATGTTTTCTTTCATGTAGAGAAGATTTACATTTAAATTTTATATGATAATACTTTTTCTCATCAATGTGATAGAGTTCTTTGTGTTGTGGTAAACAATGTTATGGAAGTTGTGCTGTTAATATTGTTCAGGGTTTGAAGACTGCTATAGCTTCTGGTGCTGACGTCAATGAGGAAGATTCAGAAGGAAGGACCGCATTGCATTTTGCATGTGGGTATGGTGAGGTATGTGTATTTTTTTTTTTTTTGCTTTTGTTATAACTTATCCCTGCTAAACTGTTATGGCTAATTTTTCAGTTTCCATCTTTCTTTGACCTATTGGAATTGTCTTATGTTTAAAGCTGTTTCTGCTGCTATAGTTCAATTGATCCAAAGTTGTAAAATGACTAGTTAACCTGAGTATTTAGTACACCCAAAAGATACTGACAATATTGTATGAAATTCTGATGTGAAGTTACTATGTTTGTGATTTGAATTTCTCGGGAAGATATATCATTAGCTCATGCTTGTTTTCTAGACTGTATCAATTCACCTCTTCCATTTTTTTTTTTGGCTCTTACACTGATATATATTTAAATTTCTTCCAGATCAAGTGTGCTCAGATGCTTCTTGAGGCTGGAGCAAAGGTGGACGCATTGGATAAGAACAAGAACACCGCTCTTCACTATGCAGCTGGCTATGGCAGAAAAGATTGCGTGGCTCTTCTTCTGGAGAATGGGGCTGCTGTGTAAGCCAAATCCTGAGTTTTTTTCAAATACAAATAATTTTGATCTGACTCCCCTGAATTGGAACCTTGACAATTTCTAAATGCTGAAAATTACTGTGTTACAGCACACTGCAGAACATGGATGGTAAAACTCCAATAGACGTGGCAAAGCTGAATGACCAACCTGAAGTGGTCAAACTCTTGGAGAAAGACGCATTCTTGTGATTGAATGGCCTGCCTAGTCTTTTATTCTGCTGCGCATCATTTGTGATCTTCAATATTCTGCAGTTTCTTGCAGGACTCATTGAGAGGGAGAGGGAAAGGGAAAATGCAAAAAAAAAAAAAAAAAAAAAAGAAAAAGAAAAATCATGAATTCAAGTATTTATTTAATTATTTTGTTGTGTAAGATTTTATGGATTTGTTTGGCACAAGTTGTTTTAAGTGCCTTGCGGTTTTTATGCTACATGTGCAATTTTTTTTGGCTTGTGTACCTTGTTGTAAGAGTGAAGGCTATGAATTGTCTTGCAGGTAAGGATGGTCATGTGTAAGACAAATTAAGTACTTAGTATTGACCATATAAGAAGCGTTTTTATAAGACAAAAGAAGTGTGTCGCAATAGCGAACATCGTCTTCATTCCTAACTAACATATGTACATTTCACCAAAAAACTGAAAAATACCTTTAACTAAATTCCAAACCGGCCATTACCAATTATTAGCATAAATCGCTAAGATAAAGAGATAACTTTTAAGAGCTTGAATCTAAATCAATGTTTTTCACCTGGTAGAAGAAAGTCTGCCTCTGTGGTTAAATTTGATTGATTAGAGTCTCTATAGTAGTACAAAGACCTTTACAAGATGATTATTTAGCCTAATGAAGCCCGATTACTTCAGCTAATGAGGGCCCATATATCTTTGCTTCCAGTGATCAAGCTGTACACCTTACGTTTATTGTAAGCTGTGTGATTTATAGATGAGTAACGTAGAAATTAAGTTGCTAATGACGTTTAAGTTTAGTCTTTATGTAGTCCTCCAAAAAAGTTAATGTAACTATCATCTGTCACTAATTTCAGGTAATTGGTTGCTCTATTATTGGTATTTAAAGTACAATTTTTCTAACCTATGCCCTAAGGCATAGGTTAAAAGCCTTAAAATGAAAGTATTTTGTTAAGCTTTATTAGATTTGGTTTAAATAATTTTTTCACTAGGGTTTATTAATTTCTTTTTAGGGTTTTAGTTTATAACAATAGAATGCTTAACCTATGTCCTTAGGGCATAGGATAGAAAACCGTTAAAAGTAAGCCTCTCCGGCTTCTCTATTCAGTTGATTTATTGCTTATATGGTTTGTTATTTTTTTTAGATTGTCTTTTCTTGTCGGTTTGTCCGGCTACTGAGTTTTGTCTCGATCTATTATATCTGGTAATTCAAATTCTTTCCTTATAAAAACTTATATAACTTTACTTCTTTGGTTGAATTCGTAAAGCATAATTCCAAGTAATTTAATTCTTGGGAAGTTATTTTCTATAATTTCTAATTCATAGGAATTTAGAAATTATGTTTGATTTAAAACTAATTTCTAAAAAATTACAGGGATTGAAAATCTTCAATCAATACATTTATTTAAGGATTTTTCTAACATGAGTGTGTCTATGAACACACGTTAATAATACTATGTAGGCAGTAACAAGTTTAGAACTATGAAATTAGTATTTTTTTTATAGAGCTCACCCTTTTCAAATTAGTGAATAGTTTAAACTTATTAATATGTGACCATAAACACACATTAGATTAACACTAATTAAATTGACCTAAAAAATGAAATTGGTGTTAATGTAGTTGGTTCAATTGGTTAACACTAAATTGACCTAAAATAAACAATGAAATATTTCAACTTCCTGAAATATATTTATTATCCAAACAACTACTAACACTTAATTGACCTAAAATATGAAACTCAAACCAAAGAACCATGCTTATTAAGGCTGGGCCAGATGTTTTTACTGAAAAGTGAACTAAATGAGATAAGTATGAATAGTACTAGACTAAATTTAGACCCAATCTTTCTTTATAAATCTCATTATTTATTTATAAGAGAGTTGTAATTAAAAACCTTGCAATATAATTATAGCTTCAACTTGGAAGGTCTCCGTCTCTCTTTTTATTAGAGTAGTTGCCATGGCTGAGCTGTCGGCAAATGAAATTGAGCTTGACTTCCCATGCACCTGCTTCTCACAAAATTGAACCAACTGCATTCCTATCCTAACTATAATAAATTTCCTATATTTCCATTATTCTCCTATCCTATTTTATCTAATCAATCTAGTTTAATTAACCAATTGAACCAACTACATGCATTAACACCAATTAAGGGTCAGGTTTTAATTCATAATTATAATGATTCTTCTACCACTCATGAGTCATGATGGTTTTGAAATTTAAGACCTATCAAGAAAAGGCAACAAATAAAGAATCGTAATAATATTGAACCACCCTTATTATTACTTGAATGTCATAGTCTACTCCTCGTAAGCTTGAGGGCTGAACAATAATTTCATAAAGATTGATGAGTTGCTGATTAATTAGTTTGTTATAGTACCTCCAATAATATTGTATACGGTGACATATATTGCGAAATTCGCTATGACATTGTGGCCGCTATCTTTTAGTTTACATTCAAATATCACTTCGGGCACGCTTTTTAAGAATATATATTTTTTAGTCTCTCCAAGATTACTTAAGAGCTAAGTAATACCGACACGAATTTTGAGGAATCTTAAAATAACAAAATTATAATTGAGAAATAATGAATTAATAACAGCCGCACGATAGTAAATCAAGCGGTCTGAAAAAAAAGAAATTATTATAACCACACGATAGTAGAACAGCGTATTTTTAACTAATTGGATGGACGAGATCAAAAGTTAGGCATGCCCTTTTATAATAGAATAGAAGAAGAATAGATATAAGAGCCCACCCACATCAAAGCAGTTTGGTGTCGGCAGAGAGAAGATTAAAAAAAATCCCCGCTAGCTCTGCATTTGAGACCTCCAGCCCCTTACAGTCTTGGCCAGAGAAAATATGATAAAGAGAAAGTTGAACTTTGGCGGCCGCAGAATAAGAACAAGCACCGCCGAGCAGACGATTGCCACCCCAACGACGTCGTTTACAGCCCCCAGGGAGCTGGATGAAGACATGGAGTGGGAGATGCGACCCGGCGGGCTGCTGGTTCAAAAGAGGACCGACAATGTGGCTAGCCCGACCCATCTCATCCGGGTTCGGGTGGTTTTCGGGCCAACCCGCTTCGAGATCTCCGTTAACCCCCAGGCCACTTTTGGTACGTACATACATACGCAACTGATCGATTCATTTCTTCTTCTTAATTACTAAGAAAATGAAAGGGTAAAGTTGTAATTTGAGCGATTGCGTACAGGGGAGCTGAAGAAGCTGCTGACAGCGACGGCGGAGTGCGGGCTAGAGCACTGGGAACAGAGGCTGGTATTCCGGGGGAAAGAGAGGGAGGACAAGGGCTTTTTGGACATTTCAGGGGTGAAGGATCGCTCTAAGGTCGTCCTCATCCAGGATCCCTGCAGCCGCCAGAAGCGCATCATCGAGATGCGCCGGAGTGCCAAGATCCAGCGCGCCCGCCGTGCCCTCGCCGACGTGTCCGCCGAGGTTGATCAACTGGCCCAACAGGTCATTAGCTTTTCTATCCTTTTTTTTTTTTAAATTCTATGCTGTATTAAAAATTTGGAGGCTTTTTTATTTGATAAAACTGAAAATAAAAAGCAGTGCGTAGTAGTAGTTGATGCATGTGGGTCTGGAATGATTGAATCAAGGCAATGTGGGCTGATTGGAGTGGAGAGACGTGAGTGACAGCGTTATAGCTAGCTAGTGCCACACCGACTGACATTCGGATTGTCTGATACGAGACATGCTATTTACATTGTTATATCGTAACGTATAATATTAGTACTTTACTTTATTATATATAATACATCTAACATTATAATCACACGAGGAAAGAAAAGTGTGTTTATCCCAACAACAGCATCTAGTTTGGCTCTACCTTTTAAGCTTCAACCCGATTAATCCCAGGTTGGTTATGATTAGGAATTACTCAGTGAAATTAACCCAATTTAATAAATCACTTTGAGAGTACGGTTGATATATTTATCTGTTTCGACAGGTGGCAACGATGGAGAAATCGATATCAAAGGGTGAAAAGGTGCCGGAAATTCAGATCACAACCATGATTGAGATGCTAATGAGGCAGGCCATCAAACTTGACGCCATTTCTACGGATGCCGAGATCTCTGCTCTCAAGAGTTTACAGGTACTACATATATAGATGTATATAATTCTTAGTTCGATCACTTTTTTTTAGTTAATTAACCAATTAATATATATAAAGGTAGTGTGAAAATGATATATAAATGAATGATCAGGGAAGAAGAGTGCACAAGTGCGTTGAAACGCTAGACTTGCTGAAGATAGCGAATGCCAAGTTGAAGGCAGCTGTAATTGTAACCACAAAATGGGAAACATTTGATCCTCCTACACCCCCAACTCCTCACTGGAACCTTCTTGATTGATTTTTTCTAGCTCTTCCCCACCCCCACGTACTATTATTGGTTGAATCATACGTACGTGTAATTGCTTGTACGTTTTGTTTGTATTCACATATATGTATATGTAGGCATGTACCTTTATTCAACCTACTCAACCTCCAAATGTGTATTTGAAGTTCCTTTGGTGGTGTATGTTGAAAGTAGATACGATTGAGCCCACCAAAAACTAAAGCGGACATCAAACAAGAATATAAAAGTTTTTCATGAATTAAGAAGAAGAGATTGATAGATCTTAGATGAATTTGAGTAAAATCATCTGTGAGAGAGGAAGAGAATCAGAGATCGAGAAAGGGAATTTTTTTATGGCAACCATGCTCTCAACTTTGATTCTACCAAATATAGGATATTCGGGTAACCGACTAACTTTAGTCTCACGGGGCATAAAGCCTTATTTACACAAAATAAAATTATAAAGAATAGAGAGAAAGTGCTAAAGCATAAGTTTAAAGGATCTCGATCAACACCCCCAAAAGAGTTAGTGAACTGATTCACAACTCCTAGTTTGAGTAACGACTTCTTAGCTTGATCAAAACTTACAACATTTGTGAACAAATCTATTAGCTGCTCCTTTGTACTTGCATACTTTGCTTCTAGCTCTTTGTGCATAGCCTTATCTCTCATTAGGTGACAATCAACCTCAATGCATGTGTTTCGTCCTCTCATGAAACACATGATTTTTGGTTATGTACATGCAACTTGGTTGTCAGAAAACAACTCATTAGGTTCAATCTCATAAATTGTCAAATCTTAACAAATCAAGTTATCTCACAACACATAGAGGCCATAGATCTATACTCAGACTCAATAGTAGACATGGTTACAAAGAATGTTTCTATGTTCTCTAAAAAATAAGAGATTCTCCCAACAAGATGCAAAATCGTGTAATTGATTTTCTTGTCATGGGACATGATTGTCAATCTGCATCACAAAATGCATGTAATTTCAAGTCACTTCTGCTAGACAACAACAACCCTTGCCCTGGAGATGTCCACTACAAAAAGGCAGATTTAGCGACCACAAAAGTGGTCTTTGAATCGATTTAGCGACTATTGTGGTCGTTTAAAGGCCGATCGCTAATCGATTAGCGACCACTTGATCGCCGATATTAGCGACCACCAGAAATTTGTGACCACATGGTCGCCACTTCTTGGCTCGGAGCCAGCGACCAAGTGGTCGCTAGTGCTCGCTAAATAGCGGCCACCTAGTCGCCAAATCTGGTCATGATTTGGCGACAAGTGGTTGCTATTTCGCGACCACTAGCGATCACGTGGTCGCTGGCTCTGAGCCAAGAAGTGTAGTCGATGGTGATGATGCAGGCAAGGGTCAGCATCGGAGCTAGAGCATTGTGGCTTGCGATGAATCGGCTCAGGAGAGATTGTGTCACCAATGCGGTGCTCTTGGTGTGGCTCCTAGTGACAAGGTCATTCGAGCGGAGTTGCATGACTTGTTCCTCTTCGATAGCGTTCATAGTAGGCAAGGTCACATCAAGTTCCCTTTAGCTTTTGGAAACATATTCGTCTTCATCATCCTCGAGATCAGACACTTGCTAACATCTTCTTCCTTGATCTTGCTTGGAAAACTCTCTTTGCTCACTTTCAGCTATGCTCACTATTCACTCACTCAAAAGAGGCACAAACCCCTAGGTTGTATCTTTCTTCTTATTGTGAGTGAGTTTTGGCACTTGCCCTTACAAAGGACGTAATTACACTTCTATCCTTAGACCTCCGTGCCCTTGTGTGCTGGCTTCACTTATGAATGTTTATGCCCTTCTTCCCTTGATGTACAAGACACTCCGGCAAATGATATCTTTGCCCCTTTTTCAACTTGACACCCAAGACTGACTTCGTTAGGAAACGATTCCATAGGTTTGCGCTTCATTTCCTTTTTAGTTCTTGTAAATCTATATTTCCTCAAAATATTTAGATAAGTATATTAGTTTTTAATGGCGTTTGTTATCATCAAAACTTATAAAAGGATGTTATTCCATTATTTGAAAAGTGTCCGTTCGTAATACTATTCCAACATGGGACGTTTAAAAAAAGTAGTTGAATATACACAAACATGTGGTCAATATGAACTTGTGTTACAACAGCAAACAGTCCGTTTTGGTTGATTTAACATCTTCTTGGACAATGCTTTTACATTAACCTGTCAACTTTCAAACTTAATTTACTGACAGTCTAACAAGAAGGCAACACTAAATGTAATTACTAAGTACCAAACACATGTACCACAGTTTATGATCGTGTAAATTCACAATTAAATGATGTTGAAAAAACCCAAAGAAAAGAAAAATCTGTACTGTGCACTTCTACACAAACATGCACCTGTTCAGACTTGAGACACTAGAACTATAAAAACAGAACACAACAAATCACATCATGTCCTTCATAAGCAAACCAACTAGGTAGTGGAAAATTCAACCTAGCTATCTAGCTATTACACAAAAGAAGAAGTCCTAGAGAATGCAGCGGAGGCGTCTTCAAACTGATCTTCATCTGCCTTATCTGAGGATTGCAGGCTGGGAGGGATAAAGCTCCTGAAAATTTGGTCCATATCAGGAGCCTCCAGCTTCCCTGCCACAACCTCCAAAACGGGGAGTTCAAAAGCGCCGTAAAACTTCTTTCTGCAGACGAACGCGAAGATGAGGGTGATGATGGGGAGAGGAAAGAGTATGGGCGTGTAGTAGAAGATCTTGATCCCAAAATAGCCCACCATTGTCACTTGGTACAGCAACAAAGCCGCTACCACACGCAAGTGCATGTGTGGCCACATCCTCCCGTACACTTTAAGCGCCTGCGTTTATATGCAACCAACATATTACATGTACATATACGTATATGTATACAAGTTGAGCTTAAGCCCTAAAACCTGAAGAATTATAACCTACCTGGTTCCTGAGAACAAGCCACCCTAGGCCGAAGTACGCCAAGCCAAAGACGATGATCATTGGAGCAATGACAGAGTAGCAAATGACGATTGTGAGAATAAGCATATCAGCAGGGAATCTCGTAGCGTAACTAAGATCTCCTGGAGCCCAGGCTTGCTTCACGTCCTCTTCGGTCTTGCACAAGTACTTTACCTTCAAATGGTATATTATAAGTGGGATTAATCGTGATAGCTCAAGCCCGTACCCCACAAAGAACCTGAGAAATGAAAACCATATATGTTTGTCAATAACAAACCAAGCGAGATCACCTAATCCCAAATCTATTAATTTCAAGCAATTAAAACAACTAATTGGGTGCCACTCACTTCAGAGCGACGTAAGTCAAGAAGAAGGTCGCGTTGCCAGGAAGGCTCGTTGCAAGCAATTGAACGGTCTTGTTCGGGCTCTTCTCGACCTGCTTTAAGTTGGTAAACAGAGTTCCACCAAGCGTCACTCCAATGAAAACGTTCAATACCGTGAAGTAGAAGTACTTGCCAGAGGTAGCCCTGATGACGTGACCAATAGAAGGGATTCCTTCCATCTTGGACAGAAACATAAGCAGTGTAGGAAGCAATGCCAAGAAGACTATTAGAGCAATCTGCGGAAGGTAAGCTTGGAGCACAGTATTCAAAACCCTTATCTTCACAATTGGCTTCACGAAAGGAAGTAGCTTCACCAGATTATCCAGCGTTGTCAGTGCAGAGATGAACGCAATTGGTATCGTGTAAAACAAGATTGTAAGAGCAACAAGGAAATACACAACATATTTCCTTATCTCCCTCCCATAATAGTTAAGAGAGAGATTATTCCATATGATCTGGCGTGGTTCTGGAGCTTCCATAACTGTCCACGTGTCAACCATTCGAGCGTGTATACTCTGTGCTGCTGAAGCAGCCGAAACTCGGCTTGTAAAGAAAATAATGGCTGAAGAAAGCTGTTTGTCCTTGATGGTGACTTTTTGCTCAGCTTCCAACTTGGCAACAAGTTCACCAATCTTCTCGTTCAAGTATTCAATTGTATCAACCTTCTTACCAACTAAGCCGAGGCATCCGGTTCGGTTTGTTGGTGGTTTGCCATCGGGATTTCCAACGGTTTTTGACTTTGCGTGTACAGCCTTTGCGCGCTCAAGCTTCTTCTTGCAGTCTTCCAACTCTTCCCAGATTTTGTTTACCTTTTTGTTGTCTGTGACGATAATTGATCTGTAGAAGGTTTCAGGGTAAATTGATCTGAAGAAGGTGTCAACTTGTTCTTTTCTGGTTTGATTTTCTGGGAGATGAGGTATGTCTCTCACAAGAATGGCGAATTGCTCGGCTTTTGGATCGGCGGTCGATAGAGCTGTTGCTCTCAATTCAGACACATGTTTATATGCCTTCCATAGAAGGTAATATGTTAAGAAAGAAGCCCAGTACACACCAATTGCAAATGCCCACAGTCTTGGACTCTTTTGCTGCAGAAAACACACAACATGTATATCTCTAAGTCTAAGAAGAATGCAGGACTATTCAGTACAACAAACTGGATTCCCTCTTAAGTACTAGAGTAAGGTGTGGTTGACATATGAGCCATACAGAACAGACCAGTAGCTTCTATAGATAATTTGCACAAAATCAACCTTTCAAAAACACCCTTTACCTTATTAAAAAAAAAATAATGAGCTCTGAAATATCCTAAACAAATCTTACTTTTGACATATGACTATTTTCCTCAACATTCTAAAATGAGTAATAGCCTAATAGGTGGTTAAATACAACTTAGTTTATGAAGTAAGGCTTAGTGAAAAATAGAATCACTTACTCTGACATGTCCAATGGCTAATTTGTCAAGATCATTGAAAGCTTCTTTACTGGTGGTACTAACTGCGCCGGTATCAGTTGCGGCCAAAGGGAGGAGCAATGGAAGTAGAATCACGCCACACAGAACCAGTATCCCAATTACTGCACACAATAACTCAAAATCAGCTTCATATAAGGCTTCAATTTCACTAATATCTGTGAAAATCAGGTTGTAAGAAGTTAATTAGAAATGAAATTTGAGTCAATTTGAAACAAAAGGGTACCGGTGGTCATGTAGACGAAATAAACAGCAGTGTCAACACCAGACATGGCTATGATTTCAGCTTCCTTTGAGGTAAGCGCCTCCTTTATCCAAGCGAAGGGGTTCCGAGTCCTGCGACCGGATCCGGATCCTTCCCAGGGATCCATGTTCTTGAGGATGCGGTTGGGGTAGTAGATGACGGCGTTGCCTGGCTTGGAAGAGACCCAGGCGAAGAGCAGCATCAGCACCACGAATATCAGGCATGACGTCGTCAGTGACGTCAGGAAGGCGCTGAAATCTATCTCCTCCTCTACTTGGATCGATCTCTGCTTTGAAGAATCTTTCCGAGAAACCCCCAGAAACTAGGTCAGTGAGGAAACAAAGGGATTATGATGGATGGGCGTTGGATTTGGTGGGGGCATTTAAAGCTGCGAAAGTAACGGACTACAATGTCAAGGCTCCAGAGATGAATTGGATGGGATTATGTGGATATGGAGAATATCAAGGAAGAAACGAGTGAGTGAAGCGTCTGCCTTTACGCGAGTTAGCCACGCAATCCAATATCATTGTGTATATAGTGGCTAACGTTATTCTTATTCTTTTTTTTCTTTAAAAAAAATATGGAATATGATTGATGTTTGAAAACGTGGACCCGCAAGTGTCAGTCACGTTGTAATGAATTAATTACTGAAAAGTATATTTGCAAGTGGATATTTGGGTGTATGTTTATGCTACGAGTGAAATAAACGTTTCTTACCGTTACACGCAGATACAAAAAGTCAGTTTGGAACTTTGGATTGATACAAACATAATACAGTATAGTACTCGTACTACTGAAAACGAACACGGCAGAACAGGACCGTTTGAGTAGGACACGTGGAGGAATCAGACGGTGCCGACATAGAAGCTCGCTCTCCAAGTGGACGGTGCGGATCTCAAAAGAATGGAAACACGGGAATAGTTGAGTGAGTGCGGCGGGTCCCAGCAATTATCTCAAATCTCAATTCCTTGTGCCAGGGGGAGTTAGTTGTCTGCTATGTCTTCGTCTTCGTGGCATGATCATCAGGGAGACATGGCCAACTAACCACAATCGAAGGCTAGGTTTGTTGAATGATTGGTGTCTCCGTTGTTTTTGTTTTGTGATCAATATCAGGGATAATACATATATCCTGTCTGTCCAATATACTCCTATATTTATATACCTTGTTTGTCTTTCTTGCATCATATATTTTAGGGTAAATTGCACTTCATCACCCCTTAATATTTTTTTTTAAAAAAAATTGTGTTTGATATTTCCAAGTTTTTTACTTTTTCGGTTGGTGATATGATTTTTTTTATTCCAAATAGTATCCCAAACTCTTAAATTAGTTCGGTTCGTGCTCTAAATTATGATTTTTTTGTTAAAATTATAAGAAAAGTTGTTTGTTTTATAATACAAAATATTTAAAATTCTAAGTAGATAACACTTGATTATTTAATATAACATAAAAAGTCTACTTGAAGGTATAAATTAATTATATAATAAATTTGTTCCAAATATTTATTTTAATATTTTTATAGAGTAAATTTAGTTATTAATATTCAAATAGTAAACATTCATATATTATATCAACATATACATGAAAAGTTTGAATTCATATGACGAAATTGTCACAAATTACTACATAAAATCTACTTGATAAATTTAAATTATATAATACATTTATTTTAATATAGCTATTGAAATATGTTGAGTTTTAACGTAAAAAATTTAAATTATAAAACATAAAACCTACTTCACAAGTTTAAATTATATAATGCATTTATTTTTATTATTTTTATTGAATACATTTTCAACTTATCTTAATAGTTTCAAAATTAGAATTTGGTTTTAAATTAATAAAAAAACAAAAGTTATTTTTTATTAGAAAACAAGCGATTTTTCTTATAATTCTAACGAAAAATCATAATTTAGGACATAAACCGAACTAACTCAAGAGTTCAGGGTACCATCTAAAATAAAAAAATTTTCAGGGCACCAACTAGAAAAGTAAAAAACTCAAGGTTACCAAATGGAAATTCCTTGTTTTTTTAAACATAAATTTCGCATAGTAACCCTATATAAGATGTTGGTGATTTGTGTCAAGTCATCAAATCCCTATTAGAGCATGTTGAGGTTATTGAGTCATATTGGAAATGTCGATTGAAATATTGACATATATGACTTTCCATGATGGTTTAAACAATTATCATATATCCAAAAGTGAGTTGCACACCAACACTGAGACAAAAGAACCTCGTGTGCACCGTCGCGTGGCAAGGGCGCGTCTTGTGGTTGGCGTCGCTCGGAGTCGGCACGTTGCAATGACAGGGTGCAAGCGCGGGGCACGGCTAGGACCTCGAAATTGAGGTTCGAGGCTCGGCATAGGTTGGGGCGCGCCTTGTGAGTGAACATGAGGTTCAACACACGAATGCAAGGGCGCGCCTAGGATGGTGCGATGACGCGGAGAGGCTAGTGACGCACTTGCAAGGCTGCGGTGGAGCACTCGGCGCGCCTAGGGCATTTGTCCAAGGCGTCGAGCACTAGTTGTGAGGCTAAGGTATGTATTTGAGCTTTGTAATTGAGTCTATAAGCTTTGTGCATATTCTAATGTGAATTAGGAAGCTTCTCTAAGCTTGGTAGATGCTTTAAGCAAGAACCAAAGCTAGAGTTTAGCTTGGCACATAGTTAAATATGCTAGAAAGAACTTAGTAAGCTTCATACTAGCTTAGAGTGAACTCTAGGAGCTTGGACAAGCTCAAGACTCATTGTACATGCTTTATAAGAAGCTCATGTAGCTAGGAATTAGCTCATGGAAGCTCAATCTAGCTCAAGTTAGCTCAACTAGCTAGAAATTCAGCTCAACCTAACTCACACTAGCTCAAGCCAGCTCAACTAGCTAGATGCTAGCTCATAGAGCTAAGGGGTAGTGACACTACCTAGGTGACCTAGCTAGGTGGTGGGCTTGGTGGGCCGGCCCAAGGGGCGTGCCCATGGGCTGTTGGGCCGTATGCATGCACGCATGGCATGGGCTTGGTGCCTTGCCATTTGGGCCGTGCGTGTGGGCTTTTGGATTGGTTTTTGGGCTTCCTTCTTGGGCCATTATATGCTGGAATTAAAAGACATTTGGAGTCCAAGGGGGGATGCATTTGGACGCTCAAATGATGACAAGGAGAGAGGGAAGGAAGTTACAACAAACTCCCTAAAATCACTCTCATCCACTCAATTGTGTAACCGTTTTGTAACCGCCGGTCTTGGCAGTTTTTTGGACAGTTTGTGGACGCCTATATAAGGGAAAAAGTCGGCCATTTTGATGGTGAGAAAGACACAAGAAAATTAGTCCTTTAGTCCAAAGAAATCGGTGAGAATTAAACACACAAAGTCGAGAAGACTTATTGTTGTTTTGAGTGGGAATTCACAAGTGATTCAAGCACTTTGTGGGCATCATGAATGGGTCTTCTACATCAAGGAAGGAACCTCAAGAGACGTTGTATGGGCAGAATGTTCAAGTGAAGGACGAACCCCAAACGTCGATGGAAGATGACTTCGTTCAAGTGAAGATCGAAGAGGAATCAATAGTCTCGAATAAGGTACGCTTGTTCTCAATGGTTGTGTCTTGCCAACACTTCCATTGGTTCGTTTTGTTACGTTTTATCTCACAACGGTATTGCATAAACCCTTGGCATGGAATAGGGGCAATATACGTTGAAGGAAAGATTGATTTAATCGTTCGACTCGTAGCTTTATCCAAGTCGATTAACAAAGATATAAAAGGGGTCGATGGTGATTGCCTTCATGGCCTACACCCACGAGACTACCCTTCAATGGGTCTACTCGTCTTGCCTTGATTATCCTATGGATCTACAAGGGTCGACTTCCCTTCAACTTAAACAAAGTAAACGTACTAAAATGATTGCATGCAAACCCCTAGAAAACCAACATAAGATTTGACGTTCTTTATGATATGTATTAAAGTTTGAAATAATTCGTGTAGTGTAACACTCCGTCTTTAACATCAGGATGATACTCGGTAGTAGATCTCACATGGGTTAAATGAGGGGTGTTACAAATTGTTATCGGAACGAGGTTGACAAGAAGGGCACAAGGAACTTAACAACAAAAGCATGAGAAGTCCAACTTGAAACAAAATTTCGGCCAAAGTTTTTCAGGGTTTTATAAAATAGGAACATTATGCATACTTGGGTAGAAAGAAACGTTAAGGCACCACCATCAAATGGAGAGAACTCTAGTAGAATATGGTTGTGTTTGTCAAAGTAAATAAACTACTCAATAAATCTTAAGTAGTTGAAGAAAATTCATAAACTATGTTTGTATTGTACAAATAAAGTAGTTAATGATTAATTAACCATTTAAAATGATGAGCTAAAATTTTTAGCTTATTTGCTAGTTTATGCCTTGCAGCTCATCAATGTACTCCGCGCTCTTGACATAAGCATGCCCCGCCCTCATAACCTCCTCTTTAAGCTCTTTAATACGTTGTTTGAGGCGAGCGATATCCTCCTCCGCCTCCTTCAAGCTGGCCTCCTTGGACTCGGAGTATGCACGCTCTGCGAGGAGTTTGTCCTCGGTCTTGGCTAAACTCGCCTTCACACCCTCAACCTCCTCTTCTGCTATCTTCGCACGTTTCTCCACCGCGGAACATCGTCCCTCACCATCCTCTCGCTCCTTGGAAAACTCCTGCTCCTTAGCATTAAGCTTCTCCTGGATCTTGTCGTTGTTTATCTCGAGGAGATTGATGCGGTGGAGATTGTAGTTGGCGAGGAACATGTTCTGCATAGATCGTGGCGTGAGTAAGTGATGAGGTATTTTCGTGGTCGTTAATACCTACCAAAGAAACATAACTTAACCAAACTTAGTAGAATGGTAACTAAGGGTTGATCTCACAAGGACTCGTGTGTGTGTGTTATTACTTGAATGCCAAGTAACCGAAATATGGGGTTTTGAATGATTTATCTAAACTAAGGTGCAAACTAAAAAGTAAATATGAATGCAAAGTTGATTGTAATATATGAGAGACAAGTGTGTTCAGCTAGTTAAATCCATCATGGCATTGATTTGTTGATCATCGATTCTCTTGATTTTCTTCTTACTTGAATAATCTATTATGGATTATGACCTTACTAAGGATTATGATCCGAACTTCAAATTTAGTTGATAGAACTACCAGTCTAACAACCCTAATCATCTAACAACCTAAAAGACCTTCTAGATTCAATTAAACAACAACATAACGATTCAAGTTATCAATAGAAACAAGCACTTAGAGCAACCAAACATCTAAATGACTTGTAAATTTATTCCCTTCTTCAACCAACTAGACCAACCGGTCCTAAGTTGATTAAAGTTCTACTCTCGATCAAATTAACTCCAACCGGTAATTAATAAGATTTAGTTATAACTAGAAATTCAATTAGGTGATCAATCTAATTAACAAAACCCTAGTTTATATTCAAATAAGCACAAGGAATAAACTCTATTCAAGTTTGTTGAGAATCAAATCAAACCTCGCAACAATATACAAATCAAACCTCGCAACAATATACAAATCAAGACTTCAATAACTAGCCAAACACAATAAATTTAGCAATTCATTATGGAATTAAAGAAAAACTTACAAAGGTAAAGTTTTCTCCTTGAGAGAGAAAACCCTAGCCTCCAAAATTATAATCCAAGTTATGAAAGAGAAACTAAAAACAAGGTTTAAATACCCCAAAGGTTTACAAAGATCAAATTATCCTGAAATACAATAAAACAAGTCGAAAAAGGTCTAATAAAGTCCAACTCGAGGCGCAAAACTCGCGGCCCAATGTCTTTGTTGAAAAACAGATGGCGCGGGCTCTTCCTAGGGTGGTGCGGCCGCGCACCCTGTCTTCCTAGCCCGCGCCCCTTTAGTTGACTCATATCTTCGTTTGACTTGGTTCCTTTTGCCTATGCTCTTGATATCTTCACTTGTATTTCTTCAATCTCCATCCATGCACTCTAACTCACCACCATAGCTACCTCGGATCACACCTTGCCTTGCTCTAATACCTAAAAACCTGCAAAACCGAGCAAACAAGCGCAATCTAGACCTCTCCAAGGATAATGTGTTTTGCTCTCTCACTCAAGTGTTTAAAGTACGTGTTTCACTCAAATCAACCATGAAAAACTAGACTACCAGAGGCTTGCATCAGTGTCCTAATTCTCTACTGTTGTGGACCAAATACACAACAAAAATCACGAGGTCTTTTAAGGGATGTAATGAGGCCAAGGTAAAGAGAAATTTGGAAAGGATCAATTTAGTCATGTGGTGCTAAATCCGGGATAAAGAACTAACCCTAAACCCAAACCTTACACACTTTTCATTTCACTCCACAACACTTCCAACTCAACTTTACCAACTCCTTACATTCACATTTAAACACTTTGTTTCTTTTTTTTCTTTCTTTGCTTGCCTCTTCTTCAACCCTTTTTTTTAATTATGAAGGTTACCAACCTTTCAAGCTCATTTTTTTCTTTACACTTATTTTTCACCTTCATTTTTTTCACTTTGCACTCAAGAGTTGTTTTTCCTCTTTTCCACCTTTTCTTTTCAACCTCCCCCATACTTATACCAAACTCACACAAAACAAAACCAACCTAAAGTCCTAAATCCCGGATGGGTCAAGCTTATTAGGCTAGGGATTATTTTGTGGAACTATAAAAAATAGGCTTAAAGCTCAAAGAAATGGGGTGTCAAAACATGGATCTTGTAAGGTAGGAAGGGAAATAATAGGCTAAATAAGAAACATGCCTCAATCATTTTAATGTCATGCATTCAATCATATAAAGCAGCCTTGAAAAAGAGTCATAACGCAAGTTCTAGAGCTAGAAAATCATGGTGATACACTCAAGACAAAGAGAACAAATAATCATGAAAGGCCAAAAATCTCACAAGGCAAATTGTGTCTAGAACTTCAGAATAAATCTAAAACTCAAGCTAAATACATGCTTGGTCCTATAGTCAAAGTAATTAATCAATCATATCACTAAAATTTCAACATATCATGCAAATCATGGGTTATGACTCATACTTAGCATAGAAACACAAAAGGTATCAAACAATGGGGAAATAAGTAGGTCTGGGCAAAATCCGATCCGGAACGGATTTTTGGACCGGACCGGGGTGGACCGGACCGGGGGGTAACCGGTCCGGTCCTCGGTCCACAAAAAATTACAAGCCGGTCCCCGGTTCGGTCCGGTCCAAATTCGGTCCGGTCCAGGTCTGGACCGGACCGGACCGAGAATATCCGGTCCGGTCCTCGGTCCAATTTTTTCAAGAATCCGGTCCCCGTCCGGTCCCGGTCCGGTCTTGGACCGTTGCCCAGCCCTAGAAATAAGAACATAAATGCAATATTTTTGTATTTTTCTTAAACTTTTTGATTTTTTAGGATTTTAATCAATGCATGGAAAAAAATTTAAATATGTCTAATGTAATGCAACTACATGCAATGCAATAGTAATTCCCTTCCCCCATGCTTAAACATACTTTGTCCCCAAAGTATAGTAAAAAGTAAAGGAAAGAGAAAACTCACAGAGATCTAACTATTCAGGTAGTACTGGGAATCTTGTGGCGGCGGTGGTGGATAAGCAGGGAACTGAGAATATGGTGGCGGAGGAAAGATGTACTAAGGGTAGTATGGATGAGGCGGGTAGCCGGTTGAGCTCCAACCATCCAATCTAGTATTAAGCAGCCTAAACTGCTCATCATGACGTGCTTGAAATGCCTCCTGCTGAGCCTGAAAAGCAACAAACTGTTGATCTTGATGAGCCTGAAGAGCGGAGATCCTCTGATCCTGATGTGTCTAAAATGCTCATCCACATAATCATGTAAACTCGTGAACCCCTGAGTGTGGTCCAACTGCATCAGCTGCATCATCCTAGACAACTGATCAAACTAGGTTGAAGAATAGCCCATACCCTGATGTACTGCGCCAGCATCAACAGCTGGCTCCTTCTCCTCACTCTCATCATCATCATCATCATCATCTACCTCCATCTCATAATCCTCATCTTCAGCTTCATCACCCCCCTCATCTAACGCCTCATACTATGCATGGTGAACATGCACTCTAGGCTATCTGACATCTGAACTCTGGCCTCTGACCCGCTGTACAGGCAAATCACTATCTAACACCTCAATCATCCAAGTATTAGAGTTGCCTATCCCAACAGAAATCTCATTCCTCCTCTTATTAGGCAACTTTATAACGCGACCCGAATCTCCTATCACCCAATAATATGCCCCCTTAGAAAAATAGCACACATTCATGTTATGTAACATTTTAAAGCTCATGGGTAAAGGCTCCAAGTCAGCCTGATATCCACTCAGGTTAATGTGGAAATGACGGGCAAACCGAGTAACAATACCACCAATAACAATAGAAGTACCTCCAACTCGGCCCACTTGATACAACTGGGTCATCAACAATTCTGTCAAGTTGACTTCCTCTTGTTCCAAACATGCACATAGAAGCAACAAATCTTTTCTGGGGCAGTTGTTCTCCCCATCCCCTCTCCCACTAATGGTGTGGGCAATGAACCTCTAAAGTATATGAATAACGGGGTGGGAGATGAAAGAAGATTTAGCCCTTGAAGGCTTGTAGACTTGCTTCCTTGTAATCCTGGACCAAAAATTCACAATCAACCAAGTAGCTTGGCTCTCACAACGAGTCACATTTTTATCCTCAACCTTAGGAATGCCAAACATGGCATTAATCTCATTCAGATTCATCCTTCTTTGTAAACCCCCCAGCTGAAATTTACACAACCCATCTTCAGCTTCTTGCCCTTCAGTAATATCACACTTCAGAGTACTCAAAAACTATAAAGTGAGGCCTTTGTAAGTAGCCTCTCTCAACTTAATGAACTCTCAATCAGTGTAGCGGGTGGGCTTCCATGTCCTTCCTGTAAGACTCTGAAACCTAGACCGGCTCCAACCTTGAGTTAAACTGAAGTCATACTGCTCAAGAGTGGCCTCTCCCACAATGGGCAGTGGTACAGGCGCCTCTACAACTCGTCTCCTAGAAGCAGGAGGACGACCTGCTCGTGAACCAGTAGCTCCCCGTGCTCTAGAAGCATCAGCACGGGAGGTAGAAGTACCTTGCCTAGCTCTTTTAGGGCCCATGAAACCTAAAATTTGTCAAATTCCTGCACAAACACCACCAAACAACACACAAATGCAATTCTTGTTGTCCCGACAAGGACAACCACAACAATATTTCAAAATAAACCTCTCAATCCCTCTCTTCCCCCACTACCTAGAATATTTTAATCAAATTTAATAAAAAATCCTAGGATGAATCTCAAATCTTCATAAATTTGCAAAATAAGCACAAATCTAGCCTAGAATCATGCCAATAACAAACTTTTATGAAGGAGCTAAGCCAAAAACGAATTAGATTTGACTAGATCTAAGATTTTCTAACAAATCTAGAACATGCCAAAAATCCAAATTTATGCTTAAATAGGAGAGATTTGAAGTTAAGATTGAGAATTCTTACTTGAATCTTGAAGTTTCATGTTGTTTGGGTGAGATTTCGGTGGAAATCCGAGCTCCAAGCTTCTTCAATGGAGTTTTGTGTGAGGAGAGACGTGAGGAAGGAGAAGGGGTTGTATGGGTGTGCATGTGAGAAGGCTCGACAACGCCCTAATATTTACCGAAAAAGACGTGTGGCGTGGGCATGGGGCCCAGACTGCGCGGCCGCGCCATCTGGCAATTCTTCCCGCACCAGCTGTGTTAGACTCACTGGTGAAATTACGCAGGTGTGGGCCCCTCTTTGCGCGGTCGATCCACCTGTCCTTCATGCCCGCGCTCCTCTGATTCCTTCGGGTTATTGATTTTTTGAACCCGGGGTATTTAAAACACACCCAAAAACTACTAAAAAGCAAAAGATTTAACTTGAAAAAGAAATCTAATCTAAACATTGGGTTGCCTCCCAATAAGAGCTTGTTTAACGTCATTAGCTTGACGTAAAAAGGATCAAGGCTCCTGTTCCGGCTCTTGCAGAGCCGTCTCTCCTAAAGTGGCATTGTTGAATCCGTCATAGTATGGCTTCAGCCTTTGACCATTCACTTTGAAGGTGGAATGAGTGGCCTTGTCATAGATGTCAATAGCGCCATGTGGATATACACGAGCCACCACAAAAGGAACTCTCCATCTCGAGCTCAATTTTCCAGGGAACAACTTGAGGCGGGATTGAAACAAAAGTACTTTGTCTCCAACTTTGAAACTCTTCCTCCAAATGTGCTTATCATGCCAGGCTTTTGTCTTTTCTTTGTATATCGCTGCATTGTCATAAGACTCAAGCCTGATTTCTTCCAATTCTTGGAGTTGAAGCTTCCTGAATTCGCCCACCTCATTGGTTTTCATGTTGCACTTTTTGACTGCCCAATACACTTTGTGTTGAATTTCCACCGATAAGTGACATGATTTACCAAACACCAAACGAAATGGTGACATTCCAATTGGTGTTTTAAAAGCAGTCATGTACGCCCATAGTGCATCATCCAACCTAACACTCCAGTCTTTCCTGTTTGGTGCCACAGTCTTCTCCAAAATAGACTTAATCTCTCTGTTGGACACCTCTGCCTGGTCATTCGTCTGAGGGTGGTATACTGTGGAGATCCTATGTGTGACATGATACTTTTTCAATAATGCACTAACCATTCTATTACAGAAGTGGGATCCCTTGTCACTAACTAAAGCTCTAGAGACTCTAAATCTAGTAAATATGTTGGTCTTCAAGAAATCTGTCACCACTTTAGAATCGTTAGTCTTGGTGGCCTTCGCTTCCACGCATTTGGAAACGTAGTCGCAAGATATAATAATTCCCAAAAGAATTAGGAAATGGACCCATAAAGTCAATGCCCCATACATAAAAAATTTCACAAAAAATAATAGGAGATTGAGGCATCTCATTCTTTTAGTACATATTCACAACCCTTTGACATCGGTCACAAGATTTACAAAAGTCATGTGCATCCCTAAAAATGCTAGGCCAATAAAATCCTGCATCCAATACCTTCCTAGTTGTTTTGTTAGAACTAAAGTGCCCCCCCCCCCCCCCCACATGCATAATGATGACAAAAAGTCAAGATAGAAGTTACCTCGTTATCCGGGATACATCGTCGGATACCTGATCAGCGCAGTGCTTCCACAAATATGGATCATCCCAGATGTAGTACCTTGCTTCACTTATTAACTTATCCTTTTGAGCTTTTGTAAACATTGGTGGGAACTCACCCATAACTAGGAAATTAACCAAGTGTGCATACCAAGGTTTTACAACCTTAATAGCAAACAAGGTATCATCAGGAAACCTATCTTGAATGGGTGAACTCCTTAGGCTACTTTGTTCTTCCATGATCAGACGACTCAAATGATTAGCAACCACATTTTCAGCCCCCCTTTTGTCCTTGATCTTAATGTTGAACTCACTCAACAACAAGATCCACCTGATTAATCTAGGCTTCACCTCCTTCTTCGTTAGCAAATAGAGGAGTGCTGCATGGTCTGTGTATACAATTACTTTTGTTCCCAGCAAGTAAGAGCGAAATTTCTCCAATGCAAACACCACTGCCAAGAGCTCTTTCTCCATGGTGTAGAAATTCCTCTGAGCCTCATTCAATGTCATAGAGGCATAGTGAATGACAAGAGATTCCCTGCCCTTCTTTTGTCCAAAAACAACCCCCACTGCATAATCACTAGCATCACACATGATCTCAAAAGGAAGAGACCAATTTGGGGCTTGGACGATGGGAGTCGTGGTGAGGCGGAGTTTTAGCTCATCAAACGCCATCTTGCAAGCCTCGCCAAAATCAAAATCAGCTTATTTCTTCAATAGCTCACATAGGGGGGAGGCAATATTTGAGAAGTCTCTAATAAAACTGCGGTAGAACCCTGCATGGCCTAAAAAAGAACGCACTTCACGCACATTATTAGGATAAGGCAAAGATTGAATCACTTCAACCTTATCCTTATCGACCTCAATACCCCTAGAAGACACTACATGTCCTAATACTATACCTTGTTCTACCATAAAATGACATTTTTCATAATTCAGAACAAGATTAGTATCCTCATATCTTTTAAGCACAAGTGTCAAGTGAGTTAAGCATGAATCAAAATCATTCCCATGGACTGTGAAATCATCCATAAATACCTCAATGAATTTTTCTACGTACTCGGAAAAGATACTAACCATACATCGTTGGAATGTGGTTGGGGTGTTGCACAATCCAAAAGGCATCCTTCGGTAAGCAAAGGTGCCAAAAGGACAAGTGAACGTTGTCTTCTCCTGATCCTCTGGTGCTATGGCTACCTGAAAATATCCAGAATACCCATCCAAGAAACAATAGAATGAACGATTGACAAGTCATTCCAGCATTTGATCAATAAAAGGTAATGGGAAGTGGTCCTTCCGAGTTACCGCATTAAGCTTACGGTAATCAATACAAACTCGTCACCCGGTTTGGACTCTAGTGGGTATGAGATCACCCTTGTGATTCTCAACCACTAGGCTAACCCATTTACTATTAGAGATTGGAAAGATCATACCTGCTTGAAGAAGCTTCAATACCTCCTTATTTACCACCTTCATCATTGGGGGATTCAACCTTCTTTGGGGTTGTCTAGAGGGTGTAAATTCATCTTCCAATAGAATACGATGCATACATGTTGAGGGACTAATCCCTTTAATGTTTGCAATGGTCCATCCTATGGCTGACTTATGCTCCTTCAAAACCGCCACTAATCTTTCCTCTTGCTCCTTGGTGATCTTGTTGGATATAATTACCAGTAAAGTGTCCCCATCGCCTAAGAAGGCATACTTAAGATGGTTTGGAAGTTGTTTCAATTCTACCACTGGTGCCTGCACAATGGTGGTGAGTTAGTGGCAAGGGCTTAGAGCCTGGTGGCATAGATGGACGCTCATTGTGAGCATTCAACTCAGCCACCACTTCTTGCAGGTTAGCTTTTAAACCAAAATCTGAATTATCATCCATAATAACATTTTCCAAGGTAGATCTCAAAGCTTTAGATTCATGTATATTGAAGAATTCTTGAGCAAGTGGTTATATAACATCAATTAAGCACAGAGATGAATCTTCGGGAGGGTATTTCATTGCATCATAGATGTTTTACTCTAACCTTTCCCCATCGAATTCCATAGTTAAAGAACCACTACACACATTAATTTTGTCTTAGCTGTTTTCAGGAAAGGTCTACCTAACAAAATAGGTGCAACATGCTTATCATGGTCCATATCCAAAACATAAAAATCAATAGGAAATATCAAAGTATCAATCATAACAAGCACATCTTCAACTATCCCCCTAGGGTACACATTAGATCTATCAGCTAATTGTATGACCACACCAGTCTCTTACAAAGGACCCAATTCAAGCATTTTATATAAGGAATAAAGTAACACATTTATTGAAGCACCTAGATCTAGCATAACCTTTAAAATGTTTGTTTCACCAATTATGCAAGGGATGGTGAACATGCTAGGGTCACCACATTTCTGTGGCATGTGCCTTTGAAACACAACAGACACATGTTCACTCACATAGATCTTTTGTTTCCCTTTAAGCTTTTGAGTTCTTTTTATGTTGCACAATTCTTTCAAGAACTTAGCATATCTAGGAATGATTTTAATCAAATTAAGTAAAGGAATGTTTACCTCACATTTGCTGAATGTCTCGAACAATTCCTTGTCATTCTCGAGCTTCCAGGTCTCCTTTAAAGCTTCTAGGAAGGGTGGAATTGGTGTATAAGACCTCAGATCGGAACTCGGAGAAATCAACGTCGGCGCGGTCTTCGAAACAGGGGGCGCGGGCGCGCCATCAACGTGTCGCGGTCGCGTTGCACCATGCGCGGTCACGCCGTCTTCTTTTTCGCCCGAGTCATGTTCCTCGAACTCACTATTGAAATTATGCAAGCTCATCTCAATAGGGCACGGTCGCGTCACCTCATGTTGTAGCCCACGCTCATCTGGGTCTCCATGTCCATTTATTTTCCATTCATACTCCTCCCCTTCATTAATTTGAAGATCGTCCACGTGCTTCCTATTTAGTGTCTTGCCACTACGTAAAGTGATGACATTAACATTCTGTCTTGGATTCAGTTCGGTTTGAGAGAGAAGCTTGATTGAATCTCTAGCCTCTAGTTTGCCCACAACATTGGCAATTTGGATTACTTGGGTCTCCAAGTTGTGGATGCTAGACTTGGTCTCCTGTTGAAATTGACTCATAGAGCCTTGCATTGTAGTCACAGTTTGTGCAAGAGTCTGAATCATATCTTTAGTAGACATGGCATTCTGATTGGCTCCCTGAGGACGGGGTTGGAAAGGTGGCCTATAAGGAGCTTGGTCACCCTGCTGATTGAACTCTTGATTGTTTGAATTCCCGTACCGCAGGTTAGGATGATCCCTCCAATCAGGATTGTAGGTGTTGAAGAAGGGATCATACCTTGGCCTTGGTGGTCCATAGCCTCCCACTGCATTAACATCGACATTTGTATCTTGAAGTGTAGGGAAGGAATCAGTGGGGTGCATGTTATCAAAGCATATTTCACAGGCTTTAACCTGTTGTCTACCACCTTGTTGTAATAGTTGCCTCATCATTGTTTTCAGCTCGGAGACTTTTTCTTGGATCTTTGAAGTAGCCACCACAGAATTTGCAGCTTTGGAGCCAGTCTCCTTTCTAAACTATCTTGTGCCCTCAGACACTCAGACAGTTATGTAAATAGTTCAAATGCAGAAACAAGAGTCATGTTGAGAATGTTGCCTTGGCAAGCTGCATTAACCATTCTTCTCTCATCATCCAAGAGGCCATTAAAAAGATATAGAATCAAATCTTGATCAGTGTAGCCATGGAAAGGGCAGCTGGCTATCAACCTCTTGAATCTCTCATAGTACTCGTACAAGGTCTCATTAGCTTCTTGCTCAATGTTGCTAATCCTCTTCTTCAAATTGTTGAGCCTTGTAGCAGGGAAGTACTTCTCTAGAAAAGCTTGCTTCATTTTCGCCCATGTATCAATACTTTCCGAAGCCAAGTAGTAGAACCAATCTTTAGCCTGATCCTTGAGAGCGAAAGGAAAGGCTCTCAGCGCAATTTGGTCATGAGTCACATCAGCAGGGTTCATGCTTGAGCACACAACATGAAATTCAGAGAGATGCTTGTTGGGATCTTAACCACTAAGCCCATGGAATGAAGGCAAAAAATGAATCAACCCAGATTTCAGCTCAAACTTGACTCTTTCAGCAAGAGCAGGAAATTACACCGCCAACGGTTGTTGTGCCAGATTTGGTGCAGTCAATTGTCTCAACGTTTGGTCACCCATCTTAGCAGATTCAGATTCAGTCTCTGATTCAGATTCAGATTCTTCAAGAGAGAACAGTAAAGCCCGAAAGTGATCCCGGATTTCCTTCCTTTGTCAATATCTGGATCAAAAAGTACTGGAGATGAGTTAGTAGCACGGGTATGAACCATATAACAGGTTCACACCCAAAGCAACAATAAAGTAAAAACACAAATAGCGACGAGTCCCCGGCAACAGCGCCAAATTTGATGAGGTATTTTCGTGGTCGTTAATACCTACCAAAGAAACCTAACTTAACCAAACTTAGTAGAATAGTAAGTAAGGGTCGATTCCACAAGGACTCGTGTATGTGTGTTATTACTTGAATGCCAAGTAACCAAAATATGGGATTTTGAATGATTTATCTAAACTAAGGTGCAAACTAAAAAGTAAATATGAATGCAAAGTTGATTGTAATATATGAGAGACAAGTGTGTTCAGCTAGTTAAATCCATCATGGCATTGATTTGTTGATCATCGATTCTCTTGATTCTCTTCTTACTTGAATAATCTATTGTAGATTATGACCCTACTAAGGATTATGGCCCGAACATCAAATTTAGTTGATAGAACTACTAGTCTAACAACTCTAATCATCTAACAACCTAGAAGACCTTCTAGATTTAATTAAATAACAACATAACGATTCAAGTTATCAATAGAAACAACCACTTAGAGCAACCAAACATCTAAGTGACTTGTGAATTTATTCCCTTCTTCAACCAACTAGACCAACCAATCCTAAGTTGATTAAAGTTCTAGTCTTCCTAGGGTGGCGCGGTCGCGCACTCTATCTTCCTAGCCCGCGCCCCCTTTAGCTGACTCATATCTTTATTTGACTTGGTTCCTTTCGCCTATGCTCTTGATATCTTCACTTGTATTTCTTCAATCTCCATCCATGCACTCTAACTCACCACCATAACTACCTCGGATCACACCTTGCTTTGCTCTAATACCTAAAAACCTGCAAAACCGAGCAAACAAGCGCAATCTACCCGAAAACGCTAAATCCTAAAAACTAACCTAAACCTATGCAAAACAAACATAAAACGTGTATCTAAACTATACATATATGCAATCTATCAGTAAGCCATTGCAAAAACAAAAATCAACATAAAACACAATAAAATAAACACCCACAATCGCCGAGTAACGAAGGGTTTCATCGACAAGAGTGTCATTGGCCAGAATATTCGCCCACTTAACCTCCTTGTTAAACTCGACCTTTCACCACACCCGGGATGGCCCAGATAAGTGAAAGCATGAGGGCGAGATCTCTCCTACTTCAAGGGGCATGGTCTCCTTGGCGCTCGGGGTCAGCACGACGTCCCTCCCCCGGACTTCAATGTGGGCCTCCAACTTCTATTTCTTCTTGTCCCCTTTTGTGGACGGCTCTAGCTCCTTCCGTTTGGTGTCGGCCTTGCCCCCGGTTGTCGCCGTTGTAGTGGAAGGCGCCTTAGCGGTGGCTCCCTTCGAAGGCGCCTAAGGCCCCTTCGAGGGAGACGTCGAAGGTTGCGGACCCAAGATCTTCGCGGGCAAAGGAGCCTTCAAGGTCTTAGAGCCACGCGCACAGGGACCCGTGGGTCCTTTCTTCGCCATCCTCAAAGGCATCTCTGTCGCGCTAAGCACTAAAAAAACAAGGTTCAGTTAAAATAATAAATAAGGTTGAAAGCATATAAGTAGGCAAGTACCCTGTTCACCGTCAAGATTCGGGAAGCGGAGACTCAAGACCGCATGCTCAAGACGGTCCTGAGTCAGATATTCTTTGTACGACTTCGCCGCGTCTGTCCCAAATCACTTCTTGTTTCTGGCAACCAACCTCAGCAACGCTTTGGGAGGATGACGAAATATGCGCAACGCGATAAAGAGTAGTAACAAGGTCGAGGTTTGGAAGGTTGAGGTTCACAAAATTAGTTTTCTATTACGGTCTCCGCAACAGCAGGGTGTGCATCGTCTCACTCTCGGGTTCCTCGCCAATCTTGTAACACCGAATGGTGTACGCACACAAGTATCTCTATGCGTTAGGGGAGAGTTGTGCGGGGAAAACGTTCAGTGTCCACAGGTATTCGGCTATGTGCTTGGCGAGCGGAAGTCGAAAGCCAACTTAAAGACTATTTTGGTTCATCACCACACAGTCCTTATAGGCTCCTGATGGGCTACCGCCTTCTTCGGGGAGTGCCCGTTCGATCCCCTCAGGCCATGGGAAATTCGAGGCAATGTCCACGACCTTCGAAAAATCCAAAGATGTTTTGACCCCGTCATGAAGAAATAGCCTAGGCGTTTCATTCGAGGTCATCGGAATCCGTTCTACAATCACCAATGAGGTGCTGGATTCACAGTCATCGATGTGACGCGGGAAAAAATTTGGTTGGTTACTAGAATCTGACGATCGTCTGTAACACCCAGTCGGCTCCTCTTCCGATATCGAAGTAGAAGCCATTTCAACCCTAGAGGATGTGCAGACTCGGACTATTCGCGAGGTAATAAAAGCTTCGAAAGAACTCGAAGAGGGATCGCTAAAAACGAGAGAAGGAAAGGTCGGATTCTGAAAATCGGTCATCTCGCTAGCAACTACCATTTCGAAAGACTCCTCGTGTTACTTTTCCTAGTATTTAAACACAACGCCTGGAGGAAAGCTCGAAGAAGAACCTCTAAACATGAAAACAAAGGGATCTCGGGCACGAAAAGAGAACACCTAGAAACGAAGAAAGCTTTCGGAAGAAAAAAATCTCAAAATAAAAGCGAAAGAGAAAAAGCGCGACTTTAGGGTTGTTCGAAAGGATGGGTCACTTAGCTCAAAGCGAGAGCAAATAAACAAGAATGGTATGACCAATCTAGATCCTAGAAGATCAAAAGGCCAAATGTCTCATCATCTAAAAGCAATAACGTTTAAGTTTCCAAATAACATTCAAAATTCAAAAATAAGCAAAGAACTCAACTGCCCTACAACCACCAAGCAACAACCAGGGAGGTCGGAACCACCTGTCGGACCGCCAAAACTCAACCCCTACCAACCACCACGTCATCGGTGCATAACCCAGAAAATCACCGTCCTCGCCTAGGGCGGAAACAAAAAAGCGAGAAAAACTATCCGAAAAAGTAAATCAAGGGAGGAAGAGAACTTACTCGTTGAGGAGGCTGAAGGTTTTAAAGCGGTGGGAGGTTTCGTTCGTTGGTAGCTCAGACTGGCTCTTGATTGTCGGAAGTCGAGGAGTCACAGTTGAGGGAGAGAGGTTTTCTTGCTTTCTTTGGAAGATGAAACGTGAAGGAGTGGAGAAGAAAAAGACCTGGCATTTATAGGCAAAGGAAAATTGGGCCCTTCTCCCAATCATTTTTGGGCCTGGCATTCAAAAGCCCACTAAGACAAAATCCAACGTCAAGAATGTAAAACGACTTCCAGAAAAGATCGATAAATCCTAACCGACAGAAATATCTACCTGAAAATCCCCAACCAGTGTCAGGACGTCGCCTCCCTCCCCTCAGTTGGTGCCGAACCTCGGAATAAGGGGACGATGGTGTTGGTCGCGCATTTATGCCTTGTGATCTTTAGAAGCAAACCACAAGCCATGGAGTTGTGATGGTGCACGAATTTATCGAGACACAAACGGACAAAATAAGCCAAGAAAAGAAAGTTCGAGGACAACCCCGCAGCTAAGCCTTGGGGGATGTGTCCCAAGGGTTTTCCTGCACCCATTTGAAAAAACCTGAAGGTCAAACATCGCACACTCCCCATTAAGGTGGAAAGTAGCCATCAAATGCGATCGAATGCAAGGAGGTTTGGAGGGCTACACATCGCGCACATCCCACTAAGGTGGAAAGTGGCCATCAAACTTCATCCAATGCAAGGAGGTTTGCAAGGATAAACATTTCGCACTTCCCACTAAGGTGGAAAGTGGTCATAAAATACGATCCAATGTAAGGAGGTTTGCAAGGCAAACCACTGCGTATATCCAAAAACTGGAACGACCGCCTTGTTTGACCAATCAAATGCCACCTCTTTTCCGACCAATCAAAGGCTACCTCTCTCTCGACCAATCAAATGGTAACAGGTCACACGTCCCACATCGGATAAACACAAAAGCCTCATATCCCAAACATTTGTAAATAGAGGAGGAACTCGAATTTTACATGGGTCGAAAAACTCCTCGATCTCAAGATCTATCTTGCTTGAAAAGATTGATGTGTTGAAACAATCGTAAAGGTCGCGCTACCGTCAAGGTAAGCTCAAAAAAAAGACCTGAAGTCATCAAAAAGCAACTTGCACGCATCTATCAAAAGATCGCGAACAATCCACTAGTTGTAATCAAAAGATCTCGCATAGTCTAAATAGCCATAATCTCAAGCTATAATAGAAAGATCTCAAATATTCCAATAGCTATATTCTCGTCGTAATAAAGAGATCTCGAATGAATTGAGAATTATAATCTCGAATTACATTCATAATAAAAGCAAGGGTCTGTTTGGTCCATTATAATAATCTCGCGCCTCGATCTTAACGCTTGTTTATTTCGGGTTTCAATAGTATGTATATCCCCCCAATGGATATTCCATACTTACCTGAGGAGAGCAAGTCATAGTTGGTGGATCGTAGCTTAATCAAGAGAGAAAAGATCATAGCTATGCTAAAGTTCCATTTAACAAGGGCACGAAATGTTGAAGGGTTTCTTGAACAAATAAATTTATATCAAGACCCCGCTGAGTACAGGGAGTCAGGTTCGTCCACAGGAGATAGTCAGTATCAAGCTTTGTAACTTTTCACACAAGCAATCAAACAAAGCAAGGGTTTTTATCAAGTAAGAGAGGAATTCTAAGGTAAAGGTATCACTACAACAATAATCATGCATGCTTCCAACAAGAACTCACAACTTATTATGCAATTTAGATCATAGAAGAGTCAACTTTCGCAAACAATTCAAGTTTATTCAATCAACTTTCGCAAATTAAACAACTTTCTATCTATCCTTCAACCTAGGAATATCAACTTTCGCAAATAATCCTATTAGAATTAATCAAGCAATCAACTTTACACTTTCGCTTTTGGGTTAATCGCAAGATATATATGCCTCAACTGTCGAAAAGGAATTTAGCACAAGATAGATAGATATGATCTTCAAGCATTCAAATTATGAATTCACGTTTACACTCATGAAACACAAAGATCATGCTTTTATCACATAAAGGCGCTAACTTTCGTTAACTAGAGCAAGTAAATCAACTAACTTTCGTTCAATTAATAAACTTATTACCTAATCTCTTCTACTTCAACTAGGATAGATCCACTTTCGCTTCAAAACCCTAATTTGACTATTCTGATTCAAAGTTTCCACTTTCGCTTCAACTATGAATGAGAAATTCCAATCCACTTTCGCTTCAAGGATTAAAAGCAAGAGAATAGATTCATGCAATAAAAACAATCAAATCATGATCAAGAGACAGCATGCACAACCATTGTTGGGTTCAACCCCAACCTTAGAGAGGAAAACTACTCACTAAGCATAATAATTGAAAACAAAACTGAATTAAAAAGGAAAAGCTTACAACTTTGAATTCAAAGCAAACTTGTTCTCCAAGCAACACCAATCTCTACTCTCTATCTCTATCTATCTCTCTCTTCCTCCTCCAACGTGCCCCTCGGGCCCTAGACCGGTGTTGGTTGGCTCCCATTGTTGGGTTCAACCCCCTTTTATAGAAGAAAAGGAGTCCTAATTCAACTAGGAAACAAGATAAAACAACCTTCCTAAAATAAAAAGATAGAATATCTCCTAAAGATCTCGGAATATGGAGAGAGTCGGCGCCACGCACGACCCAAAATGGGTCGTGCACGACCCTCTTGGGGCCATTCTTGAGAGCATTGTTCTTCAAATGGGTCGTGCACAACCCTCATAGGGTCGGTCTTGAGAGTTCATCTCTTTGTTTGGGTCGTGCACTACAATCAGCCTTGAGCAAAACTTGCGTAGCGGCTTCGTTACAACTCCGTTTGACTCGATTCTTTTTCCTATGTTCTTGTAACGAATTTCTCTATCTCTTTCCAAGCTCAAACTTGATATTTAATGACTTTACTTGAGCACTTAATCTTCATCTTCTCTTCATTCTTGAATGCTATCTTCACCGGCATTGCTCCTTTTTTCAAAAGTGCTCCAAATAGCTCCAAAAACCTATAAAACACCACCAATACTTATGTAGACTCCGTATCTTAAGGAAATACGAAAACCTACACAAACGACTCAAAACAAAACACAAAACTAAAGAAAAAGACTCAAAGACACTAAAACACACCCTAAAAACACGACTAAAAAGGCGGACATCAAAATACCCCATACTTAGACTTGCTTGTCCTCAAGCAATAAACAAGACATCAACACATATATCAAGTCAATGCCCTCATCAAAAAGCAACATCTAAGCACAAGTAGAAAATAGATAAGTGAATCTAACGTCATCACACATATATGAGCAACCTCAAGCAAAAGCAACCATAAATCCAACCTCACAAGGGATATGTGTTTCTCTCAACTCTCATGTGTTTGGGCTTTAAATAACAACTCTCAACTCAATCCAATATGCAAAAATCAACATTGTCATTGTTACTTATATCACCAAACTCTCCACCCGAGATGTCAAAACATATAAAGATCATCAAGAGAACTTAGGCTCAATGAAAAACTTCATAGAAGCTTCCATTCGGCCGGGTTGTAATGGGGCTTGGTAAAGACAATAAGGCGTGGAAATATTTTGGTTATGTGGTGCTAATAATATCCGGGAATCAAAGACTCCTAAAAACTCACATATCCAAAAACTCTCATAAAAGATAAGTCAAACTTACTCAACATTATGCACACTCACTTCTTTCAACCACTTTTATCCAACTAATCTTGCTCAAAAACACTAAGGAAACTTGGCTCATGCACAATTATTCATTTAAGCTCTTCTTCTTTTCTTTTTTCTTCCCTTATCATCTTCATTTTTTTCCTGTGGGAAGTTGGTACCGATTTCTATTTTTTTTCTTTGCAAGTGCATTCAAGGAACCAAAATCCTTTTACATGACAAAATGCAAGATTCTCAAATACCCAACCCAAAATTACCCCACACTTGAACCAATACAACTCACTCAACAAAACCATCACAACAACCAATATTAAGTCCTAATCCCCGGATAGGGTCAAGCTTTTATTGGTTAGGGAACAATTTTGTGGAGCTACAAAAATAGGCTTTAAGGCACGAAGAAATTGGCTTCAAGGCACAAAGAAATTGGCTTCAAAAAAGAGGATAATGTAAGGGTGGATAGGGATTAATAGGGCTTATGAAAAATAAGTTCTCTATTATCTGATTTCACATGCAATGAACTAATATCTCATATAGGTCTCAAGAAATAGATAACCATATCAATGACAAGAGATAATATGCATAAGGAGAGTAAATCACACAAGAAAAGAAGAGGGATTTTTGATGTTCTCCCTATAAGGCCAAAAAAAACAACTCATAAGGTAGCAATTTTGTTGGATTTCAGTCACTTCTACCTAAGATCATATGTGCTCAATTTCATCACATGCTAAATATCCACATAAAAACAAAATTTTCAAACATGATTCAGGCAAAGCTATCCAAACATGCTATGGAATTACATGATCAAGCAAGTTAAAGCATATCATAGGACATCTAAGTGGACTATTATCAATCCTAAAACCACAAACAAAGACTGACACAAAACTGAGTTACCTTTTCCCATACCCCATACTTAAACCAAACAGTGTCCTCACTATTTAAAGCAAAGACAAGAAAAGATAAAGAGGGAAAAGAAAAGGGAACTCATAAAACAAAACTGAAGCTGTTTGAAACCATTGATCACTTAAGGAGCATTACTGAAATTTTCTTCGGTTCGGTAGAGGTCGGTACCGACCTTGTGACGGTCGGTAACGAGCTTGCTTCTAATGCCACCGGTTCTTCTGTATAGCACTTCTTCTTCTTGTAGTACCTGAGTCATCTTAGAAAAACTTCTATCCTACTACACTAATCTAACCTAAAAACAAGTCAAAAAAAAGCTAGCAAAAAGAACTAAGAAAGCAGAAACTAAAACAAAAACAAAAAGCGGGAGCCTCCCGTAAGCGCTATTTTTAACGTTGTTAGCCCGACGAACTTACCTTGCCTCTAAGGTGGCCTCCATCCAGTATCGAAGGGATCATAAGAAACCCCATACTTAGCCTGCAAAACATCATAGCTTTTCTCCAAGATATTTGGTCCTCTATCATCAATCAGAATGCTCGAAAGTCCTACAACAGGGTTAGTAAAATACAAAAACCAAGGAGGTTTTGGCTCTTTCACAGTACTAACAATAGGATATAAAATAGAATAAGGATCAGAGAAAGGATCATGACTAGAATTGATTGGATAAGAACAAGAAAACTCACCTGGGTCTTTCGAAAAAGTGGTCGTTACCGAGGAGAAGTGCGTTGTTACTGACCCCACTGGGTTAGGAAAGGCCTCGGTACCGTGCGTGTCCAGCCTTGTAACGGATATGTGATCGTCTTTCTTTTTCGAGAAAAGGGTCGTTACCGACCATGGGGAGTCGGTAGACTCCATGATATGCACGTCCTCCTTGAAGTCGCTCGTTTCTGTACTTAGAGAGGGGTCGGTACCGACCCATGGTGGGTCGGTAGGCTCCTCAGTACTACAACTAGTCACTTCGCTTCTTGAAATAGCATCCAACTGCTCTAGTAGACGGGCTTTGTGCGTGGCTATGGTGTCCGTTTCTCTCTGGATCTCCGCTATCTGTAAGCGGAGTTCAACTATCTCTTGTTTCATCTCTTCAATTGTCATGGCCATGGCTTTTATATACTGAAAGCAAAAACAAAAACAAAAACGAAATCAAAAAGCAAAACGGGTTCTCGGAGAGGGTCGGTACCGAGGCCCAGGGGGTCGGTATCGAGCCTGGAGTGATCCCGTGAAACCGAAAACTAAAAAGAAAGAAACAACTACCTGTCGACAAGGTCGGTACCGACCGGAAGGGGTCGGTAACGACTCGACAGTGACCTAGAAAACAAACAGAAAAAACACAAAAACTGGGTTGCCCAGTAGGGTCAGTACCGACCCTCGAGGGGTCGTTACCGACTCGGTGGAGTCCCGAAAACCCAAAAAGAAACAAACTTGGCACTATTGAAATCTCCCCGACAACGGTGCCAATTTGTTGAAGGGTTTCTTGAACAAATAAATTTATATCAAGACCCCGCTGAGTACAGGGAGTCGGTTCGTCCACAGGAGATAGTCAGTATCAAGTTTTGTAACTTTTCACGCAAGCAATCAAACAAAGCAAGGGTTTTTATCAAGTAAGAGAGGAATTCTAAGGTAAAGGTATCACCACAACAATAATCATGCATGCTTCCTACAAGAACTCACAACTTATTATGCAATTTAGATCATAGAAGAGTCAACTTTCGCAAACAATTCAAGTTTATTCAATTAACTTTCGCAAATTAAACAATTTTCTATCTATCCTTCAGCCTAGGAATATCAACTTTCACAAATAATCCTATTAGAATTAATCAAGCAATCAACTTTACACTTTCGCTTTTGGGTTAATCGCAAGATATATATGCCTCAACTGTCGCAAAGGAATTTAGCACAAGATAGATAGATATGATCTTCAAGCATTCAAATTATGAATTCACATTTACACTCATGAAACACAAAGATCATGCTTTTATCACATAAAGGCGCTAACTTTCGTTAACTAGAGCAAGTAAATCAACTAACTTTCGTTCAATTAATAAAATTATTATCTAATCTCTTCTACTTCAACTAGGATAGATCCACTTTCGCTTCAAAACCCTAATTTGACTATTATGATTCAAAGTTTCCACTTTCGCTTCAACTATGAATGAGAAATTTCAATCCACTTTCGCTTCAAGGATTAAGAGCAAGAGAATAGATTCATGCAATAAAAACAATCAAATCATGATCAAGAGGAAGCATGCACAACCATTGTTGGGTTCAACCCGAATCTTAGAGAGGAAAACTACTCACTAAGCATAATAATTGAAAACAAAACTGAATTAAAAAGGAAAAGCTTACAACTTTGAATTCAAAACAAACTTGTTCTCCAAGCAACACCAATCTCTACTCTCTATCTCTATCTATCTCTCTCTTCCTCCTCCAACGTGCCCTAGACCAGTGTTGGTTGGCTCCCATTGTTGGGTTCAACCCCCTTTTATAGAAGAAAAGGAGTCCTAATTCAACTAGGAAACAAGATAAAACAACCTTCCTAAAATAAAAAGATAGAATATCTCCTCAAGATCTCGGAATATGGAGAGAGTCGACGCCACGCACGACCCAAAATGGGTCGTGCACGACCCTCTTGGGATCGTTCCTGAGAGCATTGTTCTTCAAATGGGTCGTGCACGACCCTCATAAGGTCGGTCTTGAGAGTTCCTCTCTTTGTTTGGGTCGTGCACTACAACCAGCCTTGAGTAAAACTTGCGTAGCGGCTTCGTTACAACTCCGTTTGACTCGATTCTTTTTCCTATATTCTTGTAAAGAATTTATCTATCTCTTTCCAAGCTCAAAATTGATCTTCAATGACTTTACTTGAGCACTTAATCTTCATCTTCTCTTCATTCTTGAATGCTATCTTCACCGGCTTTGCTCCTTTCTTCAAAAGTGCTCCAAATAGCTCCAAAAACCTATAAAATACCACCAAAGCTTATGTAGACTCCATATCTTAAGGAAATACGAAAACCTACACAAACGAATCAAAACAAAACACAAAACCAAAGAAAAAGACTCAAAGACACTAAAACACACCCTAAAAACACGACTAAAAAGGCGGACATCACGAAACAAGATGAACTACTAACAGATAAGCACCATTCACAAAGAAGCTTCAACTTGGGAGATTGGACATATGTCAAGTTGCATCCCTATCGACAAGACTCTCTCCAGACTAGAAGCCCACATAACTATCTCCAAAATTCTATGGACCCTTTCAAATCATAGAAAAGGTTGGTGCAGTCGCGTATAAATTTGAGTTGCCATCTTCTGCATCAATTCACAATATCTTCCATGTAATTCAACTAAAGTTATGCCCAAATCCTCCATTGGAGTCGAACTTTGCCACAATTTATGTCTAATATTAGGGCTGCAAAAGAACCAGAGGAAATTCTAGAGTGCATGATTGCAAGGAAGGGAAATGCAATTCCTACAAAGATCCTGTTCAATTGGAAAGATGTCCCAACAACTAGTGAAAACTGGGACTACTATTTCGATTTCATCGTGAAGTATCCTCACTTTGATCCTTTAGAGGAGTATTGATACGGGATTCCGATTTCTGACATATATTTTTATTATCGTGCTTTCTTTTATGTATCCGATTCATAGTCGGTTTAGCCTAAAAATCTAAACTATGTTATTCTACTCAATTTATCCCAGTTTGGTGTGATAGTTTTTGTTTGTAGCTCGTTTAAAGCTCGTTTCCAAGGATGGAGGTAGGTGGGGGTCAGTAGGAGCCTTTACCCCTCTGTTCCCCATAGTGTAAAAAATTTCATTATTCATTTTTTCCTACTCAATATATAATTAATACTAATGCTTAGAAAATATATAAATAACTTAGTTTAGATTACTAAGTGCATTTTTTAATTTTTTTCCCTTCTTCAATGTACTTTTACTTTTTTTAATCAAGAACACTATCGATAAAAATATGTTTATACTTCTTTGTACTAACTTGAGATTTAACCATTTAAGTAGATACCCAATTTTGCCCCCATTATAATTTTCGCCGACTCTGCCATTGCATGTGGCTGTTAGAAGAATGAGATCATCAAATATTAAAAATATTCTCCCAAATCCTTAAAATCTCTCAATCTATCCTCGCTTGCGTTTTCTCGAAATTGGTGTTTTGTCATCATCGATCTCAAAATGTAAGTCGATCAAATCTAGGTCACTTGTTTATTTCGTTCGATTGTTTATCTGAGCTAACCTTGAATCAGTATCAACTAGTTGCATGCAAGTTCACTCCTAGAGGTGGTTGCATCGATGGCGGGCTTGGGGGTGTGGTGGAGGCTGGACTCGTCGTGGTTGCGCTTGTCACTCCTACATGTGTTCTTTTGTCCTTGTCTCTCGCTCTCTCTCCTTGTGCTTGGTGGTGTGGTGGAATCGTACAAAGTGGTGCCAATTTGGTGGCTTGGAGGTCTCATTGGTGGCTTGGAGTGAGGGGAGAGGAAGAACTGGAGATTGAAAATAGGAGAAGAGGCCGGTGAGCGAGAGAGACAAAAAAACCTACTTATCTGCTTGCATTTGTTGAAACGGTTTTTCTAACCTATGTCCTTAGGGTATAGATTAAACATCATTATTTTAGAAACTAAAACCCTATAAAAAAAATTAAATTGCCTTAAATAATAAAAACTAACAATTTTTTTTATTGCTCTATCCTCTCTCTAGTTCTCTTAGAGAGATAGGGGAGAAAATGATCGAGAAGGTCTCCGTCGAGAAGACAGCTGCTGAGAAGGCATCCGCCGATATGACACTCACCGAGAATGCATTATCTCACTCTAATCCTTTTAACCGATGTATGTACTCTATCAGAAATTTTACTCGCCTTTAGAACAATGATTTCCACGAGAGATTTTCATTTTGGTAAACTTTTCCCAAATTGATTATATATGGTTTTTTTTTTCTTGCCTAGGGAGGCAAATCCCCTTATTTATTTGATCCAAAGTGTGATATGCGTTTGTTTTTTAGAAATTTGTGTTTAACTTAAGACTGTTTTGACAACATTCCAAATTTTCTTATCCTTAGATCCCAAATTGAACGAATATTTTGTGAGATCTGGTTATTTCCCTCTAACTTCTTACCCAATGCCTTGACCATCATTTTTTTTGGATTTCCATCCCCGATTGTTGCCCATACATAGGGTCTGACTTTGTTTGGTTTCGCTTTCTCTGATCACGTTCGACCACCGACGCTATGTGAGAGTTCGGTGTTGTTATTTTGGCCGTTTCTATGGATTGTTGGGCTGGGCTTTTGCCTTCCGACCCAACTTGCTATATATCCTTGTTTATATAAGTTTTAGAGAATGCTATATAGGTTTGGTATTGATATATTAGATTTAGTTTTTGGGTATATAGTTAGTTCTTTTTTTTGTCTTTTTGTTTTTGAGATTGTGTCCTCTGTTTGATTTCGTTTATGTGTTCTTTGTGGTTTCCATTTGTTGTGTTCGTGGTTTTTGGTAGGTTGCGAGAGTTTGTTGTGTGTACTTCTTCGAATATTTGGAACGGAGTTGGGGTTGCAGATCGAGTTGCTTTTGGCACGGTTGTCTTTGTGCATCGAGCCCCTTGAAGATCTTTCATTTCGGTGGAAGGAACATCATTGGTCCATTTCGCACTGTCCTCGGACTTGTCCGATTTGACCGTCTTTGTCAACGACACTTTGTTAGTGCTTTACTCACCTTGCTTCTTTACTCGTTTCATGTTTTGTTTTTCGGGTGTTTGTACTTATCTTGCTCGGATTTTGTATCGATCTTTGATCTCCTATCCGGCTGCCGTCGAAAGGCGACCTCTCGATTTATCAGGTATCGAAATCTTACATTCTTACCTCATAAAATTTTTTTATTAACCTTAGTAAAATCGTTGTTCAAATATGAGGAGGGTAATTTCGTAATTTAGATTACCCTCTAGACTTCCGTATACAGCATTTTCCCTCTCGAGCCCCCCTTATCTCCCCGCACCCGTGTCACTTCCAACGCACCAAGAAGGAACCCGTTTCACTGCTCCCGGCGGCGCTCAAGGCAGCGTTAGTTGATTACACAACGGATTTTACGGTGGCCGGCATAGGGAATCATCTTTCGGTTGGTGTCGATGGTGTGGGCTTGCTCGTTGGTAAGATTTTCTATTTTGGTCTGGAGTAATCTGTTCTAGAGATTAGAATGTGTTGTGGCTTGCATCTGGACTCTCTTTTTTCTGTCCGATGGTCGCAATTGTTCGTGGATTGCGAATTCTTTTCTGACGTACGGAGTTTCAGTAGCTGCAGTACATGATTAGGTTTGAGCGAAATAGTTATCTTTCATAGAAAATGGTACAAGGAGAATTGTGTGTGATTTTCCTGAGTGATAATGTGCGATTTCTTCTTCTGATAATAAAAAAAACTTCCTTACCAGTGAGCAACCGAAAAAAAAAAACTTCCAACTCTGAAATGAGAGGGAATGATATTAGAGGATAAGGGCATGCCCGCCAAAAATGGAAAGTGAAAGATAACAATTAAATTAAGCAGCGTCAAGGTACCTCAAATATATCTGGTGATAGTACTAAGTTCCTCATATGATATGATTGATTATGTTGGTTGGAAGTGATTTGGTCGAATATGCATTCGCAAAGATGTTCCCTCCTCTTTATATTCATGGACTCTGAATGTCCGTTGTTGACTTGTTGTGGTTTGGTCAATAATCAAGATAGAGCGAGAAAGCAGAAATGGACATATGGTTGTTGATTTCTTATGCTTCATTCACTTAGCATCAATTTCATAGCAGTATCAATCAATAGAATGACAATTTTATTTCTTCCTGCAGTTTCCACAATTTTTTCTTACAAAACCACGAATCTGAAAGGTGGTGTCAGTATTCCACAGTGTAATGTTGTTTAGTCCTACAAGGATGCTTGTAATTTCAGTTTGAGTAAAGCTAAAATATATGTTATGCAGACCTCTGGTGACTGATGATGCGGTGTGAGCCAAGATATTTGTAGTTGCAAATATTATTTATTGGTTTAGGACTTGTTTTGCCTATTTTAATTTGTTAGATGATTATAGGCCATTCGTTAATTGCCCTCAAGTTCCAAACATTTGTCTTGATTGTGTTCAATGGTCAATTCTTTTTTCCCTTCAGCATGTCCTGTCAAAAAATGCCTGATGTTTAGTTTATGTTTTTCTTTATAGTCCTGAAAAAGTGAGCTTTCTGCTGTCCAACATATGAAATTGCTAGCTATGGAAATTTGGCTAAGTCACTTTCTGCTGTTCAATGATGCATTGATGGGTTTGTTTCTCCCTTCTGGTGAAGCAATTATAGGTCTCCTATGTACACATTCTTATTTACTATAATACTTATTCTAGGGAGTAGAGATATGAGTTGATCTGCTTCACCTTCTTTTATATATATAGGGACATAAACCATTGATGTATGAATTTGTCTATTCTAGGCATGTTCTATCTCTACATTTCCAGCAGGCTTACTGCAGAGTAGGGCTGGTTCATATTATTCATCATCAAGAAGGCTTCCTTCTTTACATATAAGATGTCAGAAGAAGGATGATGATTCAATTGAGGTTACAGTTGAGCGAGCTCCATATTATAGTTACGTAGACTCCACATCTGGGCAACTTGAACCTGCCTCTGGTGCTCGTGCTAGCATTCCAGGACCTGAGTATTGGCCAGAAGGCACTGCTGATCGTGTTAGGGCGGCAAGAGCACCAAAGCCGCTGGGCGAGTCAACTGGATCTCCATCATATGGGAAAAGCCCGGGAAGTAGACGGAGAAGCTATAAAACATCAGCAGCAGCATCTGATACTCCAGTACCAAGCGAGGTTGTTGATGATTCATTAGTGTCAGAAATTCCAGATGATGTTCTTGAAGAGCCCAAGGATGTCTTTTCAGAGTATGTAGTCTACCAGAGTGAGCCTGAGGAAGACGATCTGAGTGAGTATGATATGGATAAGAAACATGGACGACCTCATCCTTTCATTGATCCAAAAGTAAAGAAACCAATCGGGGAGCAATTGACAAGTGAGGAGCTGTGGTGGAATTGGAGAAAGCCTGAAATGGAACAATGGTCAAGGTGGCAAAGGAGACGTCCTGATGTTGAAACGGTTAGTGCAAATTGGAAATACATTATATAATCTGGTATTCAATAATTAATATTAATTGCAGAAATGGGAGGTGCTATGCCAAGAGTCTCTGGCTTGAGATTTAATGTAATTCAAGTTATATTATTATTAATTTTGTATTAGTAATAGAGAAATTCATCTTGAATTCTATATATTCAAGTGTGATATAAGAAGCATATTTGAATTTGGTCGCCTGTAAAATCCATTTTGCTACCTGCATATGGCAGAATTCAGCACTCCAAAACACAATGTTATTAACATATGAAGGTAAGGTATCAATTATGTTTCGTCATGCTAGGTAGCCTAGGTATTTGATAATATGTCAAGCTATGGTTGCATCCATGGACTTGTATGTCTGTGTATATGCCTAGAAATATTTGTCTGTAAACTAAGGAGAAGATTATTCTTGTGCAAAGTATAACCTATAAGTTTTTCCATCAGCAAGTGAAAAGAGCCTTTGCTCATGTGTCTCATATCACATAAAAGCCAATATCATAGAAAGTAAAAATGTCAAAGGATGGATATATCAGTTATTGAGCTTCTTTAAAAATTTGATGCAAAGGTGATTGACGTGTTTCAGAAAAAGTTTTGATCCAACTAACCACTGCTTCTGCTCCATGTTTGTGTTTTGTATTCTTGATTATTAATATTTTCACCTCTTTTCTTTTCTTTCCTCAGGTGTTCCTAAAGGCTATGGCTGAGACTGGGCAGGTTAAACTTTATGGGGAACAACCAACACTGACAGAGACTTCACTCTATAGGGCTAGGCGCCATCTATTTAAGGAAGAAAGGTACATGCCTATCTATGTGCATACGAGAAAATCATCTTTCTAGCAACATTATTGCATTTTCTAAGTTTTGCCATTCCTTTCTTCTAATAACGCGACTGAGTATTTTATTTAGTTGGTGGTATTATGTTACATATTTATTTCTGATATGAGTGTGCTTTAGTTGCATGTCTGAACTTTAGTTTATTGATCAACTTATAATTATGGAATTTATTAATTTTTGGTCATTTAGATTGAAAGCTGAACAAGATAGACTGGCAGAAATTGGTCCTTTAGCTTACTACTCAGAGTGGGTTAAAGAATGGAAGAGAGATACTTCACGTGAGGCAGTTCAGAAACATTTTGAAGAAACTGGTGAAGATGAGAATACCCAGCTCATTGAAATGTTCTCTCATCAAACAGATAGAGAATACCGCATCATGATGGGGACAGACATCCGTATCAAAAGGGATCCCTTAGCAATGAAATTGCGTGAGGACCAAATCAAGGAAAGTATGTACAGAAACCCTGTGATCTTCTTACAGTTTGGTTCTGACAGTATATAAATTAAGTTCTACTTCATAATCTTGATTAAAGATTCTTGATGTGCTATCAAGTATCAAGGAAAGACAGTGATGTGGTTTTGGTGTTTTGGATTCGTTCTCCACAATCATTAAAAGCCATTTCCTGCGTTGTCAAGATTTACAATAATTTGTGCAATGGAAAATATGTTTCAAAAGGCATCACAATCTGCATGCCAATTTACCGTTTCTGTAATCTAGTAAATGTTCTGAAGTAGGTGAAATGGGATTATTAATGATTTTCAGTAGAAATCTCTATTGCATACTATACAGAAGCATGTAAGTAGTTTCAGCTGCAGGGTTAGGTTTGCCACTTTTGTTTATGTGCAATTCCAAGTGATAATAATAGCATATCTTGAGTAGCTTAGAATAGTACTTCTATAATCCTGTTGCTTTTTTTTCAAAGTATCTTTATTTGTGTACTTCAATCATTTGGTTTATTTACCTGTATGCCTCATTTTTATACAATGTTGCAGTATGGGGTGGAGATCCAGTTTATCCAACTATTAATTATATTCAAGATCCTGATGAAGTGATTGACTATCGAGGACCAGATTTTCATGAACCAACACCTAACATGCTTTCATTTTTGAAGGAGGTAAATTTTTATGCTGTATAAATCTGCTTTCTGTAGTGGATTTTGACTAAATGAGGTCTCTATCAACAGTGGTTGTGATAGACATGATCTGTTTTCCTGTTGCAAACACGTATGCTATATCTGTATTGGTTGGACAGATTTTTTTTTGACGTCCTTGACTGATGACAATGGCAAGCCATAAGACTTAAAAAGACCTGAAAATGTTTAATTTGCTCTTTACTAAATATGACATTGAACAAATTATAAATATGGACCTGAATGAAAAACAGTGATAGTTTGATGTTTCATTTAGATTTTAGAGGGAAAGTTTTTCCTTATGGGCTTTTATAAGTGAATTTGTTATACAATTCGTTTTAATTGTGCAAAAAGTTCTTAAGCTTATTTATTTATTTGTGGAATTTTCTTCTGATTAGCATGGGAAGATCATAACGAGAGAGGAGCTTGAAAAAATCTTGTCCAAAGAGAAGACCGAGGAACATGAGGTACAGAGTTAGTATAAGAGTTTTCAAAGTTCTTTGAGCATATCAGTATAACTAAATGCCTTTTGCTAAATGCTGATGCCCATTGGATAGTTGATGATTGTGTTGTCTCTCTTCTTCTGATGGAATTTGTTGTGTTGGTAGATCGAATTTGCATTCTTTGCATAACCTGATTTTCTCAACCTTCAGTTCCCATTCTTCCTTAGTTCAATAGTTCCTATAAAAAGAGAAAATTGTTGTTTGCCTTGTAGACTTGATAGAGCAATACCCTAAAGTTCTGTATTGTTTATGTAAAGTTCTAAATTCCCTTTGCCTTAATTGATATTCTCGAGAAGAATGTGATGCATTTTACCTTATGGCATACTTTGGAACCTCGAAATGTACATTTTGAGGATATGGAACAAACAATGTGTAAAAAAGTAAATTATCATCCTCTTCTCCCCTCTTAGCTTCTTCTCAAAACCAAAATTTGCATATTTTTGTTTAGTCTAACATAATGCATAAGAAGTGACCTCTATGTAATCTTGAAGTAGTTAAAATTGAGGTGTTGTCAAAATTGATAATGAATTCATAATCTTCTGGCGTGTCTTAATTGAGATTCATAATCGAGTCACCTTTCTGAAATGAAATTAACTTTCATTTTGATTCTGGTCTTGCCCATGGATATAAGCAGGTGAATGATATGGATGAAGCTATGGCACGAGCTGTTGACATTGGGGAAAATGATGTCAGTAATCTTTCCTTCATATATAATTTATGCTTCTACTTTGTTTTCTTTTAGTGGAACGAGTTTTTTAGTTTATTCAAATGTGTGATAGGGATTAGAGACTCTTGAGAAAGAAGTCAATTAAGTTATCAGGATTAACATAACTAATGTATACTATTTTGCTGAAGGATGATGGAGAGGACAGCGACGTAGATGGTGATGATGAAGCAGAGGAAAAAATTTCACGCAATTGGAGTGTTCTTAAAACTACTCCTCAGCTGAAAAAGTCAAAGGTGATTATGTTTTTTTGTAATGCTTTTGGGTTGCTGTGCTCTCTAGAATTTCAGAACCTGCATTTTTTTTAGTATATTGAAATTAAATTGCAATCTAAATAGTGTAAGAGAAATCTGCTTGATTGTTACTTTATCACAGACCAGTGCAGTTTTGTGTCCTTATGTGTCCAACTAATTATTGTTGGACAGTAGTGCACATATTGATTAATAAAAATGAATTGGTGTTAACTCCTTGCACCAGACAATTAAGGTGAGTGGTTTAATGTAACATAATAGTGTACACTGTTGGAATTTTTGTTAAATAATGGAGAAACAAATTTAATCCTAGGAAATAAATGGGGACCGAGTGTGGAGGATTTGAATTGTACAGATCGCATAATTCTGGTAAGACAAGGACCAGCTATCTGAAGGTGATCTGGAATCTGATACCACAATGAAACACCAAATGTTGAAAAATTGAAACATTCATAAGGAAGAAAGGATGTCTTGGAAGTTGAAATGGAGGCTGTGGAATAGTGGGTGTTATTGCTCGGGCTGTGGGCCCTTCTGATTAAGGCTGTCCCCATTTTTCAGTAGTGTATACAGTATACATATTTCCCACCCATTAAGGAACTCAAAACTGCAGCTTGCACTAACCAAACTTGAGATGGGCTTGATTATTTGGTTAGATGGGAACTGGAAATAGTAGTAGTCCATAGTGTACTTCAACTGAATTAGTCAAGTCTCTTATGGAAAATGAAATGGATATGGTGGTAAATAAGAATGTTGATAGAGAAAGATGGTCTAGTTTATCCCTTTTTCTTTATAATAATTTATATATATATAATATATATATATATATCTTTGAGGACATCGGCTTTTGGAAATAAATGGGTATTCTACTCCTTAGTTGCTGACTCAACAGAGAAAAATAAAGGCAACTGTCTCCGTAGAAATTTGGTGATATAGAGTGAATCTATACGTGCATAGATGAAATTTTTGGCCTGAAAATCTAGTATAACAATGGAATTTATAGATTAAAGTAGGTGTATGTCTTGGAAATCGATGTAAATGATTGTCCTCGTGCATGCGTCACAAGGAAAAATATAAGAGAAGCAACTATAAGACAACTACACAAGTGCACTGTTGTGTTGTTCATCGATATATAACTGAATTATTTCTTTCTGCTTTCAGGAAAAGCCGAAGAAAAAATCCATGTCTCTGGACGAGGCTGTAGACGATTCAGAGAACTTGACCGACTTTTTGATGGACTTCGATGAAGATGAGTAGTAGTACTTGAAAGAAGTGAGAATTTTTGGTGAGACTCTCAAACTAGGAGTACAACATGTGAAATTAATTTCTTATGATGTTGAAACATGCATCCATGCTTGTGGACCACTTCCTCACAATCGCTTCTTTTTTCCATCTAAAGGGTATATTATACTGTAGTTACACTGGATATTTTGCAAGAACTATGTGGGAAAACAGTAGTTAATCAATATTGGAATTGGCATTTAATAGATGCTTTCTAGGATCCTTTGGCTAGTATAATGCTGCACAAGTTAAAAAGTTTCAGCTATCACATAAATTTCGTTAGAACTGTTATTTTCTTTTCTGGATTGCTGATTAACATTTTCTCAAATGAGATTTGATATATAGGAACCTATCAAAGGGGCTAAACAGGAGAATAAAAAACAATGGAGCTTCAAAGATTGTTGACTGCAGTATACAGCTTGGTTTTACATCTGCTACTACTTTCACCTAAGAGCATTGAAGATTCAACAATCTTTGAAGCTCCATTGTTTTATTCTTCTTCTGTGAAATTATTCTGATTAGGCACTTCTACTGCAGTCTTATGTAAAAAAAATTATTTTTTGTACAAAATGTCTGTACTTGAAGATCTGTTGTAAAAATTGCTCATTGTCTGTGAACTAGGAAAAAGTAGTTTCTTTAAGGATCTTTTTTTTTCCCCTCCAGTTTCTAAGGTGTATATAAGCCCCTGGCCCAACTACTTGATTTCTGTGATTGCAGGACAAAATACCTTGCGGTGTTAATGGTGAAGGGGCTTTGATTGATCAATTATAGTACCCAGCCAAGCTGGTTATGGGTCCTGTCCACAAAGAGGCCCATCTTCAATGAACTTGGTAGGTGAGTTGGTTCTTTCTTTTGTAATAAGTAGAGAGCAAGTTGCTTCACAATAGCACCTGCCTTAGTTGCTTTAGCTCCTCTTAAATGCATCCAAGCTGGAGAAAACATGCAACTTGTATTAGTACACATCAAAACGATACCTGTATCCCTTTCTTTGTTATGTACATACTAAGCTTAAAAGACACATATATCATCTTGACGCGTTCTCTTAATGCAAGCTCTTGTGTTCCTTTCGAACCAAGCTTTGCTTCGCATTCTCTGATTCTTTGACTCTTGCTAGGGGTAAATTTCTGACTACAGCTTTTGCAATCCTTAGATGAAATCATGGACCCAATGTGCTTTTGTAAGTTGTAACAGTGATTGTTGGTTTGAATCCGGTAGAACTACTCCATGTATTGAGTTACTATTATTATCCAAATAGAAATGTGTGAACCCTATGAAAGCTTAATAAAAATTAGAGAAGGAAAATCTATGACATTAATTTACAGTTTTAAAGGGTACAAATTCACCAACTAACTCCACACCCAGAGTTAAATTACAAATGTATTGGAGCCCATTCTCATGACGGTGGGATAGAATGAGAATTGTGAATGGATCTGGAAGTGGAACATATGGACCGATGTGATTGTGGGTAGGGTATATAGGGAAATCACGGACTCAATGTACTTGTGCAATCTTAAGATGAAATCATGGATTCAATTACATTTATTATTTGCATGCCTTAATAACCTTTGTCCTAAGAACATGTTTTTAAAAAAATATTGCCCTAAATTAGAAAATCTAAATCCTTTAAATGATGAATTCTTGTGGGCAGATAAAATCTTATAAATGATAAATCATGGTGGGCCGATAAGCTGGGGGCCGTGGGGTTTCAACCTAAAATCATACGACAATCTATAAGGTAACTCATGAGATTATACAGTTCTTTTTGAATCTCACATATGAAAGTTATGGAGGGAGGAAGTAGTATATAACAAAGTGTTTATGGGTCACTCCTTTTCTCACCAATTGATTTCGGTATGGAATTTCATTGGGCCATGATGATAGGCTTGGCAACTAGGCTAGTCTAGTTATGTGGGAGAAAGAACTAAATTCCTAAAACAAAATCTAAATGAACTTTTGCAATTGAGACTTCTTTAACCTATGTCTGAAATCCGATCTTGTAATCATTGCCTTTGTTTCAAGTATAGAGCTTGCAATGGAAGAGATTTGATTAGGAGGATCAAAGGTTTATAATGTTGTAGGGGGCGAAAGTGAGATCTTCTAACCTCTTTGGCTATTTTTATCGGTTCGTGGGGTCTTGTTGAAAAAGGCCCCCCACCCAAAAGCCAACAATAGATTATTGAATTGTTCTATTATTACGAGCGATTGAGATTTGAGTAGCCTGGTCTTCAGTCTATCAACTGTACGTTATCTGGTAAACTAATTAGGGTTTGATTCTTCTTAAAGCTAGAATATATGTATGTATCTTCATAGAGCTACTCTTTTTCGGGTCTAGTTATGCTTTCTTTTACTAGTCAATAATAGTATAATCTTCTTAGTAATCTATGCATGTTGATGGCCTACAATATCTATCTGATTCCTTTGTGTGATCTTCAAACAAACTTTTACCATCTTCCACATTAAAAGCACCATTCTCTCAAAGATTCTCATAATGATCAGAATATATAGTTCTATCATTTTAAATGCTGCATTAATCTTCAAATAATTAGTGGGATGTGTGGCATTGGAACATTGATTCTTGCTTTAACTACAAATCCTCACATGATATGGTGCATTACTATTCATAATCTAAAATTTGGAATCCTGTTTAATTTTTTAATTAGTCGAATAGTGGAATTCAATCTATATTGGTCAATAAACCTTTGATCTAACTGGCCATTATTCAACTCTTTTTTTAGGATTTACAAAACACATAACAAATGCTAGACTATCCGAGTTAGATAGGTTCAGTCTAAATTATCAAAGCAGATGATTTTCTCATAAATAAACTTGATTCAAGTATTAGAATGATACGCCTGAATTTATAACCCTACTAGCTTGATCTAAACTTGAAACTGAAACTGACCCAGATTGGTTTGTTGCCCCTTGAAGAAAACAAATGGGTAAGAAGCCACGTACAAATTAAAGATGGTAAAAGGTACAAGTTAATTGGGGTCTTCATCAATCCTAGTTGGCCATTCAAGTCTATCCTTACCTGCATGAATATTATTGAATAAGAGAGGTCTGGGCTGATTGTTGTGGGGAACACATGAAGAAATTGAAATTTTGACTTCAATGCCAACTACAATCAACAATCATGATACATATATATATATATAGACTTTCATGTGCCAATATCGATCACTATAAATAACTGAGCCTAGCACTTCCTATGAATAGTGATTCAATAATTTTAAGCTATGAATTATATACTATCATTGGTTAATGACTTTCTGTTTTCTTCTCGTTTTTTTTTTTTTTTGAGCTATGAATTTGAATCACCTTACCTTTGTACTATGTTTAGGATTCTATGGATTAAAAAAAATGTACTTATATTAAGAGCTAGTGTCACTTGCAAGTTTTAACAAAAGATGCTTGTTAACACCCTTTGCTTAATTTCCCTGTCTCTAATTTAACCAGCATTTCATGTTTCTCTCCCAAGGACCAAGGTGGGTGGTTCAATTATAATTAATCATTATTAGCTGCTAATTAATGACAAAATCTAACCCTAATAATGTGACAGAAAAGATGATTATGATACTTATTATGGCTTCCCTTCCCACTTCTAGATCTTTGCCAGCAAAATATTCATGATCATCAATACCTAAACATAATTAAAGTACCAAGATAGTAGGACCACCACTAATTAAACATATACTTTAGTATTCTGCAGAGCAATTAATATTTTAACACGTAATCTTTCGTGTCGATTTATGATTTTCACTACTTAAATCATAGGTATGGTATAACTACAAAATGCTAACTCTCTCCAAAAAAAAAAAAAATGCATACATTTTAGGAGCTGGTGTCTCTCAAAGGCAACAAAAGTTGATCGAATAGTAACTTCCTTTTTTTTTTTTTTTAACATATGTCCTAAATACATAGTTCAAGAGTACATATGTTTTTATAAACTAAAATCCTAATAATAAATAAATAAATTTTATAAAAAAAATTAAGTGAAATTGAATAAATATAATTTTTTTTCATTTTAAAAATCTTAATATATGCCAATAACATAGGTTAGAAAAATTATTTCTTTTTAATATATATTTAATTCAAACTCTCACATATATGTCACGAACCTGACCTAATTACGAACCAGAATAAAAACAAGATGAGAATTAGAAAGAGTATGAGGTGAGAAGAGAACGAGAGATAGAGATTTAATTTGGAAAACTTTGTTCATTACTTCGATGATTTCTCTCTCAGAGAGCTACAGAGCTAATAAAGCCCACCAGACTCACAACAAACTCACAACCACTCCCTCAAAAAACCAGATAGTTAGTTATCCGCTCTAAACAAAAACCGGATATTCCCACCACTAAACTGGATAACCCTGTTTTATTGCATTACCTTCCCCTTTTTAAAAGTCTTGTCTCAAGACTTATGTATTACAATTTTTTCTCTAATAATGTTGGAAACTGGTGAATCATATGACCTGCAGCTTCCCACGTTGCTTCATAAGCATCCAAATTCTTCCACAATACCAACCATTCCGTGACCGGCTCACCATTCTTAAAATAAGACACCCTGCCATCCAAAATTGCTTCTGGTGCTACCACAGATTCACCAGTGTGTGTGACTGTTGGTAATTGATCTTTAACAACTTGAACAAAACCAGTCTTCTTTTTAAGCTGTGAGATATGGAACATAGGATGCATTCGAGACTAAGGAGGTAACTTCAACCTGTAAGCAACATTTCCAAGTCTATCCAAAATCTCATAAGGCCCATAAAATTTGGAACACAATTTCAGACTTTTTCTAACAGCCACAAAAGCTTGTCTATATGGCTGCAACTTCAGAAAAACTGAATCACCATCCTTGAATTCTCGTTCAATTTTGTTCCTATCGGTCATTACTTTCATCCTGGCTTGGGCTTGTAACAAATTCTTCCTCAATTGCTCAACATATCTTCTCTTTCCTTAAGCCAATCCCCAACGACAGTTGTAGTAATTGAGGAAGGATCAACTCTCATATGTGGAGGAGGTATACCATAAAAAGCTTGAAATGGAGTGACTTTGAGTGAGCTATGGTAATTGGTGTTATACCACCATTCAGCCACTGGCAACCATTGTACCCATTTACCAGGTTTGTCACTAGTCATGCTCCTCAAGTAATTTTCTAGGCATTGATTAACTCTCTCTGTTTGCCCATCAGATTGAGGGTGGTAAGCAGTTGAGAGATGTAAGGAAGTGCCCAAAGTTGTGAACAATTCCCTCCAGAAATGGCTGATGAAAATCCTGTCTCGGTCAGATACAATGCTTCTTAGTAACCCACGAAGTTTGAAAACAAAACTCATGAACACATGAGCAACTGTTGAAGCTGAATAAGGATGACTTAGTGGGATAAAATGGTCATACTTAGTAAGTCGGTCCACCACCACTAATATAGAATCTTTGCCCTGTGATTTTGGAAGCCCATCAATAAAATCCAAGGAAATGTGGCTCCAAGCAACATCAGGAACACACAAAGGTTGTAGCAACCCTGGACTCTTGACATGTTCACCTTTATTTCTTTGACAATTGTCACAATTTTTCACAAAATCTCCAATCATCAACTTCATTTTAGGCCAGTAAAATAAACTTTTCATTCTCTGATACATACCTTAAATACCTGAATGACCCCCAACAGGAGTTTCATGCAGTGCAACAATTATCTTCAGCCTACATTCATCATTTGCACCGACATAAATTCTGTTCTTGAATCTGAGCAAACCATCTTTTAAACTTAACTTTTCAGCAGAATGCAGTGCTGTAGCAGCTAAAAGGTCTTGTGCCTCTTGATCTTGATCATAACTGTGAAGCACTTCCAGTAACCACTTAGGTTGCACCACTGAAACAACCTTCAACTCAGATTCCTCAACATCTTCTTTTCGAGACAAAGCATCTGCAACTTTATTTCCACCCCTTTCTTATACAAAATTGAGTAAGAAAGGTCAAGCAACTTCCTTATGGCTTTCTTTGCAAGTGTGTGGATAATTTCTGATCCAACAAGTGCTTTAGTGACTGATGATCAGTTTTAATGAAAAAATGATCATGCTCCAAATAATGTCTCCATCTATCCACTACCAACAGTACAACTAATCATTCTTTTTCATAAGTCGAAAGATGTTTATGCTCATCCTTAATGGCTTGACTAATGTAAGCAATAGGACGTCCTTCATCAACACAGCTCCAACACCCCTATCACAGGCATCAGTTTCCAACACAAAAGGCTTTGAAAAATCAAGCATTCTCAGTACAAGAGCTTCAGTCATAGTTTTTTTAAAAATCATAAAGGCTTGATCTGCAACTTCAGTCCAACAAAAAGCATCCTTCTTCAACAACTCAGTCAAAGGCTTGGCAACCATATAATATCCCCTTATAAATCTTCTGTAGTAGCCAGTCAATCCCAGAAACCCTCTTAGTGCTTTAACATTCATAGGAACGGGACAAGATGACATTGGCTCAACCTTCTTTGTATCAATAGCCACACCTGCCCCTGAAATAATGTGACCAAGGTATTCCACTTTCTGGCAAGCAAACTCACATTTTGACTTCTTTGCAAAGAGTCTGTTACTCCTTAAAACCTGTAATACTGTCTCCAAGTGTTCTAAATGTTGCTGAATTGAATGACTATACACAAGTATATCATCAAAGAAGACCAAGACAAATTTCCTCAAAAAATTTCCAAACACACTATTCATCATAGATTGGAAAGTGGCTGGTGCATTAGTCAGCCCAAATGGCCTGACCTTGAACTCATAATGATTATTGTGAGTCCGGAAGGTAGTTTTTGGTATGTCAGCCTCACAAACTCGTACCTGATGGTAGCCCACCCTTAAATGTAGTTTGGAAAACACACTAGCACCATTTAACTCATCAAGAAGCTTCTCAATATGTGGGATGGGAAACTTATCTTTGACAATAATGTTATTTAATTGCTTATAGTCAATACAAAATTGCCAAGTGCCATCTTTTTTCTTCACTAGAAGTGTAGGAGAGGCAAAAGGTGATTGACTAGGTCTAATAATAGCAGATTTAAGCATCTCTTGAACCTGCCTTTCTATCTCATTCTTTTGAAAATAAGGGTACATGTAAGGTCTGGAGCAAATTGGGGTTGAACCTGGTTTAAGAGGAATGGAGTGCTCATGGCCCCTTTCTGGAGGTAATGACTTTGGTTCTTCAAACACGTCTTCATACTAGATCAATAGCTTATTGACTTCCTCAGAAATTTGAGTGGAAACATTCTCCAATGAAAACAACTGAGCTACCTGAGCAATCAACATTGGCACTCTTTTTTTTATCAGCTTATGCAACTTCAATCCACTCATGCTCTTCAAACTCGCTTCCTCAGTAACACCCTTCAACTCCACCTGTTTTCCTTCTCTAAGAAAAGAAATTTTGAGTGTTTTGAAGTCAAAAAGCACAGGGCTAAACTCTCTCTCAACCAATATCCACCAAGCACTAGGTCACAACCACCTAATTTTAATACCCTTAGATCAAACACAAAGCCATGATTCTGCATTTCCCAACTAAATCCTTTGCACACATGTTGACTATACAATTTATGACCATTTGCTACAGATACCTCCATCACATATGCTGCTTGAAGTTGGAAATCAGTTTCTTTAACCATCCTTGGATCAATAAAGTTGTGGGTAGCTCCACTGTCTACCAGGATAGTCAAACTCTTCCCTCTGACTGACCCCTTAATCTTGATTGTAGTCAAGGGACTACTACCAATAAGAGCATGAACATAAACTTCTGGACCAGCTTCTTCATGTTCAACAATTTCCTCATCAATCAATTCCAAGGATTCCTTGTCTCCTGAAAAATCCCCAATCTGTTCAACTAATAGACTATGTAATGTTTGTGTTTTGCACTTGTGGCCAACAAAATACTTTGTCACCACATTTGTAACAAAGACCAGCCATTCTCCTAGTTTCCCTCGTCTCATTTCCTGAACTATTTGCACTCCATTGATGCTTGACATTGCTTGCAACTGAGTTATTTGTTGGAGTCAAAACTGGCAATCTGGTAGTATTCTTGGCTTCATAACTCTGATTTTTGTTAAAACCAACAAATGTTGATGTTGTCTTCCATGCTGGTTTACTTAGTTTCATAATTGCTTGTATTGCATTATTGTGCAGCTTAGCTTGTTCAAAAGCTTCCATCAACGAATTAGGACGATTGAGTTTAACCAAAGACTTAATCTCACTTCGAAGCCCACTGAAATAGCTTGAAATGAAATAAGCTTCTGGAAACTGTGAATTGTATCCTAACATACATGCTCTCCTCAAATTTCTCCTTGTACTCATCAAGATCGTCTTTTTGTTCAAGCTTATTAAATTCCTCAACAATATCTGATCCTTGCCTTTCCCCAAACCTTGTGCAAATTGCCTCTTTGAAATCCTCCCAAGATACTTGTGATCTCTGCATCAGAAACCCCTGAAGCCATATATTCGCTCGACCTTGCACATACATCGTTGTAATTTCCGCCGTTTGAGCTTCCTGGATTGCAAAGATTGCGAAATATTTCTTGTATTTCTGAATCCAACTTCTCGGTTTGTCACCATCAAAATTCGAAAAATCAATCTTAGGAAATTTGTTTCCTCGGAATTCAGTACCCCAATAAGAACTCCTATCCGTGTTTTCTTGAAATTGAGGAACCAGACCTTTTCCATCACCAGATTCTTTGCTTGTCTTGACTGAATTCGGTCTTGATCCAGATCCAAGAAGACCTTTCCCTCCCAAACAAGGTTGTGGCGTTGCTGGATTTGGCGCTGAATGCCTCAAATTGTTGGTTAAAGTTGGTGTTGACCTTGAATCCGACAACTGATTTCCAAGAACAATTGATCGAAGGGAGCTCATCATATCAACCAATTCTTTGAACTGACCTTGAATTTTATGACCCAATCTATCGATCGTTGTTGATGTACTCCCAGTTCATCGATCGCTTTTTGATGACTATCTTGTTTCTGCCTTGTTTTCGAAATGAATTGTTGAGTCGCTTCATCAAATTGTTGTAGTTGATGAATTTGCGTCTCCATGGTCTTCAATCTCGTACCTTCTGCCATTGATGTGGATCCAAAGGAGCTCTGATACCAAATTTGTCACAAACCTATCCTAATTACTAACCAGAATAAGAACAAGGTGAGAATTAGAAAGAGTATGAGGTGAGAAGAGAACGAGAGATAGAGATTTGGAAAACTTTGTTCATTACTTCGATGATTTCTCTCTCAGAGAGCTACAAAGCTAATAAAGCCCACCAGACTCACAACAAACTCACAACCACTTCCTCAAACAACCGGATAGTTAGTTATCCGCTCTAAACAAAAACCGGATAATCCCACCATTAAACTGGATAACCCTGTTTTATTACAATATATTACGTGAAAAGTAGAGTTTAACTTTAGGGTAGGATTTGAATTTAATAAAAGGTTTCGTACGTGTTAGGATAACAGCCTCACAGACTCACAAGAGAAATAAGAAAAGAACAAGAACAAAAGAACACAAGAGATTTGTTTACCCAGTTCGTCAAAATGACTACGTCTGGGGGCACTACCAAGCCAGGGACTTTCCACTAGATATGAGGATTATCAAGCGAGTCCGACCCTCGGGACGCGATTGCGTCTTGGCTACCCTGCCCGCGATATCCCGGGCCACGATCATGGGCCTCCTGGCCGCAGTCACGGTTCTACCTCTCGCTCCGTCTTTGTCTCCTTTTCCGCTTAATCCCGAATAAGGCTCCATAACCCAACTATCCCCCACCTGGAGATTGATTCCAATTGTAATTGTCTTCTTCAGCAGCCCTTGAGTCTTGGTAGTGTCGAGCCTCCAACTTATGTAAGCCCGTCTGAAGCCTTACTAGGCTTCAATCCCTTAAGCTTGTCAGCAAGGTTTTCTCCCACCACACTCGGCACCTGTTGTATGGACTTCTCCTTGTAAGCTTCCTCCTCTATCATGTCAGCCCACCTGACTTTCTTGCCCTCTGCATAGTCATCTAGCTCAGCTAACTAAGCAAACTTCAAATAGAAATCAGAAGGTGAATTCCTATCTAGTTCTTCAATGATCTTCTGACCATCGGTCTGTGGCTCTTCCTTCAAGGCCTCCTGCCTACTAGGTTCCACTAACTTGCTCCTACCTGAACTTGAGGTACTCAGAATCAATTCAGCTTCCAACATACTCTACTGCTGCATCTTTTGACTCCTTCTTTGATGTCTGACATTCACTTTTGTAGTGACCAAATTCACCACAATTCCAAAACTTGATCTTGCTCTTGTCCTTAGGGATATTCTTCTTCCCTTTGGACTTTGACCCACCATGACCAGATATGCCCTTATTCCCTACATTCAAAGCTGATTCAGATGTATGAATTGACTCCTTCATGCGAATCTCCTTGCTCATCATCAGATCCCTTACATCATCAAACTTAAGTTTCTCCTTCCCAACTGAATCACTGACAACAGTAACATTTCCGCTCTCACTCTCAGGCAAAGAAGAAAGTAGAATTAGGGCTTGTACCTCATCATCGAACTCAATCTCCACTAACTGCAGCTATGCAATCGTCATGTTGAATTCATTCAAGTGCTTGGATACCGCTGTGTCTTCCTTCATCTTCAGGTTGAACAACCGCCTCATCAAATGCACCTTGTTCACCGCTGATGGCTTATCATATAGCGCGAGCAGAATTGAAAGCAGTTCCCTTGTTGTCATAGCCTTGACCGTATGGTGCGCTACGTTCCTGGACAAGGACAAGCGAATTGCATTCATCGCCTTCCTATCCAATTACTTCCACTCTTCATCCTTCATATCCTTTAGCTGCTCTCCCAAAGGCAAGTGAAGTTCTTTACCATAGAGGTAATCTTCAATTTGCATCTTCCAGAAGCCAAAGTCCGTCCCATCAAACTTCTCCACATGAATCTTTCCGTCCATTGCAATTGTAGGAACCTGGCTCTGATACCACTTGTTAGGATTTTGACCCTACAGTAAAGAATAACGGCCTCACAAGAGAAATAAGAAAAGAACAAGAATAGAAGAACACTAGAGATTTGTTGACCCAGTTCGTCAAAATGACTACGTCTGGGGGCACTATCAAGCCAGGGACTTTCCACTAGATCTGAGGATTACAAGACATGATCTCCCTGATCTACACTGATCGGATTATTCTAACCTAACCTCTCTAGCACTCTGAATTTTTTTCCCTCTCTGCTTTTCAGGTTTTTCTAGCACACTACATAATTACAATAATCATGGGTATTTATGGAGGATCCTAGACATAAAGATAGAAACAAGATATTACAAGGATAGAAGTTCCAATATCTCCTAGATATATTTCTTTCCTAATACCCAATATCTTATACCCCGTTAATGATAGAAAGTCTTATCTACCAAAAATAGCTCGAGATCTTACAAGACAGGAAACAACCCTTTACGCCGCCACAGAGAAGGACACGAGCTCGTCCCCGGGATAGCGCGGTCGCGCCCCACCACTCCCAACCCGCGTCATGTCTTTTGGGACACTGTAGACGTGGGCCCAACCACTAGAGATGCGGCCGTGTCTCGCCCGTCTCTGCCCGCGCTCACGGTGCATCCTCGAAGACGCGGGTGCTTCACTCCGGCGCGATCGTGTCTCGCCTTCTCGTTCCACCTTGGTTTCCTTTTTCTCCTAATGCCGAATTAGGCTCCATAACCCAAGAGTACGTAATCACGGTTTACCAAACGCATACAAATAATAATAGTTACAAGTTTTTATATTATAATTTTTTTATTCATTAGGTTTTAATCTTCTAGCTAGAAAAACTAATAATGAATTGATTAGACATTATTATAATTATGGGTTGGTAATGATGAATGGCTTTGGGATTCTATCTTCTTTTGGAATTTGTGTGAACACCTCACATGATCAGAGTTGGTATACATGCACATCTCCCCCATATCCATCAACATCCCTAACTTAATTTCAACTATATACACATACAATCTTCAAATACGAGACTTCATTGGCTTTACCCTAAAGATAAAACATGGCACCATAAATTAAGTTGATCGTTTTGCAAGCAATTAACTAGTAATTAACTTGCAAATAATGATTCGTGAGCAGATCCCTGTAAATATTTACGCTTTGCTATGAATTGTGGCGCATATGATATACTCCGTATTATAAAACTTTATGCTTCAAATAGTCAAATGAATGTTTTCAAAAACACCGGCTTGTTATGCGCTACTTTATTGATTCTTATATATATTGGTTAGAAGATCTCTTCTCAATTCTCATATATTTTTTTTGGTCATTGCCACCCCAGTTCAGCGGAGAGCTTTTTTCCATCAAACGCTTACGTCTGGAGTTCGAGTCCAACAAGTTCATTTCTCCTTTACTGAGAATCGAACACTCGACCTCAACGAAGGGAAGCGTAGCCCCTCCCACTACGCTACATGCTTGTTGGTTCAATTCTCATATATGTAGTATTAAAGTATACTTATACGTTACTCATTATAATATAAAATTTTACATTATAACGTAGACTATAAAATCTTACATAACACGTAATTTAAATAGACCCTTAATTTAGAAATATAAGCGAGTTTTTTTAACATGAGGAATCCATTTTTAGTAACATATTTCGGGTTCATACTCTAGCCGACAAGGATCACGAATCAAGTAAACTAAATTAACTTAGCGAAATAAATAATCATGAAGTATAATTTTTTACTTAACTCAATCTGAAATCTTACAACATCTCGCATTCCTCCTACTAAGGCCATTCATATAACACATCAACAAGTTATTTGTGATATTGGTGCGGATATTCCTTTTGTTATTCATGTGAAACCTTATATTAATAGTTACTTTGGACTAAGCTCTTAACACTTATTGTGGTTACAAAAATAAAATAAAAAAAAGTTAAGAAACAAAAAAAAAACGAATTACGGAGTATATAAAAGCAATTTGTACGCGAGTTTTTTGTGTAAAACGCTATAGTAATCGGCCACGTGGAGTATTATGACATCACTTATAGAGAGAGTGGAAGATAACAGTCAACGACAATGGAAGGCGAAAGGTGAAAATTGCATGGGCCCCGCGGATCTATCGGGCCAGCTGTCCCATTTCATTTTTCTACCCGTCTTTGTTGCCTCTTGGCCCTCTTCTTCAAAGATATTATTTGATCGATGTTAAAACTGGCCAGACAAAATTGATAAAAATGGACAAAATATAAGTTCTTTTTTACTTATTTTTTAAAATCACTTGAATTTAAAAAATTCAGATATTATTTTTAAATATACGTGTTTGATTAAATTATTTTTATAAACAAAATCCATGAATTCAATTTCACATAAATTGTACAATTTCTAAAATAGGGAAAATACAATTGTTATGTGAGGTGGGTAAAGATCCACTTTCTCTATTTTTATTTAAAATATTTTTTTTCTATTTTTAAATTATATATTTTACATCTAACATAATATATTATAAAGCAAAAATCACGTCTGTTGAAAAAATTGTGCCATTTGTCATTATTTGAATAAAATTATGTTAACAAAATTTGATCTTTATGCTAATATTTTTATTTTAATTCTATACATAATAATTTTTCTTTTATCTTGTAACAAGAGTTGGACTCCATGTATATAATTTTTTATCTATATGTTAATATATTAAATTATATAAAATATATGATATATTTTAGTATACATTGATATATCTACCTAAATTTTAATAAATTAACATTAAAAAACTATTTTAATAATTATTTTGATAAGTTATATTATCCTTCCTAGATATCGTACTGTAATTATCTTTAAGTTATAGCATTATATTATTTTCATTATTTCCTCTGTGTTATCTTCTATACCAATCTTTATATTGATATTTTCCGTATCTAAAAATATAATATTTATTAAAAAGTAAAAAATAAAAACACTAATACATAATCTTAATAAATATTTTATAAAAATTAATTATTTTATGCATATTAATATCTTAAAAAATAAAAAAAATATTTAAAAATATCCAATTCAACTGAAATTAACATTTCAATAATTTTAATCTAAATTTGGGGCAAGATCTCAACAAATAATAAAAATAATTTTTACATATATTCAATTAAAATATGAAAAATAGTCGTAAATTTTTTAAATAAATTACATAATTTTATTAAGATATTATATAAAAGTATTTTAAATTTCATATTAATATCATAACACTATATAATCTTTAGTAAAATCATCATGTGATTATCACATGAATTCAACTAGTTTAACCTTAATTTACATTATTGTTATTTTGGGATAAGGGATGTTATAGTAATTTTAAAAAATTGTCATGATTTTTCACTTTCAACCAACAAATTACAGTAATTTAATGGTTGGACAAGTAATTGTAACCAAACATATTTTGACAAAACCCATAAAATTCAATACCCGGAATTTGTATTTTCTATATATGAACATTTTGTCGCTATAATATAATAATTTATTGATGAAACAAATTAAGGTTTGTTTTTCATTTTTATTATAAAGACATTGTTTAATAAAATTCTAACAAATTAATTGAGTGTGTATAAGATTATAATTTTTTTAAGAAAATATAAAAGCTTATAACTAAGTGTGTATAATTTTATAATCGAGTGTGCATATGTAATTGAGTATAAGTCTAGTATATAACCAAATTTTTTATAACTAAGTGAGAAATGTGAATTTTATAATTGAGTGCGTATAAGGGAACTTTGTTTTGAGGAAATGTATAAGCTTATAACTAAGTGTATATAATCTTATAACCGAATGCGTATAATTTTATTATTAAGCTCACTAGAGCATCTTCTCCTGTCTAAGATTCTTCTACTCATCAAAATTTAAAAATATTGCATTGTGATGTTTGGAAACCATATGATGTTTCAACTTATGATGGATATATAAGTACTTTCTTACCATAGTAGATGATAAGAGTTGAAGTATGTGGTTTTTTTATGACACACAAAAGTGATATTGATGGTCATCTACAAAACTTCATCTTTCTTGTTAAAATTTAGTTTAATACCAAAGCAAAATATTTGAGTGATCAAAGCACTAATTTTTTTAAATTCAGTTTTAACTTCTTTTCTATTCTCGCAAGGGATAATCCATCAAATTTCTAGTGTATCTACACCACACTAAAATAGGAGGGACGATCCATCAAAGCTCTTGTGTATCTACACCACAACAAAATAGAATGATAGAAAGGAGGCATAACTGTACCCTAGAAATTGCAAATCTTTGTTAATACAATCATCTCTTCCTACTCATTTTTCGGGAGAGTGTATTCTTACTGCAACATTCCTCACAAATGGATTGTCAAACCCAATTTTACATCAACAAGCACCTTATAATATTTTGCAATCAAACACCTCCAATATATGATATGCTAAGAGTGTTTAACTATTTCTGTTTCACATCAACTTTTTTCAAGATTTGTCTTAAGAAATTTCATCCTAAATTAGATCTTTGTGTGTTCATAGGGCATTCTTAAGGTAAGAAAGGTTTCAAAGTCTACAATATTAAAACACACAAATACATGACCATTAGAGATGTCAAATTCTATTAACATATTTTTCCCTACAAACTCATCATTGAAAAATTCTTTTCTCTTCCTATTATTCAGTCCTTATTGAGTCAGTATATAACAACTTTCCTCTTGACTTTGTCTCTTTTGATCATTCAAGCTCTTTTTCACCAATATCAAATGAGCATTTTGATTCATCCAACTCTTTTATTCAATTACACCTTCTCAGTTACAATCTTTAGTTGAGTATGATCCTTCATTGATTTTATCACAATTTGATGAAAATTCTTCAAACAAAGTTGCACTTAGACAATCTAATCAAGATCACAAACTTCCCACTTGGCTAAAAGATTGTTTACATGACCACATTGGATAAATCATCTATTTCATCTTCATCTCAAACTCAGTCTCCATATCATATTTCCAAACTTCTTTTCTATTCCTCGTATTCTATGCCTTATCAAACATTTGTTAGTAATATGACACTCTTGACAGAACCAAAGTTAGTAATTGAGGCTATAAAACATCATGCTTTGTGTGAAGCCATGCTTGTAGAAGTAGCAACACTGGAAAGGTACAACACATGGTCTATTCAATCATTGTCGCATGGTTAATCTCAAGTGACTTGTAAATGGTTGTTCAAACTAAAGTTTAAGACAAATGGACCACTTGATAGAGATAAATCTAAGGCTAGTAGCACGAGGGTTCACTTAAGTTGAGGGAATAGACTATTTTAAAAATTTTGATCCAATGGCTAAATGATCATACTAAGAACTCTTTTTGTTGTGGTTGCTGCTCAAAACTGTCCACTTGTTCAAGTGGATGCTACAAATGCATTTTTCCATGGAGATTTAAAAGAAAAGGTATATATGACTCTTCCACCTGCTTATTCCTTTCTAAAATGTTTACAAGCTATTAAATCAATGAAGCACTTCAACAATTGTTCTCAAGGGGGGATACAATGATACCAATTGCTCTCAATTAGTGTGTAAATAGGATAAGTTGTTGTATAAACTAAAAGTTTTCTAAAGTTGTGACAAACACAAGTTTCAAGCAATATATGGCTAATTATTCTATATTCACTAGACAAAGAGGAAATTCATTGTCTACTTTTCTAGTACATGTAGATGACATGATAATGATGAGGAATGATGTGAAAGAAAAAGAGAGGTTGAAGGAGCACCTAACAAGTCAATTTAGTTGAAGGTTTTAGAAGAAATAAGGTATTTTTTTTATTATTGAAGTGGATGGAAGGAAGGAAGGTATCTACCTAAACCAAAGAAAGTACATTATGGAAATGTTAGAAGAAAGCTAGAATGTTTAGAGCCTATACAAACACCTTTGGACTGCCATGAAAAATTGCCAAAAGAAGGGGATCAAATAAATAATCTATGTTAATATAAGAGACTCATTGGTAAGCTGATCTATTTGATAGTTACTGAGCCAGTCATCACATATTCAGTTCAGATTCTAAGTCAATTCATGCAAGCACCTTGTGTGGAGCATTGGAAGGCTAGTAAACATATATTAAGGTATCTTAAAGAATTATGGGACAAGGTTTATCGATGGTTAGTGACATAAAGTTGCATGCTTTTTTTTATGTAGGTTAGCAAGCTTGTCCAATGACAAGTGATACATTGCAACCCTCTAGTGTTGCCCCGTTTGATTGTTTAGGCTCAAGCTTTACAAGTAAATGTTATTACTTTGATTCTTTCTCTTGCACTTTGAAGAACAAATGATTTGGTGGACAAACACCTTGGAAAAACTCACCCTCATATTCAAGTGAACAAGGGTAGAAATCATATTTGAAAACTCTAATTCTCTCAATCACTCATTTATTTGTTTTTTTGGTAGAATCACTCATTTATTTGTTAGAACTTTAAAAATTTGAGAACTTGAATATTTCGCGTGAATCTGAATGCAAGATAGTATTGGATGGAAATTGAATTATACCTTAGCTAAGGTATACTCAAATAAATTCAATCTAATTAAAAAGAAGACTACAAAGTGTGTAAATAGAAAACTAAAACCCTTTCTAATTCTAATAATTAATAATATAATTAAACTAATATATGTAGAATAATAATTTAAGACTGACCTCTAATAAGGAATGATTTTTAGCGAACTTAAATTATTAAGTATAAGTCTACTAAATAAGGGCAAACTCGAAGTACAAGTGCACACCTCGGATCACAGTCACACAGCCTAAAGGAGAAGTTGACAGCAATGCACTCACACGACCCAAGGCATTCACCAAGAGTTGGCATATGAGCAGCTCTTGGTAGAAGCATGAGCATCCTATGACTTCTTGAGAGGTGCACGAGTTACATGTTTTAAGTCTTCCCTTGTACAAAGTCTTGACGAAATAACAAACTCACATACTACTAAGTTAGGATAAATATGCAACAACCTTTGCATGTAGATAGCTTTTTAAAAACTTTAACATAGTTGGTGATTGAGCATGATGATCCACTCAGGCTCCAGGGATGGCTCAATTATGGTAGTTAATCGAACCAACAAGGCACTCACCCCTTGCTTGATCTTCTTTGCTCGATCCCTCGTGATTGGCCCCTAAAATGGAACATGAAGAAGATCCTTGAGATCTTGTGGAGTCATGACAGCTTGTCTAGCATCAAGCCATCAACAAGGAAATGCACGGTTAGATTTTGTATGTTGTTGAGAAATTCTTTAATCTCTTGGAGAAGCAAAAAGCATTCATTTGTAGCCTTATCCACTATTGAATCAGATCATAGAGCAATGACAACGAAATGTTATGAGATAACTCGGCTTGTTAGATTGCTTAGAGATCTAGGAGCGGATCATGAAAAGCTAGACCGTAGAGTTGTTTGTGATAATCAATCAACAATTCATATAGCTCAAAACCAATGTTTCATGAAAGAAGCAAACACATTGAGGCCAATTGTTATGTTGTAAGAGATAAGTTTTTTTTAAAAGCTTGAAGCAAAGTACGTATGTGAATGCTAAAGATCAACAAGCAGACTTGTTTATTGCAGTGCTCAATTAGATTAAAATAAGAAGTTACGCATCTAGCTAGAAGTGGTGAATTGATCTCAAGTGATTCAAACTCTTAGCTTGAAGGGGAGTGATAGAATTAGTTGTATATATTGAGTCAACATGCTTTATCAACATAGTATAATTAAGATTTTTTCTATTTCAAGAAAAACGTATGTAAATTCATTTATAGAGAAACACACGTGCTCTCTCGTCGATTTAACTTTCCTCTTTTTCCAATTTGATAATAAAAACTAATCAATCTTGATTCTTTCACATTCTATCAAATAGAGTTTATGGTAATAGAGTTTGGGTTAAGTTTCCTTATTTGTGATGGTCAGACATGCGATTTTTTTACTGGTAGATTTTGCGCACTCTGTTTTTTCGGATGCGCACTCCACTTTGTGCGGATTCTAAACTCATTCATAAATATACGGTTTTTTTTGTACGGGTTTGAAATCCGCCCATAATTTTTATCCTTTTTTTGGGCTGGTTTGAAACCCGCCCATAACTGAGTGCGAAACCCAAAAATAGGAGTGCGCAAACAAATCGCCTTCACCTCTTATTTTTTTTAGATATTCTAAATATCAATTTGCTCGTGTCCCTTAATCTACTAGCAGTTTAGTTGGTGTATAAAAATGATTTCTTGTATTATAAAAATATTTTTAAAAAATCTATTATTAAAAAACAAATTAAATTATTGGTCTTTTTTAAATTAAAATAGAATGTTAGTTTATACATTGTTAATTGTTATGGAACAACCATATAATATAAGTGTTTGTTTCAAATAAAACAAACTCTTATCCTGAAACGAACTCTTATCCTAAAACGAATGCACTTTTTCTAGTTCGTAATGCACTTTTCCTACCTCCGTTTCACAATGTAAGTCGTCTTTTGATTTTGCATAGGAATTAAGATAAGCTTAAAATAGAAAAGATGATAATTTTAATGTTTGTCTTTATCACATGCACTATTAACTCTTTAACCACTAGAATTGCTTGAGTTAATGAATATTGTTGAAATGTTAAGTAAATTAAATAGAGTGATGACCTATTTTAGAAAGTTTTACATTAAATAAGGAAAGAAATGACTTACATTATGAAACACCTTTTAGAGCTAGAAACGACTTATATTGCGAAACAGATGGAGTATTTAGGAGTGCACTTTTTGAATTTGCACTTTTCGTACTTTACAGTGCACTTTTCGTACTTTTTGCAGTTTAATTTTTCGGATTGCACATTTTGTATTTAACAATGCACTTTTATGTGAAAAGTGCACTACAAACTAGAAAAAATACATTTATTTCACGTTTTAGAATAAGAATTTGTTTTATTTGAACCAAATCCTATAATATAAATAGGAATTTGTCCATTCTCTTTTTTTTGTAAAAGGATTTTGTTCATTCCTTATGAACGTTATATAATAACGAAATAGTAATAAATACGACTTTGCTTTTTCTCCGTCCAATCCCTTTCGCTCGCTCTTGGCAAATCCATCACTTTCCATTCTCTCTCCCTTTCTGTTCTTTTTCTGCAACACATGACACAGTGAGATCAATCATGGCGTTTTGGTGTTAATTGATCGGAACTGAGCGGCTAGATAATTCGAAAAACTCCAATTTAAATCATGCGCTTTGTGAGAGGCACAGAGAGAGCACAGGCGCTCCTTGAAACCATTCTCGCCAGAGGAAGACATTGAGAATCACCCGTTCTGTTTATTTGAATACGGCTGTATCTCAATCAGGAAAAATATCAGAGGAATCGGTGCTGTATTGTGGAAGTTGTGTACTGGAAGAAAGATTCCACTTCGTGTGTGATCGTATCGTTCAAAAGGCTGTGAAACTATGGTTATGGAGCAGTTGGAAAGCTGAAACCCGTCGCATTTTTGCTTTATAGTAGTAATGCTGCCTTTGGTTGAATCTTCTTTTGCCAGTAGAGAAGGTTTCGAGTGTCTTTCGGCGCTTATTAGCAACTTGTTTGAGATGGAAGCTTGAGCTGAGCTCTACTGCTCAACAGCAACCCTCTGAGGGGCAATATTGTCTTTTTCTAGAATCTGCTTCTGCGTGGGTGGTTGTGGAAGCATTGGAATTGGGGAGAAAGATCTGGAATCGAGGTGAGGGAAGAGAGAGGGTTTTAATATTGTTCGGAGATGGTGATGGCTGGAGTTTTGTGAAGCATTTTGGTAAGCTTCTAGTAGGTGAAAAAGAAAAGGAGAAATTGAGGTCTCTCAAGTGGTTATCATATTTGCTGAATTCGGGGAAAGATATGAGGCACTCTTCAACTGATTTTACACCCCAGCAAGAAGACGGCAATGGTATGTATATCAGTATATCTGTATATGTACTTTCTTTCAGTTTTTTTTTTTAGAATGGTTTCATACTGTGTAAAGCCATTTTTGCTCCTGGTTTTTTCTGTTTCTGGAGATTTTTTTTTCTGAACTATAATCGTTGAAGGGATTCTACCAAAAAAAAAAAAAATCGTTGAAGGGAAAAAAAACTCGAAGAAATCTGAATTTTGGCATTCAAACGGAAACTGAGAAAAGTGCACTTATTTTGTTGCTTTGTATAGAAAAGAAATGCTCTTGCCCAAATAAAGAATCAAATTGGAATAAATGAAGAGGCTTCAATTTAACATAAATTATACATTTGTAGGTGACCAGAGATGTTTGAACTCTGAACTATGGCATGCTTGTGCTGGACCACTCGTCTCTCTGCCCACTGTTGGCAGCCGTGTAGTTTATTTTCCACAGGGCCACAGTGAGCAGGTCAGTATACCTCTGACGTCTTTATCTTTCTCACTTCAGTTATGATTGTGAATTACATTTCAGCGAGTATCTCTTCCTTGGACATTCTTAATTTCTTAGTATCAAATCATTACACAATATCGCTTGAGGAAATTAAGTGGATGCTTGTAAAGCTCCCGTGCTCAATCTTGCTTTAGGAAGAAAGATGAAACTTTAGTCCCATTTGCTTTACTTAGGTTAAGTTTGATATGGCTAAATCATAAGGCAGTTTCTAGCTGATTAGGCTTGAAATTTTGACCACACCATTACACTAAATGGGCTTCTTATTTTTTTATGATGCTTATCCAGGTAGTTAACTCTACTAACAGAGAAGTGGATGCTCAAATTCCTAGCTATCCAAGCTTAACTCCCCAGCTTGTGTGTCAGCTTCATGATCTGACAATGCATGTAAGACTTCTTTCTTTGATCATCTTATCTTAGTCAATGTTTTTGGGTGGTAAATGGTAACGTTTGCGACTTAAACTTCAGGCAGATCTGGAGACAGATGAAGTTTATGCTCAAATGACATTACAGCCTTTGAGTCCGGTATGCAGCTTTATTTTATGTCTTAAATATCTGTCTTTTTTATTATATCATTTAACATTATGTTATTTTCTCTCTCTAGCAAGAACAAAAGGAAATCTATCTCCCTGCAGAACTTGGTATCTCCTGCAAACAGCCTACAAATTACTTTTGTAAGACCTTAACAGCTAGTGATACGAGCACTCATGGTGGATTCTCAGTACCTCGTCGGGCTGCTGAGAAAGTGTTTCCTCCTCTGGTATATCTTGTTTGAAATTGCACGGCGTTTGAACATTTTTCTGGAAAATTTCTGCTTCTATTGTCATAGTGCTAAGATTTTGCCTTATTCTGATAGGATTTCTCCCAGCAGCCTCCAGCCCAGGAGCTAATTGCTAGGGATCTGCATGATAATGAGTGGAAATTTAGACATATCTTTCGTGGTGAGTTTTGTGAACAGATGCTCTTTGAATGCTATAGTTATGTGATTTACGAAAGCTGAAGAAAATTCTTTTCTTTGATCAACACTTTGTTTAATTCATATAGGTCAGCCTAAGAGGCATCTTCTAACAACTGGATGGAGTGTCTTTGTTAGTGCAAAAAGACTTGTTGCTGGTGATTCTGTCCTTTTCATATGGTGGGTGTTTTGACTGGCATTTTCATTGAGATGCAAGTGATCAACAGTGATTTTATGTTGGTTTTTATCGTGCTTTCTCGTCAGGAATGAAAGAAATCAATTGTTTATTGGGATTCGCCGTGCTAATCGCCCACAAACCGTGATGCCTTCATCAGTTCTATCAAGTAACAGCATGTATTTGGGGCTTCTTGCTGCTGCAGCTCATGCAGCATCAACAAACAGTCGTTTCACCATATTTTACAACCCCAGGTAAGAACTCTTGCTTGTATCTCTCTTATCTGATCTGCAAATATCCCACTATCGTCTTAATTCCCCTTATTTGACTGCAGGGCCAGCCCATCTGAGTTTGTCATTCCATTGTCCAAGTATGTTAAAGCAGTTTATAACACAAGAGTCTCTATTGGGATGCGGTTCCGGATGATGGTTGAAACAGAAGAATCAAGTGTTCGGCGGTAAACAGATCTATGTGCTTTTTTTTTCCTTTCATTTTCTGAAGCTGGAATTTGTGCTTTCAATCATCGGATCAGTTTTCCATTTCATCTGAGAGTTGTGATTTCATTCAGGTACATGGGCACAATCACTGGAATAAGTGACCTGGATTCAGCTCGATGGCCCAATTCACATTGGCGATCAGTTAAGGTATCAACTCCATATGTTTTGGTCTTCTTACCTCTTCTTTTCAACTCAGTAGATAAAATGTGATAATGACTTTGCTTTGGTCAATGCAGGTTGGCTGGGATGAGTCCACAGCAGGTGAAAAACAGCCAAGGGTATCCCTATGGGAGATTGAGCCCTTGACTACATACCCAATGTATCCATCACCATTTTCTCTTGGATTGAAGCGTCCATGGCCATCAGGTGTGTACTTTTCCTCTAAAATATGCTTATTAAACTTTATCTTTGAGCTCTGTATCGATCACCACCCTTCCTCTGCTACTTGCACTCAGGGATCAGGGATAGTTTGGCAATGAACCGACTTACATGGTTCCAAGGTGACAACATGGAAAACGGGATGCATCATCCTTTGAACCTTCAGGGTGTTGGTATAAATCCGTATATGCAACCCAGGCTCGACTTTTCCATGCTTGGTTTTCCAAATGACATTTACCAAGTCATGGCTGCAGCTGCACTTCAGGACATGAGGTCTATCAATCCTTCCAGACTATCATCTTCACCCTATCTTCAGTTCCAACAACCACACAGTAGTTTTATACAGACTCAGGATCAGCAGAGTTTTCTTCAAAATGCTCAAGTTAGCCAGCCTCAGCTTCAGGCAGAAGCAACTTCTCAATCCCAATCTTTGCTTCAGCATTCAGGAATGTTAAAAAGCCAGCAAAATGAGCAGCCTCAGTTGCTGCATCATACAGTGGATCATCAGCAGATCTCGAATCTTGCTTCTTCAATGCCTCAGTTTGCCTCTGCTTCTCTACCCATGGCTTCTTTATCTCAAACTGTCCCATCCTTGTCTTATCAGCAGCACCATTCTTCTGATCTTACTGAAAACCCTGATTCCAGTACTGTCAATTCTTCTGCACAATCTGTTCAAGCTGCTTTTGGTTCAAATGTAACTAAGAGTGAACCTTTGGTTTCTTCTTCCCCTGCGTGGTTACATAAAAGGGCTCGAGTAGAGCCACCACTTGCTCCTGAACTTGTCAATTCTTCCCTTCCAATTGATTCCATAGACACATTTCCATTGCCGCCATTTCCCGATGCTGATGAAACCACTGATGTGCAAAACAATCTCATGTTTGGGGTTAATATAGATGACTCCTCATCATTAGTGCAGAGTAGAATTAGATTAGGAGATAATGGTAATTTACCATTCTCATCTTCCAATGTTATGGGCTCCTCGCCTGCTGCTGATTATACAATCCATTCAGTTGTGACGGCTTCCAATTGCACCAATGGCTCAGAGCTTCTTCTGCACTCCCCTGATAATACAGACAACGAACAACCAATAAGAAACTTTGTTAAGGTAGACTAATTAAACTTCTCCATTTTCATTACATTCCTTTTTAGCGTACTGAATTTCATCGGGATTGCGTTTTCTTCTATGAAACACAGGTTTATAAGTCAGGGTCCTTTGGAAGATCATTAGATCTATCGAATTTCAGCAGCTATCAGGAATTGCGAAGTGAACTTGGAAGAATGTTTGGGCTTGAGGGCCAATTGGAGGACCCTTTAAGATCAGGCTGGCAGCTTGTATTTGTTGACAAGGAGAACGACATTCTCCTCCTTGGAGATGATCCTTGGATGTGAGTCTCAAGATTTTTTTTATCTGTATTAAAAAAAAATATAGATTTTACCCATGTAATTTTTTTAATTTTGTTGCTGTTGTTGTTGTCTGTTGGCAGGGAGTTTGTAAACAGTGTTTGGTGCATCAGAATCCTGTCTCTGCAAGAGGTACAGCAGATGGATCAACAAGGCAATGAGCTTCTTGGCTCAGTTCCATTCCAGAAGCTCTCTAACATGAATGCTGGAATTCCCTGTGTGGGAATGCTTGAGTATTAGCTACTTAGTTTCAGTTAAGTATCTTACTACCTGTACTTCATTTTTTTAGTGCCTTCTGGAACAATGTTGAGTGCAAGTCCATAGATTTAGCTAGTAGGCAAAACTAGTTGTTCAAGATGTTGAAAGTGACCAGGGTCACTAGACAAAGACTTGCATACTATGGACTTGCCTAGTGACCCTGGTCACTAGGCAAAGCTAGTAGACTTGCATTGGTAGTGGAAGTTTGTGAAAAAAAATTGTTTGTATCATGTAAACCTTGTCTATTTTGACTAGTTAGATTCCAGAAACAACATTGCCTGATTTTGTTGCGCTTAATAGGTATGAATTATCTGTTGTTAACATTGATACATGGGTGTTTGTATTTTGCACCTGTCTGGATGTACAAAATAAAAGGTTTACTTTGTTCATCTTTTGTTCCAACCGAAAGTAGTAACTTAGCATAAGTGTATGATTCCTTGAAAACGCCACCAAAAGTGGGATTGGAATAATATTACAAGGAATTAAGGATTGAGATTAGTGAAGTATCAAAATTTGAATTTTGAGAAATGTATACAAGTAAAATGAATGTTAACTAATTGATAATTTTGTAGAAAACAGTATATGGTTCAATTCAACCAAGGAAATTAGTGCCTCATTCAAAAAACTTAAGCAATGGAATCTTTCTCAAACCTTCACTTGGCCAACAATGGCGTCTCCTCTCATCAGAAGCCCATCCAAATCCCTTCTCCAACGAATCCTCCTTCTAAGATCGTCATCTGCCACTTCCACCGCTCTCGGTTCTTTCTCACCGCCTCCTCCTGTAGTCTCTTCACATCCACCATACATCAATCGCAGAAGTTCGAACGAATCTCGGACGAGCTGGACAAGTTCGACACCGCGGCCAAGGTTAAGGGGATCAAGGAGGTGAGAGGGTTTGCCGAGTTAGGATTGAAAGAGGCGAAGGATTTGGTGGAGAAGGCACCAGTTGTGGTGAAGAAAGGGGTTTCCAAGGAGGAAGCAGAATCAATTATTGAGAAATTCAAGGCATTTGGCGCCACTGTGCTATTGGAATGATATTTGATCTTTGTTACCTTAGATTTCTTTTCTTTTCTTTTAATTTTTTTGCCTTTGGCTTCTTTTAGGTTGAATTGAGAACCATATTTGTGGAATTTTGAGCTTAGTTTGCCCAGGATATTGTTTGGGGTATGAATTTCAACGCATTTGGTTTGTTTTTGACATCTGTGTGAAATTGAATCCGCCATTTTCATTGTGGGATTAACTTTGTTGAATCTGAGGATAGAGGATGTGATGCACACAATGATTGAGCATAGATAGATAGATACAATCTCAATCTGTTACAAATGTTGTCAATCTCTTCTAACTCTGTTCTATTCGCATTTTCATCAACTCCTATTACATCTTAGAATAGGCCACAACACATATAATCCGATGAAGGGATGCGCCCGGTTTGCCTAATAGACTCTGCCTGAGCTGCTGTTCTTTCAGCCTGCCGATTCTTTCTTGCTTCAGCAGCCACTCGTTTCTCGTCTGATTGTTTCCTTGCCATTGCAATCTTCTTCATCATCTTTGCTTGGGCATGGGCTCGCATCTCCTCCACTTTGGCCTAATTCATAACGCAATGCAACAAATATAACAGAGTAAGCACGTCATTGGATCAATCTCTAGGAGAAATCAACAGAGATTGCGCAGGGCGACATTTGGATCACACTTCATTAAGCATTATATTCCATTAAATCTTAACATGTAATGCAACGAGTTTGCGTATCCATTGTAGTAGGAGGTAAAGGAACTACCTCAATTCTCCTCATCTCTTCTTCCAGTTTAAGTTTCTGCTCACTTTCCCATGCTTCAATCTTGATCTCTTCGCGCTTAAACCTGAACATGTACAAAAAAAACTCATGTATGAAGACGGCGACACAATCAAGCAGACAAACATGGTATATAATCAACCAAGTTTAAGTTCAAACCTTGCATCATGCTTGGAATTCTCAGCTTCCTCCCAAGCTGAAGCGCGATTCTCATATTCAAGGCGTTCCAGATCTTTCAGATCAGTAATTCCATCTGAAATACTCTTTTCTTGATCATCTTTACTAGCCCAAGCTGCTATGTTCATCTTCCCTAGCTGGACACCAAGAGCTACAATCTCTCTTCTCGTCTTTAACTTGGCCTCTTGCTCTGATAATTCCATTTTCTTGTTTTCTGTTCCACCATGGGATTCCTTGGGAGAGGCAGCGGTGTCTCTTCTGCGTGGAGTAGAAGGAAGGGAAGAATTTGGGGTTGTTTGGAGTGGAGTTGTTGCTCCTAGTGGAGTGGCAGTTCTTGAGGGTTCTTGACTCGGAATGGGTGTCATTTCGGTTCCCATGTCTCGCATTGAAACTTCCCTTATGGCGGGATTACCTGAACAATTTAAGCAAACCCTAAGCAGTTGATAATGCATAATGATGCAAGTTTAATACAATATAATGCATTATAACACAAGATAGTGCAACACCAAGTATAATGTAACTAGCCTCCTAATGAAAGGAGATTCAGATGAACAGACAATGCCCAAACAAAGTATTGTCTTCTAAATTTGAATGAAACGCCTTTAAAGATGAAACAGAAATTTACCTGCAGAATCATCTGGCACGGTCTTAATCGGACTAATTTCTTTCAAATCATGTGTCTGAGGATATAGGTTTGCGAAAGCATTTGATTGAGTCCCAGCATGAGGAAAGGAGTATTTCTCCAGGTTCATCTGAGTTGCAGGTGCTACCCTCAACATATTCAACACTGCTATTCGGTTTCCATGAGGCTGCACATTCTGGCCTTTGGTATAGTTATTACCTTGCTTCTTCATATTCACTATCCACTTCTCTGCGTCGTTCCACTTGTACGAAGTTGGGCGAGAAAATGACCGAGCCAAGGACCTACTAGCCGCCCTTTGGCTCTCTCCTTTGTGAAACTCAAAGCTAGATGAGCTAGCATTGCTGTCATAATCAAGGTTCTCATCTTCCATGAATTTATGTGGGTGAATTGCACAAGAATTGACACTGTCTGACCTAGAGGACTCATCTGCATTTTCTTTACCACTCTGTAAAGGATTTGACACAGATTGGTTGCAGTTTGTGACAGATGAAGCCTCTTCTAGGCTTTGAACTGCATTTTAAAGTGTGGCACCCAGAATCAGGATTTTAGAAACAAACAAAACCCATTTTATAAAAACACAAAAGGGTAACAAGGCATTTTTAGAACAAGAGGATTAATGAAGGAAGAACAAACCTGCAATGCCAAAGTCCTCAGTTGTGGAAGCAAGTAAGCTGTTGTTGACAAACTCAGAATCTTCTAGTCTTGCAGGAGATGTTCTTGAAGAGTTGTTGTTTGAACCATCTTTTTTCCTCTGATTGGGTGAGCCCATTAGCTTCATTCTTAGTTTACTAGGGGATATAATCCCAGTCTGCAATTTTGTAAATTGATAACAAAGTTAAATAATCCCTAAAGTTGTGAGCATTTGAAAACTTGTATTGGACACTGTTTTTCGGAGGGAGGGTACAAAGTAACTTCCCTAAATGGAAGCTATTTGAACCAGCCCATCTATGGATATACACTGGATAAGATTTTTTTTTACATTTCAGCCAAATTTAAATTTGACACCACATTTTGATTTTTGACCCAAACCTAGAAAAACCACAAATTTTGAAATTGTTTTTTTTCCGCCTTCTAGATTACTTGCTTAATCAGAGTGTTTTGGAAACAGAATTCCAAAATTTATCAAAAATCTTACAAACCCAACTCAGGAAAAGCACAAAGAAAGCAAGCTATAACAAAATCTCCAAAACCCATGATCAAATCACTACCCCCCATTACCCACAGAAAGAACAAGAATAGAAGAAGGAATAAAGAAGAAAGAAGGACATGGAAAAAAAAAAGCCAAAACAAAAGTGAGAATTCATAGAAGAAATTAGAAGAAGAAGGAGAAATGAGTACCTGAAGCTTGTCAATCCTCTCGTACACCATTGGATTTAGCTCCCCTTTCTCTCCTTGTCTAACTCACAGAGTTGTGTGTTCTGTGATCCTCTGTTGGGCTCTGGTTTTTGTGCTTCGAAGTAATGCGTGTGACTCAGCAAGAAGACAAAGAGGAGTGAAGGAATCGCCGATATTTTGACCGATTTATTCGCATTTACTCGTCCACCATTTAGGAGAAATTCGTAGTATTTCCCCGCATTTTTAAATTGATCCAAACCAACCCTTTTTGGGTTTCAAACTCGAAACGCCAACTTTTTTTGACTGAAATCAGAGAGGCGAGTTAAAGTGGGCCTCGAATTTCAAGTTTCTGTTTTTTTATAATAATTTTCCAAGCACATGAAGTTGGTGTTCACACGCATGACGCATCTGGCGTGGTTCGCTTTCACTCGTTGAGTTCAAATCCACGTTTTTTCATTTCTTCTTTGACTAATGCTAATGTGGACCTAAGTTTTGCCTGTACATACATTTAACACAACTTCCTTCGCTTTCGCTCCCACTGATGGAGGAGAAGATTAGTTGAAAATCAGGCGAAAACTTTTACCAAATTTCCTTCCACTACTTATGGTATGGGACCCCAAGTTTCTTCATTGTTTTATCAACTCTTTCAAGTCTAAACTTTACAACTAGTAGTTGAAGTATCTTTATGATATGTCGAGAACGAAGGAGAGATTCAAATATTTCAAATTTTGATCGGGGGACATTCATTATGAATATATTGGATAATATTTGGTAATAAATATTGTATAGTTACCATGAAGTTTAAATATTGTATGCTAACAATTTTTTTTTTGATTTCCATACCAACAAGAAACAACACAAGAAGTGTTTCCGGGCCCTGGCTAAAAAAGCTCTCTTTTGTCCACAGTCTGCTCAATTTCTGACGCCTTTTTGGCAGCCAAGGCTGCTCGTTGTCAAGCTAGTGGTTCGATCAACAGCCCCTCCAATGCCAGTCTTGTTATTACTTGGACAGGACCTCCTCAGGTTGGCTCAAATTGAACATTGATGCTTGTTCCAAACGCAACCTTGGGCCAGCTGGTGGGGGCGGCATTGTTCGTGATGCCTCTGGTTCTTTTCTCCATGGCTTCATGTTTAAATGTGGTATTTGCTCTGCCTTAACTGCTGAGTTGAAAGCCTGCCTTTATGGTTTACAATATGCTGCTAGTCAGGGTCTTAACAATGTCATCATTGAGACGGACTCCACGACGGTGGTGAGCCTATTGACAGGTCCATCTGTGGCTACTCACCCTGATCTCTCGTTGATTCGACAATGTCGTCGTGTTCTTACGGAGCACGATTGGGATATCAAGATCACTCATGTCCGTCGTCTAGCTAATAAGGCGGCTGAAGCTATGGCTAATTTAGCCCTCACGATCGCTACTGATTTTACTTATTTCGATGTTTTACCTATTCAAATTGCGAACTTCGTTTATGAAGATGTAATGGCTCTTCATGAGCAAGCTTAATTTTCTAGCAATAAAATAGCGCAGGGGTTGATCCCCGTTTCCTGATAAAAAAAAAAGCTCTCTTTTGAACTCTCTCTATTCTCGCCTAGGGTTTTCCAGCAACCACATACGCAGCCTTGCTGCGCCGCCTCCATGGCGTCGCATTCCGACGCACCAAGCGCCAAGCTGGAGTCGCGTCCTGAAAATCTTAAGCCTCCGCCAGCCACACCAATGGAGGTTGACTTTCCTGCTAACCCAGATGATCAATATGGGAAAGTTACACCGCCCTCAAATGGAATGCCAAACCCTTGGTTCCAAAACCAAGGTGGTCAGCCTACTACAGTCTCATTTCGAGATAAGGTGGTAGGCACATCGGTGACCCACGGTTCGGTTAAAGCGTATTTCTCAAGTTTGGAGGAAAGGTCCGAACTATATGACACCGACGATGATGAAATTCCAGAGCATGATGATCCTGCATGCCCGACTATTACGTTGACGAAGCAGGAAAAATGTGAACTCCGGAGGCCATGGGCCCACACTTTGATCATTAACATGTTCAATAAAGGCCCTGGCTACGTTCAGATCAAGAAGAAACTTGAGCAAAAATGGAAGCTGAAAGGCGAATTGACTTTGGTTGCTATTGGAAATGCTCATTATGTGGCAAAGTTCTCAAATATGGAAGATATCAACCATGTCCTCACACATGGGACATGGATGATAGGTGACAACTACCTTATGATTCGAAGATAGGTCCCTAACTTTGATCCTTACGAAGACAAAGCTAAGGTCTTAACGGCATGGATCCGTATTCCGGGGTTTAGTATGGAATACTTCAATGCTAAATTCTTGAGCCGTATTGGTAACACCGTGGGCAAGGTACTTCGAATTGATAAAACGACTGTTGATGCAGATAGGGGAAAGTTTGTTCGCCTAGGAGTTGAAATTGATCTTGATCACGCTCTCCTATCCAAATTCCGATTCAGAGGCAAAATGTGGACAATTCAATATGAGGGTATCAGATCACTTTGCTATGAGTGTGGTGTCATTGGGCACACAAAAGAGAAATGTCCATTATTGCATCAATATGAAGAAATTGATGAGCTTGCTATTAGTATGGTCATTCGTACTACAACAGCCAACATGCCGGATGTTCCAATTGATGAGCAATTTCGGCCTTGGATGCATGTGAAAAAACCACAATAGAAGCCAAAGACTCAATCCAAAGAAACTAATCAAGTTGACCAAGCTCAAGGGTCTGCGATTGTACAAGTGAAAAACCATGGACAATCTTCCGGCCAGGGATCGAGGTATGAAGTTTTGATGGGCACTGATGCGGAGGCTTCGCCGGCAATGACCAAGTCGTCAGCACAGGAAAAGAAGGTAGAGATTGCTAAGGGCAAAGCTTTCATTGACAACACAAAATCAAACCCTAGTTCAACGGCCAAAGCCAAGGGATCCGAGAAAGTCCGCACTGTAATCTCGGAAGCAGCGGTGACAGCTGAAAATGTGAAACCGAAAGATTTTGATGCTAGGATTATGGGAGAAAATCATAATGGGCGCACACAAGCAATTAACCAAGCCAACCACCTAGGAAAGAAAAAAGATATTCGAGATTATGCTCTATCAACAATGATTAAAAATAACAAGAAGCAATCTTCTGTGCAGATTACAATAGGGCTTCGCTGCTCTTATTACTTCAGAGCCAACTTGAACAATTAGAACTTGACCCGCCTTTAAGTGTGGCCTGTTTTTAGCTATACATACATTTTCACAAAGAAATTGTCCAAGACTTATTTTTGTGGAAGTCTCTTCACAAGAATTGTGGTGAAGACAATACCAATTCAATTTGAACGGATTCAAAATATTGTTACTTACCGGATCGGGATTATAAACCTTCCTATTTTCATCGATTAAATAATATTTCATTACTCGAAAAGTTTGTTTTAAATTGTCAAGTTGCAAATAGTTAGTTACCAAGATCTGATTATGAGTTATTAAACGGTAAAAAGATAAAAAAAATTAGCAATTTGAAGGGCTGTTCTAAACGGACCTGACGAATTCCTAATTGAAATTAGTGGGTCGGGTTCGTTGTAATATTTTAGACCCTTGAATGGGCCCATTCGAAAACAATTGGCTGATGACAAAATGAGAAAAGATTGACATTCCTTCGTTCTATTCAACAACGTACGAACAGTTTCATAATATGGGCTAAAAGGTTGTTGAAGTCTTGTTTTTGTTGTTTTTGAATAAATAGAAAAAGGATTTGGAGGTTAAGAAAGCCCAACTAATAGCCGAAAGCGTCCTCAATAAGCAACAACAAGCTAATCCTCAAAACCCTAACCAGATTTCACAAACACCCAAGCCTGCCACTCAACAACCAACCCCCTTAGACACACAACCGCCCGCCCAAACCACGCCATCTCTTCCCAATGATGAACCACCGCCACCACCACCCCTATTCCACGAGTCGAGACGAGACTTGTCCTATGTAGGTCAGGTACGATGGTCTCAAACCTCCGGACCACCCCCAAACTAATGGTCCTACCTCGGCTAGCAAACAGAATGACGGTGGAACTACTACCAATGAATGTCGAGACTCAACCAGTGTTGTGTCGAGTCTCGATGCCACAACAAATTAGTGAGGTGATGCTTTGCATCGCGCGTGCGGTTGTAGCCTTTGCAGTCCGTTCCAATGCTATTGATGCCCCTTTATTTGGGAATCTAATTAATTCGGTTATGTCCATGAATAATCTTAGTCTTCTTATATGGAATGTTCGGGGCGCGGGCAACGCCGGTTTCATGTAAGCAATTAGGGAAATTATCAGATCGCATAATCCTTCTGTCTTTGCTTTGGTTGAACCAAGATCAGTGGAGTCAGGGCAGATGAAGTATGCAGGCGACTGGGCTACGATGGCGTTCTTCGTGTTAACGCTACTGTGTTCTCAAGTGGTATTTGGATCATTTGGCGATCGGCAGATATCCTTCTTATTCCCTTATCCCTTAATCCACAACACATTATTGTGGAAGTTGTACGTAGAGGGGAAGAACCTTAGTTACTTACGGTTGTTTATGCTTCTCCGGATCCATCGGATAGAATAATGTTGTGGGATAATCTTTCGATTATGGCTCACACTAATAATAGGCCTTGGCTGATTACGGGAAATCTTAATGCTACAATTAATGCCCGTGAGAGATCTAGCCCATCGGTTAGGTCAAATCGTGCGTCATCTTCCTTTGCTGATTGGATTGAACAATTAAGTCTTATTGATCTAGGCTTCGAGGGCCCAAGATTTACCTGGTCAACGGGAACTACTCCGGCAACCTACAAAGCAGCTCGTCTTGATCGTGGTCTATGCAATGACAGGTGGCGTTTTTGGTTCCCGGAAACGTTAGTAAGACATCTTATGTCCTCTCACTCTGATCACTTACCTCTACTCATCGATCTCGAAGAAGTTGTTGACATCCCGGGGGGGCTCTAGACCATTTAAGTTCCAAGCGGCTTGGCAAACTCATGCGACTTTTGGTGAGTTTTTACGGGGTGCATGGAGCAATTCAGAACCTCTCATGCCATCTCTTACTCAGCTTTCCACCTCTTTAAATGCATGGAACAAAGAAGTGTTTGGCAATGTTTCTTCCGAAAACGCAAGCTGTTAGCTCGCCTTGAAGGGGTCCGCCGTGCTCTTGATAATCGATCCTCTCCTAGCCTTTTTTGGAGGGAGCGGGAGTTGAGGAAAGAGTTAGAGTAAGTTCTTAATCAGGAACAACTGATTTGGTTTTAAAAATCTCGGTCTGATTTCCTTGTTGATGGCGATCGAAACACCAAGTATTATCACCTTTCGACTGTCATTCGCAGGAGAGGAAATAAAATCACTACGTTGCAACTAAATGATGGTAGTTGGAGTACAAACGAGACTTTGATCAAGGCTACCATTTTGCAGTTTTTCTCTGATCTGTATTCAGCAGATGCCCATGAACCAATCTATTCAACAATGTCGCCATTAGGTTTCCCACTATATCTTCTACTATGTTTGATGACTTGGCATGGCCTTTTTTAAATTCTGAAGTGTGGGAGGTTGTTCGAATGATGAACTCGTATAAAGCTCCCGGACCGGATGGCTTTCCCGCGGTCTTTTATCAACAAAATTGGGCCGTTGTGGGCAAACAAGTTAGTGAATGTGTGGTTGATCTTCTCAACAGTGGTATTCATGCTCCTGGAATGAGTGATGCATTTATGCACCTTATTCTAAAAGTGGAATCTCCTAATACAGCTGCTCAATTCAGGCCTATCTCCCTTTTAAATGTGACTTTCAAGATCACCACTAAGATGATTGTCAATCAGTTAAAACCAGTTTTGCCTCTTCTTGTTGCTCCAACTCAGGCGAGTTTTATTCCGGGTCAACAAATCAATGACAATGTGGTAATCGTTCAGGAAGTTCTCCATTTGTTTGGTTTGGCAAATAACAAAGAACCAATGATGATGCTCAAGATTGATTTGGCAAAAGCTTACGATCTTATTCGTTGGAGCTTCCTTAAATTAATTTTGCAACGTGCTAAGTTACCAGCCCACTTGATTGATGTCATTATGATTTGCCAAACTTCTGGTTCCCTAGAGCTACTTTGGAATGGTCTTCCGGCGGGCTCATTTCGTGCTTCCCGGGGGATTCGCCAAGGCAACCCATTATCACCGTACTTGTTGATTTTGTGCATGGAATATCTCTCACATACGATACAAGATATGGTAACTATGGGTATGTGGCATCCTATTTTTGAAGGCGGAATTGGTCTTTCACATTTGTTTTTCGCAAATGATCTTATTCTATTTGCGAAAGCCTCGGTGGCTCAAGCTGCTGTCATTAAGAGTTGTCTGGATCATTTTTGCTTCTATTCTGGTGAAAAGGTCAATTTTAAAAAAAGCAACATTATCTTCTCCCGTCATGTGAATCATGTGACTAGGGAATCGATCAACTCTTTCTTGTCCATGCCAATATCGGATGATCTTGGATCTTACCTTGGAGTTCCAACCACTTGTGATTGAATGTCGGCTGATCGCTACTCTTTTATCCTTGATAAAGTCACGACTAGGTTGGGCTGTTGGCGGGGCAAGCACTTATCTGCAGCAGGACGTGTGGTGTTAGCTAATTCTGTCCTTTCGAGCCTTCCATTATATACCATGCAATCTACTCTAGTTCCGCATTCCATCTGTGACACTATTGATCAGAGGATTCGAATTTTGTGTGGGGGAGTTCAGCAGAGAAAAGGAAGCTTCATTTGCTTAATTGGGACATGATTGCATAGTCAAAGAAATTTGGAGGGTTGGGTCTTAAAACAATGGGCCACTCGAATGATGCTTTATTAGCTAAACTTGACTGGAGAATGATGAATGAACATGATGCTATTTGGAGCAAGGTGATTCGAGGCAAATATTGAAATAACAAAATGAACATTGACATGTTCCAAGCCCGTGCTCGTTCTTCTTTTATGTGACGAGGAATGATCCAAGGTTCTTGTGAAAGGAATTGGGTTCTCGATTGGCTATGGTGCTTCAACTTTTTTTTGGCAAGACTCATGGCTTATTGATAGTTTCCAGATTTCACATCTAGTTCTGCCTATAATTCGCTCCTTAATCCTACTACTAGAGTTGAGGGGCCAATTTGGGGCAAAATCTAGAAGACTCCAGTTCAACAAAGGACGTGTCATTTCTTGTATTTATTGGCCCATAAGGTGGTGTTATGCAATAAGAATCGTGTTAGGAGACACCTTGCTTCTACTTCTGACTGTCCTCGCTGCGGAAACTCGGAATCTCTTCTACATATGCTTCACAATTGCTATCAGGTTCACCAAGTCTGGTTAGCGCTGTCGGGAAATTCTCTGCATGGTGCTTTCTTTACTGACATGAATATTCAAAGCAGGATTCTTGCCAACATCCAGCGTTTAGATCACTGGAGTTTCACGTTCGCAACCATGGTTTGGTTAATCTGGAAAACTCGCAACAGGTTGGTTTTTTAGCACACTAATGAGATCAATAGATTGAGCCATAAGACTGTTACTGATGTGGATTCTTATGCTAAGGCTATGCTGACGTCACCGCTTTCTACTATTGTTGCTAACCAAGCCAGCACTATAGTGCATTGGCAACCTCCGTCGGTTGACTGGTATGCTCTTAACACCGATGGAATCTCCAAGGGAAACCCGGGAAAAACTGGTGGTGGAGGGATTTTTCGGACTCATAGGGGCCAGTTTATCCAAGCTTTCTCTTTTACCTTAGGTACTTGTGATGCCCTGCAAGCGGAACTTCATGCTATTCACAAGGGATTAGAGATTGCCAAGCAAATGGAGTTCAAGTAAATTCAAATCCAAACAGATTCCCTCTGTGCTATGAAATTACTCACCCAAAGCAAATTGCTGCCTCATCAGGATTACTACCTTTTGGATGCATGCATGAAATTGCTCAAAGATGGCAACTGGACAACCAAAAATATTTATGTGCCCCGATCAGCCAATAAAGTAGCAGACTCTCTTGCTAATTATTCGTTAAGTCTTTCTACCCCTATGGTAGAATTTTTTCATATTCACAGTTGTTTTGGACATGGATAACACCCCAGTTTAGGGGTTGTACTCTTTCTTTAAGCTTTTAATATAATTACCGCAAGAGCTTGCTCCGTTTCCTGACCCAAAAAAAATGAAGTTTAATTTTTAGTCATACCTCGACCAATGATTTAGATCAGACGACCATTGGACACATATTTGGGTGTAGGGTATCATATACACAAAAACTCCACGTTATAAGATAAACATTTGGTTAAGTTACACACAATCATCTATATTACGGAGTTTTCATAAAAGTTAATTGGTAGGTTGTTCCCCTGTTATGAATCTTAAAGCAAATGGCATGAACAATGGTCCTTGGTTCTTAGAACATTTTAAACCTTTGGAGTTAAAACTCTAGGAGACGGGCTTGAAAATATGTTGAGATAGTATCCAATCTCTTCCAATTTGGGTGATTCTACTAGATCATGATCCTACATTCTACTCGTGCTGGATGCTCAATATTATTGGGAATATGATAGGAATTCCGAGTATGGATAGTTTTACTACTTCAAGGACGAAGTTGTCTTATGTTTTCATGTTAATGTGAAGGAAGTTATGAGAAAATTAGTAATGTTGGAGGACTCAAATGGAAAGAGATATACTTAGAGAGTACTATTTGGATGGGTTTCATGGTTTTGCCTAGAATGTGATGTGTTTGGACACAAAATTGATAAATGTTTTAGAAATGTCACAAAAGCAGCTAATTAGACTATAGCTAATATCCGACCTGCCAAAGTGTGGGTTCCAAGGTCTTCAATTTTGGGATCTGTAATATCCCTCATAAAGAGGTTCCGTTGGTCAGAATTTTGTGGGCTCATGACGAAGGTGATGGAGTTACGTGGGAGACTTGGGAAACCGAACAAGACATGCAAGTTCGTTTTCCGGAATTGTTCTCAACCTAGTTTCGGGGACGAAACTATTTTTAAGGGGGTACTATTATAGCAACCCTCGTTTTTGTAAGGTCTATCTTTTGTTTCGGTTCGGATCCGAGTTAGGTTAAGCTAGTTTCGGGGACGAAACTATTTTTAAGGGGGTACTATTGTAATATCCCTCATTTTTGTAAAGGGTAAAGATGTAAATTTTACATTTCGATCCTTTAATATAATAAAATATTTGGATATTTTATTTTCATAATGTTATTATTGTATAACATTTTAAAATGTTATAAAATTTGTTATCATATGAAATGGTTATTAACTTATGTAGAAATACTATTATATTTCTAAAAGTCATAATTAATCAATGTTTGTTAAAAGTAATTAAATAAATTATATTTCGAAAAATTATACTTATATTATATTTTATAAATGTTATTTTTTTTACAAATAAAGTTTATAAAGTTAGTGTTATAAAATACAAGACAAGTTAAAGGGATTATATAAAAATAAATTGGGGGATGCTCTCCATGTTAGCACCGTCTCCAACGCTATCTACAGAGGAGCGACGGTTGAGTTCTGTTCTATCCCAATCTGATGGAGAACCACGTAGGATAGGAAATCAATCGTTTGGCGTCTGTGGAATTAAAAGCGTGGATTAAAGGGCGCATCAATTAACAAAATTGATGAGGGCGTCTTTCTTTCTTTCCCATTCGTTCGCCTGGCCATGGGAGTCAGAAGAGTCGACCCGCTTCATCGACTATAAAAGGGAGTGTAATTGTGCAGTAAACCCACACAAATTCGGGTAAGAGTCTCTGTTTCAAACAAAAAAAAGGGAGATTGAAGGAGTTGGAGATTTGAATTTTGCCAGAAGACTGTCGAGTCCGTCGCCGCGCAGGTACAACAACGGGGAGTCGGCTGGTGGCGGTTTGTTGCGTGGCGCCGGAAACTCGGTCTGGAACGCCGCGAGTCTCGTCCTGACCTGCCTCTCCGCCGGTTCCTTCTTCCCTTGTCCTGTTTTCTGTATTTCATGGATCTGGGTGTTTTACCTTTGGTACTGTGTACCACTGCTGTACATGTTGATAGTGGAGGTCTAGCGCAATTTAGTTTAGTGGTTATCAGTTGGGTTAGGGTTATATAAAAAAAAACGTTTTAATTTCTGATCTGTGTTAATTTATAAAAAAAAACGTACTATATAATATATATAATATGGTATAGGTTTTGTTCGGTTTTTAGACTTGCAAGTAAAAAGATATGTTATGTACAAATGTTTTGGAAGTAGTCTTGTTTATATATTTTTTTATATATAAATAAAATAAAAATTCAGATCCGTTTTAAGTACAAAAAAAATAAACGATTTCCGATTTTACAAACAAAAAAATGTCTCGGTTAAATTAAAAAAAAAATAATAAAAAAATACACAATCATCATTTAAACTTTAAAGGTTTATATATATATGAATTGTACACGTGATCACGAGATTTAAGGCTTATACTTCGATTTTGGTTTTGTCAAGTGATATTGATCCAATTTGAAGATTTGTTTTTTTTTTAAAAAAATTTGGTAAATTCGGATATGGTTTTTTTTTTTTTAAAAATAAAAATAAAAATTTTGAGTTCGTTTATGCTCTCTTATACTTATGGTAGTATATACTTATAATAGTTATATATACTTATAGTAGTTATATTAATAAAAAGGATAATATTAATATAATACGTAAGTTTATACTCTCTTATAAACTTGGGTGGGGTATAGTTCTGAAGAGTCAACCTTTCGGATTAGCAAAATAAATTGACAATAATTTATTTTGTGGTTGATCGCTACAGGAACAAGTCCGAGTTAGATCGCGAGTAATTTCTGTTCGTAGTCAATTATCGTGAAAATCAAGGCAAGTGAAATCGGTTCTGTTTTCGCATTCGTTTCCTAAGCATGATTCAAATCGATCATGATGTTTTTAAATATATGTTGGGAATCTCTGTGTGAATAAAATTGAACATAGGATTGTTTTACATTCCTAGATTTAACGACTGTAATTCCTAGTCATATTTTAGGCTGCATTAGTTATGGATGTAGGCCTTATTGCTCTGTGTTGCTGTGTGTGTATATGTATTTAGGCTCCACTGTAAGGAGTAGAATGCAAAGTCTTATGACTTATATTATATAATGTTTAATTCTCGCTAGGTCGTTTTGTTTAAAACCCTAGCTAAGGTCATGACCCATACCTCTCAACCGCTGAGGGGCGTTCGCACTTTTAAGTGCCATGGGACGTAGGTGCCCGTACATCGTAAAGTAGTACTCCTCGAGACTTTGTCTCTCGTAATTAAAGTACCTAATAATCCAAGTGGAATTGTTATTAAACGCTTAAAAGCAACTCAGATAAGTGTACTCGTACACAAATTAATACGGATAGGATGGTCAGTACAAAATGGGAAACCGTCCTCGCTCTCGGATTTCGTTGTCATCTGGTTCCAATCTGAATTCGCACAACACGTATGCGGTGAGGTTGGTTGAGGTGCGCGGGGTCAACGAGAGTTTAATGAACCAACTATAACGATCTGTGTGTAACAATATTCCCAACATATCTGCATTAAAAGTCTGAGGCGTCACCCTTAGTGACGGTCTCATCTTTCCTCTTCTGAAAATTCACAACGTTTTCCTGGAAGGAAGTAGCTATTAATTCGGCCGGCTTTAATTCGGATTCCGATTCCAGTATCTACACTCCCTTCCTAAATAAGAACCACCTTAGAAAACCCACTTGCTTAGTCTGTCACAAGACTAGCCCGACCGTTTATTTTCCTTGCATGGTCGGCTGGTGTCAACCGTATTTCCGTTTCGGCACATCAGGAGGAGGAGTCGTAATCAGGGATTGAAGAGGCATCTTTTGGAGTTGGACAAGTTCGTCGTGCTGCCTTTACAGTTTAATTCGCTTCCGCGTAGTTTCGTTTTGCTTCCGCATATTAAATAATTTTGGTGTAAATGGATCCTCGGCTTGTGAGGACCATTCTTAATATTTATTACAGTTTGGTTGTAAACAATGCTATCGATTTATGTAATGTTTTGCTTCCGCATTATTTAAAGTTTATGGTTAAGTTCTGTAGTTACTATAAGCCTTGGGTGACTTCGAGAGTTTAATCTCGAGGTCACTGGCGGTAATATCCCTGTGTAAAAAGGGGGTGTTACAATTATGGTATCAGAGCCAAAACTTTATAATGTCTTTCACTAGGACGATCCTTCGCGTATTGACCCCTACCCTTGTCCATTGGCAGGAAATGGAGTGCCCACAGTGTCGAGTTAACATAGCCCAGAACCAGCTGATTTATGCTCAAGAGGAGCTCCAGGAGGCTCAGATGGAAGTCATGATAGCTACTCATGAGCTCGAGGCGGCCAAACAAGCCCTAGGTGCCATTGAGGAGGCTGAGGAGGATTACATTCTAGAGCAGCCTAAGCTACCCTTGATCATCCTTTCTGATTCTAAGGAAGAGATGGAGGTCGATGAGCAACCCTTGCCCGACGTGGAGTCCCCTGTGACTGATCCTTCCCAGATTCCTTTGGTAGTGATTGAGGATTCTGAGGAGGAGGAGGATCCAGAGGAGGACCTCGAGGAGGACAACAATGGACCGATGGAGTACACCCTCGAGACTCCAAAGGGGGAAGTACGAGTGGCTCCAGAATATGTGCCTAGGTCACCTCCCCGTGACGACGTGCAGGGTACTGTCCAGGTGGAAGTTCCGCCAAAGGTCCCACATCCAGTAACGGAGGTCGTAGAGGAGTACATAACATGGACGGATCGTGCAGCAATGGGTGACTTCACACCTAGGCCTTTCCATGCTGATAACGCTGTGTTGGGTCCGTATTTATCTACCTGGCAGGGGGTACTAAACGGTCATGAGGCGAATGTGCGCCGGATATTGGCTAGCTTGACCAGAGAGCAGCAGAGCATTGAGACACTTAGGGCCCGGATTGATCAGGGTCTGGACCTTATCCAAGCAAATGGCGTTGTGATCGAGCCAGAGAACTATGACGCTGCATTGTTGGACTTGGTGGATGCCAACAAGAAGGGCTCTACTTCTGGAGGTGTTTTGGCACTTTGTTAGTTTCGTTGTTTTGAGTCTGTTGCTATCCTAGTTTGTTGTTTTACCCATGGTTGTGTTGCAGAACATGTTTTGTTCTTTCAGTTGTTTCCCTTGGATGTTTGGTGTTTGAGACATATAAGTTTTATGAAGTAATGCATGTTTGTTTTGGATAAACAAAGTTTGAAGTTCATGTTCCAAAGGAGTGTGGGTTATGTTTATTTATTAGTTATGTTCCTATGCTTATAGATGAGCAACACTCAAAGTCGTAGTGACGGGAATCAGGTCGGTTCCGACGCACGCAATCAGGAACAACTACCGGGTGCGGAAATACCACCAGCTCAGGTTGGAAACCAACCGGCCAACCTGGTGTTAGATGCCGAGACTGCTGAGGCATTTCGGGCTTTCTTAGCCCAGCGTGCTGCGAATGTTGTTCAACCGGCGGCAGTTGACTTAGAAGTAAAGCAATTAGTCCATCTGGGTAATGATAACCGCCAAGTTGTTCCGCCGGGAAATGGCGCCGGATTTGGTCGAACACTGAAGACTTTCTTGGCGATGAAGCCTGACAGCTATGATGGAACGGGGGAACCTTATAAGATTTCGTACTGGTTCTCCCACTTGGAACGGTTGCTCCGAAATGTGGTATGTACAGAAGCTGAGAAGGTGCACATTGCCTCCCTGTAGCTAAAGGAGGGAGCTAGTGAATGGTGGGAAGGTACCGGTTTGGCTGATCACCCGAGGCTCAATTGGGCCATGTTTAAAGATAAGATGTTCGCTCGTTTCTTCTCCACGGCTATGAGGAAGGAGAAGCTGAAAGAATTTTTACACCCGAAGACTGAGGGTTTGAAAGTACCTGAGCATGCAATCAAGTTTAATCACCTGCTGCAATATGCTGGGCCAGAAATGAATACCGAGTCTCAGAAATTAGAACAGTTCCATGAGTGGATGAATCCGAGAGTGAAGCCACACATGGTGAATCATGCCTGTACCACCTTGGAGGAGTATGTGGACAAAGCTTACAAGTTGGAAGTGACATTAGTTGAATCTGCTAGGAAGATGAAGAGTTGGGGAAAACTACCGCAATCTGGTTCCCAATTCAGTGGTTTTAAGAGACCAGCTCCTCCATCTTAGTACGATCGTTCTAAAACGGCCAAGTCAGGTTCTACACAATCAAGGTTCTCCCAACAGTCGGTTCAGCAGAAAGGGGAGATTGTGTGCCACAACTGTGGTGAGATAGGTCATCTTAACCGGGATTGTACCAAGCGTAAGCGGATTTGCTACTCGTGTGGGCGGGATGGCCATATGCAAGTTTATTGTCGCAGGAAAGGTAGTGAGCCGTCCCAAGGTAGGCAAGGAACGGGTCCTCAGGGAAACAGAGGTCAGACCGGAGGTTCAAAGGCTGAGTCAATGCAGTCAAACGCTCATAATAAGGGAAAGGGCCCCATGACGTCAGCTAGTCAAGGCCAAAGGTTGTACACCATCCGCCGCACTGACGAGCCTGGTGCGCCGATTACGCAAGGTACTCTATCTCTCCGCTCCATATCTACGTTGTTGTTGTTTGATACGGGTGCGACCCATTCATTTATTGCTGAAACCTGTGTGGAAGAGCTAGGACTAAAATGTAACGCAATGTGTGAGCCATTTGTTGTAGGCCTCCCTAATGGGGAGAAGATTACCAGTACCAAATTGCTTAGTAACTTTCCGATTAGTATTCAAGGAAAGAAGTTTGATGCCGACTTAATCTGTATTCCAATGGCTCCCTATGATCTAATTCTTGGGATGGATTGGATGAACCGTCACGGGGCTATAATAGACTTTAATACTAGAACCGTGACTGTAACATCTGGTGGCAAGCACGTGTGTAAATTCAAGGGTTTCCGCGACGGCGATAATGGGAAGTTAATTAGTGCCATGAAGGCGGGCAAGTTGCTTCGTCAGGGTTGTACCGACTTCTTATGTTTCTTAGAGTCGCTGAAGAAGAAAGTTGTGGAGGTCGAGGAGATTCCAGTGGTGCAAGATTTTGCGGATGTTTTTCCTGTGGAGATTCCAGGATTACCGCCAAACCGAAGTGTGGAGTTTTCTATTGACCTGGAGCCAGGAACCAGGCCTATTTCTAAAGCGCCTTATCGAATGGCTCCAGTGGAGATGAAGGAGTTGAAGAAGCAGTTGGAAGAACTGTTGGAGAAAGGGTATATTAGACCAAGCGCCTCTCCTTGGGGTGCACCAGTGTTATTTGTCAAGAAGAAGGATGGAACCTTCCGTTTATGCATTGATTATCGGGAGCTGAACAAGGTTACCATCAAGAATAAATATCCGTTACCGAGAATTGATGATCTTCTAGATCAGCTGTGTGGAGCTAAAGTGTTTTCTAAGATAGACCTAAGGTCTGGTTATCATCAGTTGAGAATTCGTGAGGAAGACATACCGAAGACTGCATTCCGTACACGATATGGCCATTATGAGTTTGTGGTTATGCCGTTCGGACTCACCAATGCTCCAGCGGTGTTCATGGACCTGATGCATCGTTGCTTCAGAGACTACCTCGACAAGTTTGTGGTGGTATTCATCGATGACATCCTGATTTACTCACCCAATAAGGAGATTCACGCCGAGCATTTGAGGATTGCCCTACAGATCCTTAGAGACAATCAGTTGTATGCCAAGCTCTCTAAGTGTGATTTCTGGCTATGAGAAGTTGCTTTTCTGGGGCATGTCATCAATCAAGAGGGTGTGATGGTTGATCCTCAGAAGATACAGGCAGTAGCGGAGTGGAAACAACCACAAAATGTGAAGGAAGTGTGCAGTTTTCTCGGCTTAGCAGGTTACTATCGGCGGTTTGTAGAGGGGTTCTCTAAGATCGCTCTGCCTATGACCAACTTGCTTCGGAAGGTGCATAAGAAGTTTGTTTGGGACGAGAAGTGTGAGGCGAGCTTCCAAGAGTTAAAGAAGCGCCTGACCAGTGCTCCAATTCTGACTCTACCTGACGGGTCAGACGAGTATGTGGTGTATAGCGATGCGTCTAAGCAAGGGTTGGGATGTGTGCTCATGCAGAATGGCAAGGTAATCGCTTATGCGTCTCGTCAGCTTAAGACGTATGAGGTGAATTATCCAACGCATGATTTGGAATTGGCCGCTGTAATGTTCGCTCTTAAAATTTGGCGACATTATCTATATGGGGTCAAATGCTAGATATTCACCGATCATAAGAGCTTGAAGTATATGTTCACAGGAAGAGTTGAACATGAGACAAAGAAGGTGGTTAGAGCTGATTAAGGGTTATGACAACGAGTTGTTGTATCATCCAGGCAAGGCCAACGTTGTCGCTGATGCGCTGAGTCGTAAGACCACACAAGAAGCCATGGTGGCCATTAGGGGTGTCAATCGGGCGGGTCGGGTCGGGTTTGGGTCGGGTCAATTTAATTTTGGGTAAGTTCGGGTTCGGGTCAAATGCGGATATTTTGAAAATCGGGTCAAATTAGGCTGGATCATTTCGGGTCGGGTGCTCAATTAATCGGAAAAAGTCAGGTTTCGGGTCAATTTCGGTCGGGTCATTCGGTTTTCGGTCCAACTTGATTTCGGATAAGTTCGGTTTCGGGTTTAGTTCGGTTTCGGGTTTAGTCGGATTTCGGGTGAGTTCCGTTTCAGGTTTTTCGGATATTGGGTGAATCGGATTTCGACTTTCGCCGAATTTCGGGTTAATCTGATTTCGAGTAAGCCGGAATTTGATTCAGACCATATATCGAATGATTATTTTGTGTAGTTTGACTACTTTAGGGCCTAAATATTTAATGTAACATTTAATTTAAACATAATTATAATAAATATTCACTATTATTAATATTTTAAAATATAATATAATTTTCGGATGGTTTCGGGTCGGGTAACTTGGGATTTTCAGATGGTTTCGGGTCGGGTAACTTCGGATTTTCGGATGACTTTGGGTCGGGTAGCATCGGATATCGGGTTGCATCAGGCGAGTCCATTCGGGTATAATCGGTTTTGGGTTAATCTCGTGTTCGGGTTTTTTCGGATTCGGGTCAAATCAGTTCGGGTCAAACATGTTTCGGGTATAAATCTTTTTATTGTTTTCTCGGGTCGGGTCGGGTTCGGAGTCGGGCGGGTCGGGCGGATTATTCGGGTCGGGTCAAGTTTTGACAGCCCTACTGGCCATGCTCACAACCCAGCCGGAGTTGCAGAAGGAGATAATCAGTTGTGGAATTGAAGTGTGGTTTGGTAGACAACAAGGCGGTTTGAATATGCTTGAGATTCATGCTGAGTTACTGAATCAGATTAAAGAGCACCAGGCCGAAGACGTTGTTTTGATCAAAATCAGTAGTGAGGTGCATGATGGAAAAGCACCTAGTTTCATAATTCAGGACGACGGATCATTGTGGTTTCAAAACCGGATTTGTGTGCCTGCAGTTGAAGATCTCCGAACTTCTATTTTGCGAGAAGCGCATACCTCTGCTTATTCTGTGCATCTTGGGTCGAGTAAGATGTATAAAGACTTAAGGAAGAACTTTTGGTGGCCCAATATGAAGCAGGATGTGGCCGAGTTTGTGGCACAATGCTTGGTCTGTCAGAAGGTCAAAATCGAACATAAGCGACCCGGCGGTGAGTTGCAACCTTTACCGATTCCTGAGTGGAAATGGGAAGATATTGCCATGGACTTTGTCTCGGGTCTTCCTAAAACTCAAGGCCAGAAAGACGCTATTTGGGTCATAATTGATCGACTCACCAAAAGTGCACACTTTATTGCTATTCAGATGAAATGGGAAGTTAAGAAGTTGGCTGAGGTATTCATTCATGAGATTGTACGCTTACATGGGACACCGAAGACTATTGTATCCGATCGTGATGGTCGTTATATGTCCCGATTTTGGAAGGAGTTACACAAGGCTATGGGTACGGAATTGCATTTCAGCACTGGGTTTCACCCTCAAACTGACGGCCAATCTGAGCGGACTATTCAGACACTTGAGAACATGCTCAGGGCTTGTGTACTTGATCGTTCTACCAGTTGAGAGCACAACTTGGCTTTAATAGAGTTCACTTATAACAACAGTTGGCATTCGACGATTAAAATGGCTCCTTTTGAGGCTTTATATGGTCGGAAGTGTCGTTCACCAATTTGTTGGGATGAAGCTGCTGATAAGATTTTGCTTGGACCAGAGTTAGTCGAGAGAACTGCTGCTGAGGTGGCTCTCATACGACAAAGAATGCTTGCAGCGCAAAGTCGTCAAAAGTCGTATGCTGATCTCAAGCGGCGTCCAGTTCAGTTTGAAGTGGGTGAAAAGGTATTCGTTCGTGTTTCACCATCGAAGGGTGTGTTTCGTTTTGGTAAACGAGGAAAGCTCAATCCTCGATACGTTGGACCCTTTGAGATACTAGAGCGAGTTGGCAACTTAGCATATCGTCTTGCTTTGCCTCCATCTACTCACCCCGTTCATAACGTGTTTCATGTGTCGCTGCTTCGGAAATATGTTCCAGATGATTCTCATGTCTTGAACTATGAGGATGTAGAGATACAGGCTAATGGTACGTAAGAGGAAAAGCCTGTTCGAGTGTTAGAGCGACGCGTGAAGAGCTTGCGTAATAAAGAGGTTCCGTTGGTCAAAATTTTGTGGGCTCATGACGAAGGTGATGGAGTTACGTGGGAGACTTGGGAAACCGAACAAGACATGCAAGTTCGTTTTCCGGAATTGTTCTCAACCTAGTTTCGGGGACGAAACTATTTTTAAGGGGGTACTATTATAGCAACCCTCGTTTTTGTAAGGTCTATCTTTTGTTTCGGTTCGGATCCGAGTTAGGTTAAGCTAGTTTCGGGGACGAAACTATTTTTAAGGGGGTACTATTGTAATATCCCTCATTTTTGTAAAGGGTAAAGATGTAAATTTTACATTTCGATCCTTTAATATAATAAAATATTTGGATATTTTATTTTCATAATGTTATTATTGTATAACATTTTAAAATGTTATAAAATTTGTTATCATATGAAATGGTTATTAACTTATGTAGAAATACTATATATTTCTAAAAGTCATAATTAATCAATGTTTGTTAAAAGTAATTAAATAAATTATATTTCGAAAAATTATACTTATATTATATTTTATAAATGTTATTTTTTTTACAAATAAAGTTTATAAAGTTAGTGTTATAAAATACAAGACAAGTTAAAGGGATTATATAAAAATAAATTGGGGGATGCTCTCCATGTTAGCACCGTCTCCAACGCTATCTACAGAGGAGCGACGGTTGAGTTCTGTTCTATCCCAATCTGATGGAGAACCACGTAGGATAGGAAATCAATCGTTTGGCGTCTGTGGAATTAAAAGCGTGGATTAAAGGGCGCATCAATTAACAAAATTGATGAGGGCGTCTTTCTTTCTTTCCCATTCGTTCGCCTGGCCATGGGAGTCAGAAGAGTCGACCCGCTTCATCGACTATAAAAGGGAGTGTAATTGTGCAGTAAACCCACACAAATTCGGGTAAGAGTCTCTGTTTCAAACAAAAAAAAGGGAGATTGAAGGAGTTGGAGATTTGAATTTTGCCAGAAGACTGTCGAGTCCGTCGCCGCGCAGGTACAACAACGGGGAGTCGGCTGGTGGCGGTTTGTTGCGTGGCGCCGGAAACTCGGTCTGGAACGCCGCGAGTCTCGTCCTGACCTGCCTCTCCGCCGGTTCCTTCTTCCCTTGTCCTGTTTTCTGTATTTCATGGATCTGGGTGTTTTACCTTTGGTACTGTGTACCACTGCTGTACATGTTGATAGTGGAGGTCTAGCGCAATTTAGTTTAGTGGTTATCAGTTGGGTTAGGGTTATATAAAAAAAAACGTTTTAATTTCTGATCTGTGTTAATTTATAAAAAAAAACGTACTATATAATATATATAATATGGTATAGGTTTTGTTCGGTTTTTAGACTTGCAAGTAAAAAGATATGTTATGTACAAATGTTTTGGAAGTAGTCTTGTTTATATATTTTTTTATATATAAATAAAATAAAAATTCAGATCCATTTTAAGTACAAAAAAAATAAACGATTTCCGATTTTACAAACAAAAAAATGTCTCGGTTAAATTAAAAAAAAAATAATAAAAAAATACACAATCATCATTTAAACTTTAAAGGTTTATATATATATGAATTGTACACGTGATCACGAGATTTAAGGCTTATACTTCGATTTTGGTTTTGTCAAGTGATATTGATCCAATTTGAAGATTTGTTTTTTTTTTAAAAAAATTTGGTAAATTCGGATATGGGTTTTTTTTTTAAAAAAATAAAAATAAAAATTTTGAGTTCGTTTATGCTCTCTTATACTTATGGTAGTATATACTTATAATAGTTATATATACTTATAGTAGTTATATTAATAAAAAGGATAATATTAATATAATAGGTAAGTTTATACTCTCTTATAAACTTGGGTGGGGTATAGTTCTGAAGAGTCAACCTTTCGGATTAGCAAAATAAATTGACAATAATTTATTTTTTGGTTGATCGCTACAGGAACAAGTCCGAGTTAGATCGCGAGTAATTTCTGTTCGTAGTCAATTATCGTGAAAATCAAGGCAAGTGAAATCGGTTCTGTTTTCGCATTCGTTTCCTAAGCATGATTCAAATCGATCATGATGTTTTTAAATATATGTTGGGAATCTCTGTGTGAATAAAATTGAACATAGGATTGTTTTACATTCCTAGATTTAACGACTGTAATTCCTAGTCATATTTTAGGCTGCATTAGTTATGGATGTAGGCCTTATTGCTCTGTGTTGCTGTGTGTATATGTATTTAGGCTCCACTGTAAGGAGTAGAATGCAAAGTCTTATGACTTTTAATATATGTTTAATTCTCGCTAGGTGATGCGTCCCTTAGCCCTGGATGCGACGGATCGAATCGTGGCTTGAGTAGTGGGTCTCCAAAGTGGCGGCGGAAGGCTTGGGAGGATTCGAATCAACGTTGGACTGATCGAATCTAGCAAGAACAATTGAAAACGAGAGCTTTGATTAATATTGATGTGACGGTGCAAGCACAAGGATAAAATAAGGAGATCAACCTCGACTTTATTAAACCCTAATGTGTGTTGCCTAATAAATGAGCTCGAGAGCTCCTTATAAAGAGGAGGCTCTCGAAACCCTAACAAGCAACAAGCTTAATGGACTAGGGTTTGCATGCAAGCAAGGCCCAACGTCCAAAAGCCCATAAAACATAAATAGTAATACTAAAAATAGCAACAACTAAATTAAGAAAGACATAAATGGAAAAATATGCTAAAATAGGGAAATACATAATATATGACTAAGTCCTACGCCAAGGGGGTCGCCAAGGCCTAGGGAGTCTCGGGCTGGCCGGGATTGGGTCCAAGCCTAGGCAAGGTCGCATCACTAGGTCGTTTTGTTTAAAACCCTAGCTAAGGTCATGACCCATACCCCTCAACCGCTGAGGGGCGTTCGCACTTTTAAGTGCCATGGGACGTAGGTGCCCGTATATCGTAAAGTAGTACTCCGAGACTTTGTCTCTCGTAATTAAAGTACCTAATAATCCAAGTGGAATTGTTATTAAACGCTTAAAAGCAACTCAGATAAGTGTACTCGTACACAAATTAATACGGATAGGATGGTCAGTACAAAATGGGAAACCGTCCTCGCTCTCGGATTTCATTGTCATCTGGTTCCAATCTGAATTCGCACAACACGTATGCGGTGAGGTTGGTTGAGGTGCGCGGGGTCAACGAGAGTTTAATGAACCAACTATAACGATCTGTGTGTAACAATATTCCCAACATATCTGCATTAAAAGTCTGAGGCGTCACCCTTAGTGACGGTCTCATCTTTCCTCTTCTGAAAATTCACAACGTTTTCCTGGAAGGAAGTAGCTATTAATTCGGCCGGCTTTAATTCGGATTCCGATTCCAGTATCTACACTCCCTTCCTAAATAAGAACCACCTTAGAAAACCCACTTGCTTAGTCTGTCACAAGACTAGCCCGACCGTTTATTTTCCTTGCATGGTCGGCTGGTGTCAACCGTATTTCCGTTTCGGCACATCAGGAGGAGGAGTCGTAATCAGGGATTGAAGAGGCATCTTTTGAAGTTGGACAAGTTCGTCGTGCTGCCTTTACAGTTTAATTCGCTTCCGCGTAGTTTCGTTTTGCTTCCGCATATTAAATAATTTTGGTGTAAATGGATCCTCGGCTTGTGAGGACCATTCTTAATATTTATTACAGTTTGGTTGTAAACAATGCTATCGATTTATGTAATGTTTTGCTTCCGCATTATTTAAAGTTTATGGTTAAGTTCTGTAGTTACTATAAGCCTTGGGTGACTTCGAGAGTTTAATCTCGAGGTCACTGGCGGTAATATCTCTGTGTAAAAAGGGGGTGTTCACAAAAGCAGCTAATTAGACTATAGCTAATATCCGACCTGCCAAAGTCTGGGTTCCAAGGTCTTCAATTTTGGGATCTAACCCTAGTAAGAATAGTATTGCAGAGAAAGTTAATGTTGATTTCTCTGAATCTTCTACTACTATATCTAAGGAAAACATTAGGAAGAGAAAGCTATAGTAGGTGATGTATACATTTGTTCCTGAAAGACTACGAGGATCAATCGATGCAGGTTAACCATGGAAAGAATATCCGGTGTCACATATAATGACTAATTCTAAGGAATGAGCAAAATTCAAGAAGAAACATGTGAGCATGTTCGGTATAGTCTAAGATAGAGAGCAAATCAATCAAACACCATTCCTCCAATTGCAGTGAACAGATTTGTCCATCTTAGATGTTGTAGTAACCTTGCAAATGAGGGGCATGGATGAGCTAAAGATTGGATGTTGGAATCTAAAATAAAGATGGTAAATAATTTTACCATGAAAAACATGATTAATATTTTGGCAGTAGTTGAATCTTTCTATCTGACCAACAAGGTATTTAAAAAGGAAAACTTTTTATCCGAACAACAAGTCGTAGAAAGAAAAAGTTCTATCCCTGAGACTCCTTCTCAGAGGATTTCAATAGTTCACTAATGTATTAACTTGATTCAGCCATCAACAAACCTTTTTCGTTTAGCACAATGGCACATAGTGAGTTATGCATACTTGTAACTCAGTCATATAATTGTCACCCTTTAGGAACATCGAACAGATGTTCAAACCGGGGTGATCGGAGGGATGAAGGTAATACAATGAGGTATTCGAAGAAAGAAGAATGGTTGTTTTGAGGAATTTTGAGAGGGTTAAAAGTGAAGTATTCACGTGAGAGAATCCCTGCTTATATGAGAAGTGAGAACGAATCTCGTCCTTCTTAAAAAATGCAACGCTCCACATTAGACTTTTATTAAAGAGGGGAAAAACATCCCAGACAAAATTTTGCCAAATTGGACGCATTTGTTTTTTCAAAAAATCATTATGGAGGGTGGAGGGTGGAGGGTGGGGGTGGGGACGCTCGTAAAATGTGCGTGATTTTTTTCGTTGAATGTGTATAAGTATCAACCTAAATGTGCATGGGTGTTGAACTAAAATGTGCATTTATTTTGAACTGCACTAATTTAAACTTTTTATTGTATTTTTTAATTAACTCTAGTTATATGCATAAAGTATCACCTATATGCTATATGTAAATATACATTGGACAAAATGTGTATTAGTTTTGTTTTGTTTTGAAAATATGGAAATGGACAAATCGATGCACATTTATTGTAAAACATGTGCATAGTCGATATTCTCACTAAAAATTCAATTTAAACTTTTTATTGTATTTTTTTATCTAACTCTAGTTATATGCATAAAGTTTCACCTATATGCTATATTTAAATATACATTGGACGAAATGTGTATTAGTTTTGTTATTCTGAAAATACGAATGGACAAATCGATGCACATCTAGTGCAAATTAAACATGCGCATAGTCGATATTCTCACTAAAAATTCAATTTAAACTTTTTATTGTATTTTTTAATTAACTCTAGTTATAAGCATATAGGTGAAAAGTTTCACCTATATGCTTTATGTAAATATACATTGGACGAAATGTGTATTAGTTTTGTTATTCTGAAAATATGAATGGGCAAATCGATGCACATCCAGTGCAAAACATGCGCATAGTCGATATTCTCACTAAAAATTCAATGTCATGAAGCTTTGCCTAAGTGTGTATCAAAAACACGATGGACATTTCATTATAGAGCTTGAGCATGTTTTAACATGAATTGATGCACACCCACGATAAAACTTGTACACATCTCGTGCACATCTCTCATATCCGTTTTTCAAAAAAATACTTATATAATTCAATATTAATTTGCTTGTGCCGTTTTTCTTTTCTTTTGTAATGAAATAATTCACTCCCTTATTATTTTTTTTAGTTTAGACGCCTCAAATTCATTCACTTGTCAGTCATATTAGTATTCTTTCATATCTCTCATTCCGACCCTAATTTTTTTTAAAAAAAAATTATCAGGTCACACGATTTGGATACATAAATTTTGTGTATGATTGAACCTTATTTCAAAATCTTGCAATGTAGAAAGAATATTATCTGTAATGATAATGTAACTAGTTGAATATACTAAGTATAATGATTAGATGTTTTGACCATACTGTCGTTTACATTGACTGGGAGTCTGTAATCTGTATGGGACCCTATTCACCCAATCAGTTAGCTTTGTACTCCATTATTTCCTGAGAAGAGAACTCAAAATCAATTTGTTGTGACCACAACTATTGTCATGTTTTATGTACTGGGTCTGGGTGTAACAGAAACATTAAGTTACAGAATAATGGTAGATATTTCAAATAAAAGGAGCAGATTTTCCGTGCTGAAGGCACACATCGACCTGTCCAGTACGAACAGATTATTATTATACGTACAGATCACCAAAATAATCCACCATTATTCATTATCAATCACAAACCATTTACGCGCTTTGAAATTTGGTTTTTCTTTTCCTTACACAGTTACACGTACTAATGAGTAGAATGGAAATTTAAAAAAATATTATGCATAAAATTGGTAATGTCCATTCTAGCAGCTACTCTGAAGATGTGTTAGCACATACAGCTGTAATATTTATGAAAGAGGGTTTAACATACTGACGTAGCGCTAACGCCTTATCATGATTTTATGTTTGTTTTCCACCGAGCTCTAAGCTTGCGGAAATCGAAATGTACAACTTGTTAATTAATACTCTCAAGTCCTAGCTACTACAAGTATGATAGTTTGATAGTAGTAATAGAAAATGTAAGTGTCAGAGTGACAGTGAGAGTTGATCGAGTACTCCGTATTTTTAAAGGGAAAGGGGAGCTCAGAATTATATACTCCAATGAATTGGGCATCCTCAAAATCAGAACCCAACACCATACTCCATATCCTTCCAACAAGGGCTACAAGGCTACCCCTTACACATATATTTTACTTCCATTTCATAAAGAATAAAGAAAAGCAGTGCCTTGTCAATTCACTTAGCTTCCATTGTTTGCATCGACTCCGTATATATGTTTCTAACTTTCTCAAACTCTCATATCACTCTCCCTAAAAGTTGAAACATATTCTTTTGGGTAAGTGATACAGTATAACTCATAATAGCCCCTCCCTCTCATGTGTACTGTTTAAGAATAGAAAGCACATTTATCAACAAAGGAGTTGTAATCATGGGCAAAAATTTGCACAGTAGTGAATATATACAACTTGCTTTCTGGTGTTACCAAGGATGTTGAATTTTGAAAAGATTTGGGCCAGCCCAAATACATTTGGTTCAATTCCAAATGCTGGCCCGAACCCATTCAAAACCCCCGTCTACCCTTAAAACCCTCTTTCTCATGTCATTTCCCCGGACAACTTGTCTCAATCTCCGTCGCTTCACCGCCATCGCCGCCGCCGCCGCCGATTACCGGCTTCTTTGCATAACAAAGAGACAAGAGGGAAAAAGATGAACAAGAAGAAGATTTTTAAGTTGGCAAAGGGATTTAGGGGGAGGGCGAAGAACTGTATACGGATAGCGAGAGAGAGAGTGGAGAAGGCTTTGCAGTACTCTTACAGAGATCGCCGCACCAAGAAGCGCGATATGCGCGGACTCTGGATCGAGCGCATCAACGCCGGCACTCGCCAACACGGCGTAATCACAATTTTCTCCCTTTCTCAATCCTTTTTCTATATTCAGTGGTTTAGTAGTAAATTCATCAGTTACTTGATTGTGATGCTTTCTTTGTTTTATGTAAATTCCTTTCCTGTTGTTGACTATGTTTGATCTAGCTTGGAAATGGAATTTAGGGTTTGCATAATTGGAGAATTTTATGCTTGTCCATATCCCTATTTCACTTTGACCTTAGGGCTAGCTCTTCTGCAGATTCTTGCAATCTATTCAGCTCAGAAATGCTCATGTTTTTTTCAATTTTTCATTTCTTACACTCATCTTCAGTTTTGCATTGTTCCGATTCCAACCTGAATATGTAGTTCATAATTCGGGCAGGGAAAGCTTTGAAATTGAACTTCTCTTTGGCATAGGCATATTGATTGCCTAAAGTTGAAGAGAAGAAATTTTAACAAATTGGAACTACATTTGGGGAGGGACAGTGAGAAATGAAGTGATACCTGTATAGGAAGGCTAATCTTTTCAATGTGGTATTCCTCCAAGCATCAAGTGAAAGTTTTGTAGATGCCCTTTAGCTAATTAATTTAGGTTTGTTGACCCATACTACTGTAGTATATACTTGTATTGCCTTATCTTGTATCTTAGATACTGATTCTTTTCTGAAAGTGGAAACCTTTTTAGTCTCAGATTGTGCCGTGCCATTTATTGAATAGTGTTAAATGGAAGTGTGCTCTCTAAATTTCCAATATTGTTGGTCTGTGTTGATTGAATTGTGGCTGATAACTGTCAACAGGTGAATTATAGCACGTTCATACACGGTTTGATGAAGGAGAACATTCAGCTCAACAGGAAAGTGCTGTCGGAGATATCTATGCACGAACCCTACAGTTTCAAGTCTCTTGTCGACATTTCTCGGAATTCATTCCCAGGAAACAAGAAAGTAGATGTTGCTGCTGCTTCTAAGAAAGTCGGACTTGCAGTTGTGCTGTAAACTGAGTAGACTTCGTCCAAGTCAATCTAATGTTTAATGTATCTGGTTGGTTGGTTTTCTGAATCAAAGGGCGTTGATTGAATGACACCTTTCTGATACTGTGACCTTGATATTCATTCAGAATAATCGAACTGTCTTATGTACTGAAGCTAGTTTACCAGATATCAATCCCCTCTTATTTCTTCTTCTTTCTTCTGTATGTGGTTCACTCTCTGAATGCAGTTTCATATTTGTTCTGTGTAACTTTGTTAATTGTCTTGTTTCTAGTCTATGAATAATTGCAAGAGTAAGCACCGTGTGATTTAAAAGTAAACTGGGCCATCGCCTTTCAATAATGCGCATGTAGTATGTACATAGGAAATTATCATCAGTAGAGATTGATATAACAAGTCATGAGATAAGTCTATAAGTGAGCTTTGACAAAAGTTGGTAATCACCATATGATTTGAAAGAAAATTATCAAATGGAATAGGTAGAATCATAGAAGTTGAGGGCTACAAGATCAAATCTATAACTATATATTAAAGATATCCCTTTTCGAGCCACCGGAACGATTCTGGTCCCACCCCATATTTAAAAAAACTTATTTTCCATCCTTATTATTTCTTTTTTTTATTTTTTTTATTTCTATCTTATCTATAACTATATATTAGAGCTATAACTTTTCGAGCCACTAGAACGATTCTAAACTCCACCTTATATTTACAAAATTAATTTTTATTCCTAATTTTTTACTTTTTCATTTTAAATTCTTCATTAACTATTTAAATATATCTATAACATCAAACAAATATCTATTTAGTATAACAATATCTTTTGAAAACTTCCTTATACAAATATTTAAAATTAAGATAAAAAAATTAAAATATTTTAAAATCTATAACTATATCAAAAAACCTATAAATGCGTTTCAATTCTCTTGTGAACAGTACCGTGGTTTTCTTCCAATACAGCTACTCACACCTCCTTTTATGTTTTTCATTTACTGTTTTAAAATTGACCCTCTTTATTTTTCTTTTTGGTAGAAATTTGACCCTCTTTCTTCGTCATCTCTCGTCCTCTCTACTTTCTCAAAAGCCAAGCGCACCCACACCGGCTCACCACTCCCGCCTGACCTTCGCTCTCGCCGGATCGGACGCCACCGCACATCTCCGGCCTTTCTTCTCCCAATTTCGCTGTTGCGTTTGCTTTGTTGTTCAGGTGAATCGGTTTCGATTTTTTCGCCCTACTCCCTTTCCGCGTTGCCTTGAGTGCTTAGGGTTCTAATTTGTGATTTCATGTTGATTCGATTGGGTTGTGTCTCGTTTGTCAATGTTCTCTGATTAGTTCATTATAATCAACTTCAGTGTAATATTTGGAAGTTTAGGGTTTCCATGGTTCGTTTTTACATTTGGGATAGCTTGAATGCTGTTTTTGGGATAAGTTCTTTAGGTTTCTCCATTTGTATAGAATGGGTTGGACTTGAAGCGTGGACATATATAGCCTAAGGTTTGTGGTTTGTTTCACTACCTTTGACAATTTGAGCTCAATAATGTGGTTCAGTGGCAAAAGGTAGCCCTGCAAAAGCCACATTATTTCTGGATGCTACTGAAACATAGAAGACAATTGTCCTTTATTATTTCATGTTACATGTGTATATATGCTATGCGTATGGGCATTAGTGCATTACTGAAATTTTGCATAACTCAGTAGGTATGGCTGGTGTCCTTGTGTTTTTATCAAATTCTAATATATGATGTTACTATGTTAGAGGATGTTAAGAGTACTTTTTGTTCTATGAGTATATATCATTAATTATGCTCTCATAATTTGTGATTTTGCAAAGTTGTATTCCGTAAGTTGGAACTCCACTTTCATCTCTTAGGACTCAATAATATCTAATTCTCTTCGTGCATTGTTTGTAGTCACATGCCCATAGATTTGAGCACTTTCCCTCATATCAATTTGTTTATCTTTTTTATTATGATAGCATGTAGGCTATCTTTATTGCTCCTAAGTTTAGCCAACACGTCACCATTTGTTGTTTATAGAAAAGAACGCATCTCTGAATTTGAAACATAATGATTCACTAATCTACACGATCTTATGAATTCGAGTTATTATTGCAAGGAACCAAAGCGTTTTGCCATGGTGGTGACCAGGCAACAACATCCAATGATGGTTCTCTCAATCTTTTAGATTTCTAGGTGTGTCAATGTTGTATTACCATGTTTCCTTGAAGGTGATTTTTGGATGAAGAAATCTTATTCGGTATCTCAATATTACATTATTACTTGTTTATGCTAGGGACTTTGAAAATTAGGTTTGATATTTTAGGGTTTTATCATTTTTCAGTTTCTTCGTGTTAAATTAGTCCACATTTCGGCTTCTTTAGCATTTCCTTGATTGTAGGAACTCAGGGGCTGTTTTTCGCTTTGTTTGTTCTGCTGATGTAAACTTTGCTATTTCCAGTTGGGGTTTGAGAACATCTCAAAAACTGGGAGAAGCACATACTTTATTGGTCTGGATAAAGATCTTCAAATAGGTATGATTTCTTCTAATGGATTTCCTCTTTGTTCAATTTGGGGCTGTTTTTTGCTTTGTTTCTTCTGCTGATGTAAACTTTGATATTTCCAGTTGGGGTTTGAGAACATCTCAAAAACTGGGAGAAGCACATAGTGGTCTGGATAAAGATCTTCAAATAGGTATTATTTCTTCTAATGGATTTCCTCTTTGTTCAATTTTTTTCTTCTTAGAAACGGAAAATTGTAGATGTACTGATCACATCAAAAGGGAGAAAATGGTTTTAAGGGTTGTTCTTGTTCCAATAAATTTTATTTCTGTTTACTTTGTGTGGGGTTCCAGAAGACAAGTCCATGACGAAACTAAATCTCCATGGCCAGAAAGATTGTGATCCAATGAGCTGGTTTTATGTCCTTTCCTCTATAAGCATCCATGCTAATCATGTGGCAGCTTATGTAATAGTGAAAACTAATCTTGAGTCTTTGTTTTTATAGCCTGAAAAATAGGAAAATTATCATTTCTCAACTTTTAACCTCGTACAAACACACATAATATACATATGCTTGATGATTGAACATTGTTGCCACTAATCTTGATATGTTACTTATTCTCAATAAACTATCGTGTTGTTATACCAAAAAAATAAGGAATACAACTTATAGTAAATTAAAAAGTATGGCATATTGCCTGATTTAAGACACTTTAGGTGCCCAGATAAGACATTGCAGATGAACCTGTATATTCATTTATTTGAAGTTCATATGTGAGAATACATGTTTTCTATTTTATATAAATTATGCACATTTGGTTTTCTATAGGTCCATCCTCCAATAAATTATTCTGTATTAGTAGGCTGATGGCCTAAACAATTCTACTTAAGAAGACTGAAACTCTGAACACTGAACAATTAACTACTATCATTAGCTATATAGTGTACTACTAGCTGGAAGTGAGAGTTTTAGGTGGACATGTTTACGTTTCATATCCGGGTAAGTAAGGTCTTGGTCACTATAATTTAATGGTTAGATTTTAAAAAAATTAAACTTAGTAAGCAAAATATCTAAAATGAAATCAAATAAATAGATTACAACTAATTATGGAGAGATGAACAAATGATCTTGATCATTGAGATTTTCTTTAGCAGTTAATATTTTATTTATTGGTAGAGTAATTTTTTACACTTCACTGTGACTGAATGAAAATGTGTACTACTTGAAATAGATATGCACAATATACCGAAATCTGGTATAATTTCAACATACAAGGTACTACTTATTTACTTATTAGATTTTTGTTATGTAATTTTGAAGGTAAATACAAGTATAAATAAGATCCTGATATAAAATCTGATGAATTGTCTACTGACATAAAATCTGATGCGTGTTTAGCTTGTCATTAGATTAAACGGAAATATTTTGCATGTACCAAAAACTGTGCTAATTACTTACATTATATCCATAATAACAATATCTCTAGCCGATAGTTATATCTACAATAGATTAACCAAACCGGTGAATTGTCTTCAAGGCCATGCAAAAAATGGCAAAAAAAAATCCAAAATCTAAATCTAGATAAATATAACTACATAATTGCTCTCTTGATTTTCTTGGTGTTAGATTGATTTTCGATTGGATTTTTACTAGATGGAATACATATAATGGTATTGTCTTGCTCATTTTATGCCTTCATCAAGGCTGGCTAACAATTTCACACTTCTAATACAAAGAGTTTAGAAGTAAAACAAACAGAATAACCCCGCGCGTGTGCCGCGCGCGACATTCCTCTAGTATTAAAAATGTATCTTTCGAGCCACCAGAACGATTCTTGCCCCACCTCATATTTAAAAAATTAATTTTATTTCTATTATTATAAATTCTTTCTATTAAATTCTTTTTCAGCTATTTAAATTTATCTCGAACATCTAACAAATATCTATTTAGTGTAACAATATCTTTTGAAAGCTTCCTCATACAAGTATTTAAAATTAAAGATAAAATATTTTAAAATAAATATAAATATTTTAGTATATATCGTTTGATGAATTTATATATAGATATATAGTGATTTTCTTTTATAAAAAAAATTAATGATGAATATTTATAATTATTAAAATTAATATAAAAAGATAATAAAATATTTAATAGATATATTGAAATATTTGATAAACCCTAAATTTACGTACATGAAAAGTAATAAAATATGAAGAATATAATATTTGATTAAAAAATTATAAATTCTACGAGCAATAAAATACTTATATTAAAGTTTATATTATGTTTTTATTTATTTATTAATATCCTATTTATAATGTTTAAAAAATATCGAATCGTAGGCAGGAATATTTCCCAGTGGGGGCTTCTTTTGGCTACAGAAAAGTCCTGGCGAAGCCAGGGAATTTTTATTTTGCATTTTTTTTATAAAATATAGAAAAAAATTACAACAATTTGTTTAAATTTATCCCTAATTAAATCAATTCTTCAAGCTAAAACTAAACACAAGCATTTTGCTATAGCAGAAATCTACCACTTGGCATCATTGCATAAATAATTAAAGGCGAAATTGCATATATGCCCTAAAAAAAGTTGATAAAATTGTAAATGCCCCTTTCTAGGTTAAATTACGTGGAGTGCCCTTTTGGACATTTTTTACAATATAAACTTTTTTTTTAATTTTCTACTAAATTATAAAATAAAAAACATTCCTTAAAAAAATAAAAAAATACATTATAAATATATTAAATATAAAACGGTGAATCGAATCCAATCTAATGTAATCTACGGACCATATCAAAAACTCACATTTGTAATCTTAATATTAAATAGAAAATAACAATAAAAAATAGGAAAAAATATAATCATAACAAATGTTATCTTTGTTTACTGTTTACAGTTAGAATATAAAACCTAAAACCTAATTGTTTTCTCGCGTCGTATCGTTGTCATTCTTCTCTTCTGCTGTGGAAGAACATCAAGATCGAAAAACATCGGGATCAAAGAATCGGCGGTGATCGTGCTGGTGACATGAGTATGTCGTTAAACCTTGAACAATTTCTTATTTAACTGTTGATAGTAAAAAAATGCATCAAAAAGAACTAAGCATTAGTCCAATCAACAAGGTCGATTAATTGGGGGGAATATTCCGTTAAGAGCGCCTACCACACCATTATGCATAACTCTAGTGCGGCTTTTCCAGCCTCTAGCCATGTTGATGTCTTAGTTTAGGCCAAAATCTGGTTAGCCGAAGTCACCCCAAGGATTAAGCTGCTGATAGAGTGTGTTTACAGCAAGGCCATTTGAGAATTGCTTGAGCTGAATGTTGATTCTGCTGCTAGGAAAATGCACAGTCAAGTTCCATTAGTTCTACTGATGCAACCTACTATAAAGTAATCTTAGAAAAGACTATACTTTGACCAAACAATGCAAGCTTAATGTCACTAAAGCATGTCCACAAAGCAATTAAACAAATTATGAGAAGGAATTATCTCTCTTGTCATTCAGATTTATCTCTAAAGCATGTATAAACACTAATCTTTCATGTTTTATTTTGTAGCTAAGTTTTTGCTCACTTTGATTACTGGTGGTGAATGGAGGAAGAATGGGGACAATTGGTCGTACGAACGGGAAAGAACTCCAAAAGCAATGATGGTGTCAGATACTATAAAGTTTGATGTGCTAAAAAATAAGATTTCCGAGAAGTTGGCGGTTGATCATGAAAGGTACCAACTTTGCATGAAATACTTGTCACCCTCGAACCGAAATCTTCCACCTTTCGATATTGATGATGATGATGATCTGGCTGCATTTATGTTTTTGAGTATCAAATCTGTTAGAGATGGTGTGTTGGCTGTAGAAATCTACACAAGCCTCACATTAAAGCACAATAACTACATGGATGAACAAGAATTCGAGGAGAAACCCTTCAATTATGAGGCTGTCAATAATCGACAGGAAATGGATGTGCCTCTAACTGCACCGCCTACAACACAAAGTCAAAATTTTATGGTGGAAGGTGACACAATGAAGGATGACATGACAGTGGAAGAAATGTTCGAGGATGAAAATAACAGATCATCAATAATGGGTGACAGGATAGGAAGTACAGCTGGCACGAAAAGAAAAAGTGAATCATATAGAAAATGGTTTTGTCAGAAATCTACCAAATCAAATGTTGTGTCATTAAGTAGCGATGATGAAGAAGTTATCGTGTCTGCCACAAAACATAAGGGTAAAGAAATCATTGTAGTTACTGACGATGATGAAGAGAATTATGTTGCAACTAATGAGTCCAACCTTGGAGATGGTTTTGATGAGGATGATCTTGATTCCGAGTTTGTGAGCGCTAGAAGAGGTTGAACTAATATATTACCAGAAACATGGGAGGAAAGATGAGCGGTCTAATTTTGAGGATCTAAATGCCATTGGTGGTGTTAGTGGTGGAAATGAACTACGTGCTGGTGATATTTTTCAATCAAAAAAAGAGTTGCAAGATGTTGTAACTGCAATAGCATTGCGAGGTTGTTTCGAATTGAAGGTGAAGAATTCAGACAAAACAAGATATGTGGTAGGTTGCATAGACAATACATGCACGTTCAGTTGTCGTGGTTCATTATATCGTAGCACTAAGATGTTTACGGTGTGAAAGTTTGTGGGAGCTCATAGTTGCGGAATGAGATACAGGCACAACCACAACAAACAAGTCACTGCAACCATAATTGCCCAAAAATTGTTGCCGAGGTAAATTGTAACACCCCCTCCCTTATTTACTTAAGGTGTTACCGCCAGTAACCCTAATTAGTCCTAATCCAAAGTTACCCAAGGCTTTAAAACTTATAATCACAACAAGTATTACAACACTTTATTACAAACCATAGTATGACTTCCTTCCATACACAAAATCCTAACCACAACTTGGGCAAAAGTAAAATATTTACAACAGACTTGTTCTTCTTCAAGCGATCGCTTTCAAAACCTTTTTACATTCTAAACTCCTTGGCTAGCCTTCTCTTCGCGGATTAACTTCTTTAGTAGCTGATGCGTCGTATACAGACGGTGGGCACCAGCCGGCCATGCAATTGAATAAGGTGGTCGGATTAGTCTAATGAAAGACTAAGCAAGTGGAGAAAATGACTGGTTCCTATGGTAGTGACTAAACATATTGGCACCGAAATCCGAATGACAACCGGTCGATGATCCAACAGTTAGTAGTCCCATAGAGGATAAGAAATGAGGCATGCATAATCAAAAGATAGGACACCACAACTTGCGGTTCCATTATGAAATATGAACAACTGTTGGGAACTTATATTAATCACACAATATTTTTAAAAGCCTTCATCGACTAATCAGATTGACTTAATCAGAGTTTGATTAAGAATCATTCATAACCGGGAGTAAGAATGGTTGTCGGATAGACTAACCATTCGGGTACATTAATGTGCTTAACGCACTTATCTTGTATTACTTTCAACACTTTTCACAACCAAGTTGGTAACTTTTAAGCGGCTAAAACCGCAGAGAATCCACCTGTACATGGAGACGTCAAGATGAGAGGGATGAATTCCATGATCATTGACGAACACCTAGTACCAATTTGCACTTAGCTAGAGTGCACGAACACCTCCTTTGGCGTTGAGCGAGGTATGAGTCATGACCCGAATGTTGGGATATGATAGTAACGAGCTAAACCTCCCAACATAAACTGTGTTATAAAGAGGTCATCGGAGACTCGGCTCCTACCCCTGAAACTAATTTACTTCACAACAATGCCTCAGCATGAGACAACATACAAGGTCGCATATAACGGACCTAAATCCAGTTCTAGCGCAAACTGAATAAACAACATGGTCATTATTTCTAACAATATAACAACCTATCATATTTTATTAAGCATACAAGTTGTTCCCAACACAAATATTAAATGGGATTCAATTCCTCATTTAATAATATTAATGCAAGAGCGAACCGTCCACTTGCCTTATAAGGCGTGCTCTACGCTCATAGCGATTCCAACAGAAATCTTTATCTGCCTTCTGTCAATTATAACAACAGATTCTTCAACCACAAGCTCATGGATACAATTCTTAGTTGTATAATCCAATTCTACAATTTCCTAATCGATAAACGATTTGATTTCCGAATATCGATATATATATATATATAAAAATCCTTAGTTTTCATGCTTCAAGGAGCCATCTTGGCGGAATTATAACTAATTATCCGCTTCACTTTTGAAACAATTTTCTAAATAAAAATTGTTCATTAGTAGCAGTTCTACAAGATTACCAAATTTCAGATCAAACAGATTAACCACGAATCCTGAGTAATTATCCGAAGTCCTTTACCTGACAATCGATGTCTAAACTTGTCTTTGCTATAAGTAATAATCCAGACGTCCGTTTCTCGAGCGGTTTGAACCTGTGGAACCGTATCAACGTCAAGATTATAAAAACCATAAGTTTACTTAGTAAAGCGGAACCGAAAGGTCCTTTCGGTGGCTCCGTAACCACCCCGCTAAATAATTTCGAGCGTTAATACCTTCACTCGAACTTCGAGCTTGTTCGGCTCGATGGTGGTTCGACCCAAGGACCCAAGGGTGGCGGTGTGGTGTCCGGTGGCAACCCTTGGCGGTGGTGGTGGTTGGCGATCTGCTGTTCGCCGGCGGCGGGGCAGCGTGACAAAGGAGGAAGCCGAAGTGAACGCGGCGTCCCTTCTCCCGAGTCCGTTCCGTCTTGATTCGTCTCCCTGCTGGTTCGGCCTTTAAGCAGCTGGCTTCACACAACAAACAAGAGGGGAGGATGGGGGTTGAGCTGGGGTGGCTAGCTAGGAGGTGGTGAGGAAGGTGGTGGCAAAGCAAAACCGGCGGTGGAAGTCCGAATCAATCGCCCAAGTTCGTCCGTCCGAATTCTCTTTTAGCTCTCGGCCTTTATGTTGAACATGGAAGAAGATGAGATTGGAAAATTCAACAAAAGTTAGCTCCAAAATTCTATCTCCCTACTCCTTCGGCGTTAAGCAAAGACGTCACGTGTAATTTTCCGTCCCGAAACGGGACTCGCGTTAAAGCGGTAGAATTATGTACCTCGGGTGGAAAAACTCACTAAACGAAAAACGTCCCGAAAATTATGTAGACCAATAAAATCAATTTTCCATGATTTTATCTTGCTACCTTCAATTTTTAAGGCTTCCGTTTCGTATTTTACATTCCTTCCGGTACATAATTAAAAAGACGGCTTATCCAATAAATATTGTTTTTCCACTGAAAAATCCTAAACTTCACATCGTTCCATAAAATCATTTCCTTATGATTTTAGGATATCACCAACAATTTTCTAGGATTTAATCTCCAACAAAAATATTGGATTAAGCGTTAAAACGGACAAAAAAGGTTAAAAAGATATCCAAGAAAATTCAAAAATATCCTTAAAAACCGCAGCTATTACATAAATAGGTCTTTTATTTTCATCTATAGTATAGAAGTTAGATAGCTAGTTTTATTTTCATCTTAGTTTATACAACTGTTGTCATGATTAAGCTTCTTCTCTTTTCTTCAGTTATTAGTGACTTAGTTGTTTCTTAGTTCTCTGTTTTTTAGTTGTAGTGTTCAATTTCTATACACTATAATCATGTGAAGCAAGTACTAATGCATTTGTTGTTCGATTTCTGGACACTATGATCTGGTTGTTTCTTAGTGCTAGAAGTTCTTAGGAATGCATTAGTTTTCTGTATTTGAACTAGACCAAAGTTATTAATTGGACTGAATTTTCAGTTCTTCAGTTACAACATCTGTTTTTGAACTGGACTGAATTTTCAGTTCTTTAGTTACAGCATCTGTTTTTGAACTGGACTGAATTTTCAGTTTTGTATAGTTAATATTCACTTCATACAAACTGCAGAATTTGACTGAATTAGACTTAAATTTGATTGAACTAGACTTAAATTGGGTTACGTTCTATTGAATTTAGCAAAGTTGATATTCAATTTTGTTCGGTTGTAACATAAAAACTACGTTTTGTGGTATGCTAGGTTTGGAGGTCGCAAACATGGGCCAAGAGCTAGAGAAATACAAACAGCTATGAAAGAGATGGGAATTGATGCAAGTTACCATAAGTCTAATCGGGCGCGTTGTATTGCCCAAGACATAATAAGAGGTACTGCTGAGCAAAATTACAGTCGGCTATACTCATGGATGTTCATGTTAGAACGGTCAAATCCAGGCTCTCGCACCACGATTATTAGAGATGCTAATCAACATTTCAAGTATGCCTTCTGGACTTTAGGTGCATGGATAAACGCAGTTCCACATTTGAAAAAGGTACGTATCTTGTAGGAATTTCAATTATGAACAATAATAATAAAACTTCGGCCAAAATATTAATCGAGCGCGTTCTATATATTATTCTTGTAGGTGATTTCAGTGGATGGAGCGCACATGAGTGGAAAGTTTGGTGGTCATCTCCTTATTGCGACAGCTCAAGATGGAAACAAAGGCATTTATCCTCTTGCATTTGGAGTGGTGGATAGTGAGAATGATGCATCATGGTCATTTTTCTTCCAAGAGTTCAAAGCTGTTGTACCAGATACTTCTGAAGTAGTTTTCGTCTCTGATCGCCATGCAAGCATTTCTAAGGGCTTGAGAAGAAGCTACACTTTAGCGGGTCATGGTAATTGCATGTTTCATATTTACCAAAATTTCAAGGCAAAATACCACAGGGGAGACTTGTTGAATCTATGGGATAAGCTAGCTAAGGCCTATATAGTGAAAGAATTTGATAGCCACTTTGCAAAACTCTCTAATGATGCACCACAAGTGGCTAAATATGTCAAGGACGCTGGATTTGCCAACTGGGCAAGGGCACACTTCCCAACTAATAGGTTCAACATAATGACCACGAACAACGCAGAATCTATTAATTCAGTGTACAAGGAAGAGCGTGGGTGGCCTATTGTTGCTATGTTTGACAAGATATTAGAGACTTCTGCATCATGGTTCTGTAAAAGGAGAGAAAAGGCAGCTAGATGGAATGAGGTGGTAACAGAGGAAATAATGTCTATCATTGATTCGAGGTACTTGATTGCTTTGACAATGGTAGTACGTAGGCTCAGTCAGTTTGAAGATGAGGTATCTGATGGTAATGATAGGTTCGAAGTGAATCTACATGCTGGCACATGCGACTGTCAAGTATTTCAGATTGACAAAATTCCATGTGCCCATGCAATTGCTGTAGCAAAGGATAGAGGTGTGGATGTTGCGGACCTTGTGAATCCCGTTTACAAGAATGAAAAGATGAACGAAGTTTATAAAGAAACCATTCATCTTGTGCCTCCATTTCATCATTGGGAGGTTCCAGATTCAGTTTCAGCTATGGCGTGTCTTCCACCACTAGTAAAGAGGCCACCTGGAAGACCTAGGATTAACAGGTTCAAGGCTCACTGGGAGAAGAATTGGGCAAAAGCAAAGCGATGCGGAAATTGCGGAGTGAGGGGACATAGCAGGCTTACTTGTTCAAGGCATCGTCCTAACTCAAGGCCAATGTCCTGATGAACATTATTTCTTAGTAGATTACTATTATTTTCGTACTAGAGGACTATCTAGAACATTTATGTTTCTTATTTTGAACCATTAACTTTTGCTTCTATGTTTTATATTTGGGCTTGAACATATTTCCTTTAGTTTTGTTGAACTAAGTTCATATTGTTATTTGTTTGAATATTAGTTATTATTGAAGTAAGAAAGAAGATTATAGCCCTCTAGTTTTTGCTTCTGTTTCTGATTAGAACAAATCCTATTTTCTTCTTTGATCTGTTATATCTCTGTTTTCAGCTAAAAAGGGGGCTGAAACAAAACAAAAAGGAATTCGTTTAGGTCTCCTCATATTTGGATAATTATGTTGCAAATTCATGCGGATTGGTTTTTAGATTTCTACATATATTTTTCTAGCTTTAGAAGAGAAAAGAGCTATTTTTCTTTCTAGATTTACTTTTGTTGGACTACAAAAGTCATTCACAAAGAGAGAAAGTATGTTGAAATACACTGTCACCCTAGTATTGTTACCTTCCAGCAGTTGACTCCACAAGCTTCTTTTGTACCTTCCATTGTAAATGTTGCAGTGTCCTCAAACACATCAGCTGTAGGGGAACATACATCAAATACAAACAGGTCAGAAGAGGAAACTGACTTAAGAGGCAACTGAAATGTGAGATTGCATAGCTGGTCCAAACAAATCACCTGATTTGCCTTGGACTGAAGAAATTACATAGCTGCTCCAACATCTTTCTCCATGAGTTTGGCACCTATCTTAAGAGGCAACTGAAATGCGAAATTCCAAAATTGAGAAGCAAGTCTGTATCTTTATTCAAACTATAAAAAGAGAATCTAAGTATACCTATCCAATCTCAAAAATAAACTGACACTCACTTGCAGTATACCTCAAAGATACATGCAGTATACCAAAATATCATGAAGGTAAGAAAATGAAGGTAAGAAAGCAAATCGAATACAATCAAAAGTGTGAAAGTAGAAGTAAGAAAGAGTTGACAAAGTTTTTGTCAGGAGTTACCTTTCAATGTCATCAAGGATTATAACACTCAAAGGAGACCTGTAAGCATCCTCGAAGACCTACAAGAAAATGTTTAAGCAATTAAACCAACAATGAGTGTGCCAGCTAGTAGTTATATTTAGAGTCTATGACAAGGAGAAGAGAACTTACAATCTTAACATATGAGAAATCTCTATCAATACCAACTGTAGCAGCCAGTGCAGTTTTTATACTGTTAAATTCATACGATTAGTAAAGGAAAGAATTATAAGTCAAACACAACAGGAAAAAAAGCAAGAGAAACAATGCCTACCTGCCACTTGTGCCTTCTAGAAGACAAGTCATTAGTTTACTTCCTTTGCTCAATCTTACTTGATCTGCCAGTAGCATGACTCTTTGCCTGATATGCACATGGCGAGAGCCACAATCCACCATGCCATTAAGCCTGCATCAAGCATCAATCAGGAAACAGATTAGTATGAGATAAACTTGGACCAATCGTCAGCATGGATAGCTGGACATCTAAAGCATCGTCAAAAGTGTCTTGATTAAATGAAATTAGTACCCAATGTTTCAAAATACATTCCCTACAATCAGTAATACAGATTAGGTCACTGAAATACTACATAATTGGCGAGAAACATTCAAAATAGGATCCAGAGCATAACCCATATGTTAGTCATTGCATGCATTTAACTAAATGTGCTGAAAAGATATTATAAGCCACTTGGAAAGAGTGATTTGGTCTAATAAGAGGCAAAATGCTGTAACAAATTGCACCAGCAGAAAAACTAATCATTGCTGTATAAAAGAAGATGAAGGGCCAACATTACCTGGCACGTTCAAGGTCATTTATGGAGGCTCCAAATGCAGTTTAACTTCATGCACAACATTCAGAAAGTCCTCCATCGTTACTTTTATATTATCTTCATCAACTTGTTGAGTCAGATTATCCCTGCTTACTTGACGGTTCAAAGCATACGAAATTGTACTTTTCACAACACCTTCAAGCTCTGCTCCACTGTAGTTCTTTGTTACAACAGCAAGTTCTTTCAAGTTCACATCGAGAGCTCAACTTTGATACCACTGTGCTCAATTTTTTCCCCTTAAATTGGCTCCATGGATATCTGAAAAATAATCACAACAAGATGGATCTTTGAAATTATCACCAGACCCTTCAAATCCAACAATTTTCTATTTTGAGGAAAACAGTCCGAGCATAAAAGTAGATCACATTACCTTCCCAACAATATTTTCTTCACTTTGAGCGAGAAAGAGATTGAATTTGTATAAGAAATTGACATGAAAAGGAAGTATATATACCATCTGAAGAATCTTGAGTTCCTGATAAGCATTCCACTTCATCTTCTTGATTGCAAACATCTGGCCATCAATAACTCCTCTATAAACAGACCCTTTAATCAAACACTTGTCATCAAACCCATCAGTTGCAGCCCTCAAATCCCCAATCTCAAAAACCCTATACTTATCCAAAGAATCAGAAACATCAGCCAACAAATTCACCTCCATATCCTTCCAATTCTCCCTCCCTTCCACCATTCTATCACTCCTCACTCTCCTCTCCAAATCCCCCTTTTCTCCTCCCTCCATCTTCTTAACCTTCCTATTAAGAACACACAAACCAGCAATTAAGCCCAAACCCAGCAAAATCAAAGCAAATCCTAACCCAACACTTAGCCCTATAACAACACTCTTGTTCTTCTTAATTTTTACAATAGGCACAGAAGCATTCGCCACAATCGGCTGATTGAACACCGGAAGCTTCGAAACGGGGACGAAAACGGCATCAGAAGGCTAATCGAGCTCGCATTGAACCCGAAAATGTCCGCTCTATTCGCGCCGAGCTTCGTCGCGATCGAGCTCAGAGAATCGGAAGGCTGAACCACATAAGAAATCACCCATTTAAGCCCCTTTCTCAGTTGTGTCGAATTAGGGCACTTGCAAAAGATCGGAAAGATCGCATCTTTCCCTACCGTGAGATTCGTCGGAATCAGCGTCGGATTCACCGCCTCAACCGACTGATAAGTGGTGAGATTCCCGTAATAGTAAGTCGAAACCCGCCAGAACGTGTCGCCGGAGACGATTCTGTGAGTCAGATTTGAATACGAGAGGGAAACGCTGAGATTCTGAACGAAGTTGCATCCGCAAGAGATGGGAACGAGGAGGGATTGGCCGCCTCCTCCTTCACTAGTGCCGATTGTTCTTCATGTTTAGCTTCAGGGGACTTTTCCATTGTTGTGACTTGTGAGGAATCTGGAGGCAAATGTTGTCGCGAAATGCCTATAATAATCGAGATTTAGGATTCCACAATATAGTTTTTTAATAGATTAAACTTTAATTAAAATAAGAATTTAATTTATTTAAAAAAAAAAATTAAAATCTCGAATCCGGGCATGAGTACAATTTAATTGGGCATTTTGTTATTTTTTCGGGCATTCATACAATTGTAAAAAAATGAGGGCATTTTTGTTATTTTGAACTTTTTTTGGGGCATATATAGACATTAACACATAATTAAATACCACTTGGCTACAAACAGTGGCGGATCTAGGATCGATTGTATGGGGGACGAATTTTAAACAAGCTTAATAGTATTTTTTTCAAACAATTCAAATTAGTTTAAATATTAATGTAACGATTTTTCTATCCTATGTCTTTAAGATATAGGTTAAGAATATTAATTTTGAAAACTAAAACCCTAATAGTAAACTAATAAACCCTATTGAAAAATAATTAAATCTAAATTAAATACAATTTTAAAATATATTACCATTTTTAGGCTCTTAACCTATGCCCTTAGGATATATATTTAGAAAAATCATTAATGTAATACTCCTATAAAACAATAACACTAAAAATAACTTAAGATAAATAAAAAATATACAAATAGTGAGACTTTACTATTTCTATTTGTATAACATAAAAAATAATTTAAGACTGTGGCTTATTGTTAAACATTCCTGTAACATTTATTAGATCAACCTATTAGATCTTAGGGGGCGTTTGGTATAAAATCAGGTATGAGGTTGGAATAAGGTATGGGGTTGGAAAGGTATGAGGTTGGAATTTGATTCCTAAAAACATGTGTTTGTTTACGATCCTGGAATGAGATTCAACCCAATACCTAGTGTTTGATATTGCAAAATTTGAAATCTAGAATGAAATTATAAGTATTTGACTTTATACTTGTTAAAAACATAAATTTGTAAAATTAAATTATAAGGTTAGTAATATTGGATAAAAGATATATTATATATTTATATAAAAAACATTTGAGAACAATTTTAACAAAATAAAAAATCACATGTTTGTTTATTGATTGTTTTAAAATTTCTATAATGTGTAAATATATAGCTTGCCATGGTTACTAGTTTCTTATTTACTGATGCTTTTGGAATTTCTATATTATATAATATATATTAATATATGCTTCCGTCGATGAAAGATACAATTGGACATAATTGAAACAAAGGCTACACACAATTCCAACGAGAGTGAAATGTTATGAAGATTGAATGGTGACGAAGGAGAACTAGATTGAAAATTAACGAAGGCCATAAACGATGCTTACTAGTTTCTAGGGTTTTTTTAATGAAATTCATACAAATATGTCCATGAATTTGGGTTGAAAAGTATTATAACAATTGAAAATTAACGAAGGAGAACTAGAAAATTAGAATCCATTAGCAGGAGTTTTAGATTGAAGGAGCCACAATAAGTTGAAACAGGAGCAGAAATATTTGAACGAAGGAGGAGCGATAGACTTGGAGAACGAAAGGTGTAGGCTTTAATTTCATTCCCACTTGGAATGAAATCTCATACCCAAGGGAGGGGTAGAGTTTGAGAACCCCATATCTATCGGGTTTAGGGTATCGGTTTGAAAATAAAAAAATACTATACCAAACACTAGGTATGGGGTTTTCATTCCCGAACCCGATACCTTCATTCCCATACCCAGTTACCAAACGCCCCCTTAAAGACTAAAATGAAAACGTGTAATACCTGGAGATAACAAATAGGCAATATTTATGGGCCTTTATGATCACTGACTAACACATCAGCCCATATAACCCTAAACCAATCTAACAATAAAACGGCCCAACTGCTAGATCGACGTGGCGACGAGTCGTCGCCGACGACGTCGTTTCCAGATTAGTTACTTTCTCCTTCCTCCTCCTTTTCTGTAAGTTAGGTCGGCCGCCGGCTTGCCTCCTCCGATTCCAGCTACAGCCTACAGCGCTTCGCCCTCGTCGTTTGCTCCTCGCCCCGCCTCAATCTCCGCCCAACCCTGCCCCTAAGTGCCGCCCCGCGACGACGTCGTTTCCAATTATTTTTTTTAAAATCCCAGTGGGGGCCTAGAATCATAGTTCCTTGCAGTTTATCATCTTCCGCCTCCGGACGATTAGAGTTCCTTGTGAAAATCATACATTTTTAGAACCGGGAGTAATGCCGTCTAACTTCAAAGACATTTCACTGCAGATAAAATCTTTCCGGAGCATCCGAACATGGAAGCAGCATTATTCATTCACAGGCTGAAACCTGAAAGACTGAGAATTTCCAGGTAAAATGCTTTCACTAAACCGCTTCAAGTCATTACGTTGGAGGAATTTCAACTGCTGCTACTTATCCAACCAGGGATTAATCGATAAACCGGATACTTTATGTCATAACGAATGGGATTGCAATGGCGATGAACAGTTGGGAGAGGACCGAGTTGATTTGAGGCGTAATTTCCGCCCCCAGCGGCTACCTAGGTCAGAAATTTGTGAATTTGATCGGAAAAAGCAACTGGCTTATGACGAGAATTGTGGGTCTGATTCCTTTGGAAAGGGTTTCAGCTGTTCTGATAGTGAAGAAGGTTCTGATGTTGATGAGGCTAGTGAAGATGATGATTTTAGGGTTCTTGATACATGTAATAGAGAGACTGAAAGGGTTGAAGTTGCTAAAACTTATGAAAGAGACGAAAGTGAATTTAGGCACCCTTTGGTAAGGGAAGCATGTAGATTGATTGATCTTAGATGGAGATGGGACCCAAAACTTGAAGGGGAATTGAAGCATGTACTAAGAAGGCTTAAACCTCGGCAAGTTTGTGCCGTCTTGCATTTACAAGCAGACGAAAGGGTTGCCTTGAACTTCTTTATGTGGGCCCACAGGCAATGGAGGTATCGCCATGACCCTATTGTGTACTATGCAATGCTTCAGGTTCTTAGTAAGACTAAGTTATGTCAGGGTGCCAGGAGAATCTTTCGGTTCATGCGAAAGAGGGGAATTCGTCGTAGTCCTGAGGTTTTTGGTTATCTTATGATTTCTTATAGTAGGGCGGGCCAATTAAGGCACGCATTGCAAGTTCTTAACTTGATGCAAAGAGCTGGAGTTGAGCCGAATTTGTCTGTTTGTAATATAACCATCAATGTTTTCGTAAAGGGTAATAAGTTGGACAAGGCATTGAAGTTCTTAGAAAGGATGCAAATTGTTGGAATTAAACCTGATGTTGTAACATATAACTGCTTGATCAAAGGCTATTGTGATGTACAGCGTGTTGAAGATGCAATTGAGCTGATTGAGGACATGCCTATAAAAGGTTGTCCGCCTGATAAAGTTAGTTATTATACTGTATTGGGTTTTCTTTGCAAGGAGAAGAGAACTGAAGATGTGAGAAAATTGACGGGCAAAATGGTGAATGAGAGCGGCCTTTTCCCGGATATGGTTACTTATAATACTATCATTCATATGCTATCCAAGCACGGTTTTGGTGATGAAGCTGTTGAGTTTTTAAGAGAAGCAGAAGAAAAAGGGTTTCGAGTTGACAAAATTGGGTACAGTGCTGTAATTTCTGCATTTTGTCATTGCGGGGAGATGGAAAAGGCGAAAGAAATTGTTAATGAAATGTTTGAAAAGGGATGTGACCCGGATGTGGTAACTTATACTACAGTAGTAGATGGATTCTGTAGGATAGGTAAGATTGATCAAGCCAAGAAGATGATGCAGCTAATGTATAAACATGGCTGTAAACCAAATACTGTTTCTTATACTGCTTTGCTCAACGGTCTTTGTCAAAGTGGGAAAACCTGTGAAGCAAGGGAAATGATGAACATGTGTGAGGAGGAATGGTGGACTCCAAACGCCATTACGTATAGCGTTGTAATGCACGGGTTTAGAAAGGAGGGGAAATTGTCTAAATCTTGTAATGTTGTTAGGGAGATGATTTCCAAGGGATTTTTCCCAACGCCGGTTGAAATCAACATGTTGATCCAGTCTCTCTGCAGAGAAGGTAAAACAGAAGAGGCGAAAAAATTCATGCAGGAGTGTCTGAGCAAAGGATGTGCTGTTAATGTGGTGAATTTCACCACCGTAATTCACGGGATTTGTCAGAAGGATAATTTGGATTCTGCTCTTTCTTTGCTTGATGATATGTATCTAATTAACAAACACCCTGATGTTTTCACATACACAATGTTGGTTGATGCATCGGCAAAGCAAGGCAGAATTGAAGAGGCGAGTGAACTTATGATGAAGATGCTTAAGAAAGGTATCATTCCAACTCCTGTTACGTACCGAACAGTTATCCATAGGTATTGTCAGAAAGGTAAGATGGAAGATCTGTTAAGGTTGTTAGAAAAGATGCTTTCAAGACAGCCTTATAGGACTGCATATAATCAGGCCATTGAAAAGCTCTGTAGATTCGGGTTTATTGATGATGCATATAAACTTTTGGGAGAAGTATTGAAGACAGCTTCAGCAACTGATGCCCGTACATGCTATGTGTTGATGGAAAGTTCTATGAACAAAGGGAGTCCTGTTATGTCATATAAGGTGGCATGCCGGATGTTTAAGCGTAATATGGTACCTGATTTGAAACTATGTGACAAGCTGTGCAAGAAATTAATGTCAGAAGGGAAATTGGAGGAGGCGGACAATCTCATGTTGCGTTTTGTGGAGCGTGGACATAGTTCACCTTCCATTTCCACAACATCTTGAATACTAACTGCTGTGAAGTTGTTTTGTTACTGCAATATGTCATCCTTTACAGAAACAAGATGGGTTTCATCAAGAGGTCAGATTTTTTTTGCCGCTTCCAATTTTCATTTCTCATGTTGGTATAATGGTATCCACTTAGGGATTCATGTATTATAATTGAGATTCCGCTGTCACAGACACATGAAAGCTTTTGAGAGAATTGTCAAGTAATATAATTTGTCTCTGCATTTTTGTCCTTTTGAGTTTTTTTTTTTCATCTGGTAATTACTAATTAGGCATAAAGAGACCAATGACATGGTGAATTGAACCAAATTTTTGTTACCCAATGTAGAGATTCACTAGTTCATCCTAGGGTATTTCTGATAATTTTATCACCAATTTGAAATTAATGCAGACAATTAGATCATATGATATACAACATCAAGTTCTTACCTTTAAGTATCTGAAAATCAAGTCAAGGTTTGGTATTTTGTGCTCTGGTAATTGAGGAATCTCTGTCACATCATCTCATGAATGAATGGTTGCTTTCTTTTTGCTGATAAATGTCCATAAAGTCAGGTTCAGGTGAGTTTTCTGAGTGATAGTTCAGTGTAATAATGCAGGTAAAGGATGGGAAGATTTGCTTTGTTGTCTTCTAAATCTTGTCTCCTGATGTTTATTCTGGTCTCTGATTCTTTAATTTCTAAAGCGATAGTTATATAATCCTCTTTGCCGGTTTTTGATTAAATACTTGATCGGTGTTACTGATAAAATACTCCATTTATGATTGCAAAACAGGTCAGAAGGATGCTCATTTGATAAAAATAATCCGATCTTGAGGTTTGTCCAGATGAACAAGCAAATCTGTATGTGTGTATAATTTATTCCATTCGTGTAAACTTGTTATATTTAATGAAAGAATGAGCTGAAAACCATAATTTTATCTTATGGAAGAAGAAAGGTTAAGCATATGGCCAAATACTAACATGTCATGTTGATGGCCGACCAAAGCACAGTGGTTTCCTACTTTCCAAGCTCTCAAATCGACCAAAATCCCTTATTTTTCTTCTTTCAGTTTATTTTCCTTATAATCAGCAAATTATTCATCTACTATTGTTATTTGTATATCTGTCCCTTCCTTTCTAAGTAAGCGGCTCCTTTTCATGGTTCTGTCATCTGTGATAGGATATGAAACTAAATGTAGGGGTAGGACTATTTCTTGTATGATTTCTACTTAAATCTTTAAATCTTTTTAGTATTAATAAAGCTCCCGAAAAATACAGCCTCTCTTTCTATTAAAATAAATTATAAAAAAAATATCCATAAAATAGCTTATTGTTGAGAATAGATTTAGAAACTAAACACTAAAAAGAAAATAATTTTAAAAAATTACATCTAACCAAATATTTCTAATTACAAATATTTGAAAATTCAATTTTCATAGCCACTGCAAGTGAACCGTTCAAATAATTGAAGCTTAATTTTACAAAGGCATTTTGATCTTTCTTTTGATCCCAAAAATATTAACATTGGTTTTCCTTAAAACGGACACTCTTGAGTCTTGACAAATGAATTTGTGTTTTTAGTTCTTTCTATCATTTATGGCTTTTTCAAACATAACCTTGTCCAATACAGAGCCCTTCATTTCATCTGATTCTCCATGGCTGTTTCTTCTTCAGGGTAGACACTCCAAAATTGCAAAATTGACTTGCAAATTGTTTTTATTCTAACTCCTTGGACCCACAAACCCAAGATTTCTGCTTTTTCTTGTTGCTTCAAGTAGAACCATACTTGTTTTTTTGGAGGGTTTAGGCCAAGTACGTATTTTCTTCATTTTTGTTGCTATTTAATCTTTCCATGTCATAAGGATTTGTGTGGAAGAAAGATAGCCCTTATTCCATGTCGATCAAGCTAAGCCTTGCATTTTGGTTGTGGGTTCCAATCAGTCCTTTTTGCGTTACCTGTCCTTTCAACAACGTTAATTGATCAATCAAACTTGCACTTATGACTTTAACTATATCACTCATTCATGGATCTCTATTACTGTATAACATTAATGCTTACAAAGTTCAAATATTTGCGAAGATGGGACTTGTAAAATAAATGTGACAAGAGTACCCAACTTTCATGATGGCAAGATATGTAGTTTTGCAAATGATGAGTTTGTGCTTGCAAATTTGTGAGGAGTAAAACCAAATTAGTACAACTGTATCAACATAAGAGTATGATTAAGCTGAGATTCTCAAAGTTATCTAAACCGGGAAAAAATAATTAAGAGTCGCCACAAACACAGACACAAAGCTTATAATTAATGTGGGTTAATTATGAATAGTTAACAAGCGTATTAAAACTAATGGTTATACAGTTCTGTTGTGCTCCCTTTCCACGACCACCAGTCTACTTTCAAGTGTACATATATAGACAACAAATTGTATCATCATATGGCAAATAGATATCTGGTATTTTATTTTATCGCATATTAAAATTGTTGACCAAATTTTTCACTAAATATTAGTGTGTGAAATAACCTATAAATTTAATTATCCAATTACAAAACAAATGCTTAAGAAAATCTAACGCCTCATCCTCCTAGATCAACTTGTGATTTGTATCTACATTTTTTTTTAAACATTTGTTATGAACTTATGGGCCATAGTCCATGGTGGCTCCCTGCCTAAAATAATGGTCATTCAACGCAAAATCCCCTTTTTAAAAATTTAAAATCCCTTTTTACAGTTAAGCAGTGTTCAATCACAAATTTTGTCTATTTTACCCCTCCTTCCCGCTCTTAACCAGGCTAACTACCAAGAGTTGTTTCGTAAAATCACAAGCGTCTTCCTTACTTCAACCCAACTTCCCCTGTATAAAATCCCTCCAAACACACCACACAGGCAACCACCGCCCAATTCCGCCGGCGAACAATCATTTCCGAAATTCCGGCGAGTCATCAGGGGGCCCTAGAGTAAGGAAATGGACGAGTCTTGGAGGATGAGAATGGGAACGCCGAACCTCGCCGGTCGCCGCCGGGGGTCGGAGGACTTGACCTCATCCGGCCGGAATAGTGGCCTGCGTGGAGGATCCGAATCCGGTGCCATGGACGCAGAGGATTTCAACGACGTGTTCGGAGGACCGCCTAGGAGCGTTCTGAATAGGAAATTGTCCTGCGATTTCACCAGCTACGACTACTTTTACAAGGAGATTTTCCGGCGGCGGGAGGATGATGCGGATCGGAGCAAACGAAGCGGAAGGAGGCTTCAGGAATTCAAAATTCCTGCGACGGAAGAGAAGGCCGGATTTTACAGCGACATGTTCGGATCGCCGAGTAACTCCAAAGCCGCTGACGATGATCAAAGGGAGAAGAAATCGCGTTCTTCATCCTCGAAGTTGTGGCGATCGATGTCAATGTCGAAGTGGACATCGAAATCCAAGTCTAAATCAAAGTCGAATTCGTCCTCCGTGCTGAGTTACGAAGAGATTAAGCATCCAATTCGACCAGGAATCGAGGAGGAGGAGGACGTTGCACTCGCATCTTATGCAGCTAAGCTTAGGTAAGCATTAATCAGAAATTAGTTTTATGATCTGATGATAATTGGATGACCTTGCTGATGTTGTTGTCTTGGTGGTGAATGTTTAGGCCAATAAATGTTCCGTGTAGATGGAACTCACCAACTGCCATGGGAGAAAAGCCAATTCAGTACCCTCACACATCTCACACGATTGACGATTACTATCCACCAAATGAGTACAATGATGTGCATTTCACAAGGAGCTCAAACCCTAGTTTCTCCCATCAATTTCCTTCTCCCGAAACAGAGATTCCCTACTCGACCACCACCATGGGGATACCAGTGGAAGAAGATGGCAGTGAGCTAGAATCGCCATCTTCAGCCAATTCAACGCTCTACCACCACTATCCAGAATCCTCTAAAGCGAAATTTCTGCTCAATCCATCTTATGAGCAGAGAGAAGTAGATGAATTTGTAAGCTCTTATGTTATTGAGGTCAATTCAAGAGAGAGGGGGATAAGTAATGAAGCTGCTGATATCGACGAAGCTATTGCATGGGCGAAAGAAAAGTACCAAGGTTGCAGCTCTTCAAGTGGAGAGTTGAATGCGAGGCAAGGCAATTATCAGTTTGGAGGATTTGAAGGTTTATAGAATCAACATTATCAAAGTTTCATAAAATTGAAAGGAAACTGCTATAAAAGTAATAAAACTGACCTTTTCTTTGTTGCTATACAAATGAAAAAGAAAGGGGAAGTCTTTCATTTTTGTTTTTTGCTGCTATACAAATTCAAAGCCCAATCGTACTAGGTGTAAATGCCCAACTACATGTCGCTATGATAAGTCCTAGAATTCGAAGGAAAGCTAAGATGATGTCCAACAAGCGAAACTTTGACGAGCTCATTTACATTAAGAAAAGTTGACAATGTCACTGCCCAGGAATAAAATTCCACACAGACAAATCTGCAATCCAGTTTCGACAGCACAAATAACACAGGCACATCTGCATATACTTTTCAAGAGTTGGGCTTTAAAAGTCTAGTGTTTTTTTTAGGCCTTGGTTTCTTCTTCCTCTTTGATCTCATTTCCTCCTGCTTTCCAGATGACGTCTTTCAGTCCAGTAGACAAGTTACTGTAAAACTGCAGCAAAACAAATGTCGCAAGTTAGGCCTCTCGCCATGATAAACCGACATCATATTCAGTGATCAGGGCTTTGTTTTTTTATCCTAGTCATCGTGAAGAAAGAAGAACATGAAAAATCTACAATATGAGCCCTAGCGGAATTCAGATCCAGATAGTCAAGTAAAACTCAAGTTCAGTATAAATCAGCAAAGCATACGTTGTGAAATTCGAGGGTATCCCCTTTGGACTTGCGAAGCTCAACCATGTACAAGGAAGGCGCAACTTCAAAAATCTGCATATAGAAACAATGATAAGGCTGTAAAAACCTCCTTTTGAGTGCTATATAGGAAACCCTCAACAACAACAACATTGACCCAGTGAGGTTCCGCTACAGTGGAATCTGGGGGGTCAAGATGGGGTAACCCTGCCCAAGGGAAAGGGGTACGCCCGATAGACCCAAGAAAAACTGAAATTCAACTACGTGACAATAATAACTGAATTTAGTTAGAATGCACCAAAATTGATATAAGGACTAAATCCATCTCAAAGACAGTGTATAAAAGCCAATGAACATGAGGATGCGCCCTGTAATAGAGTAATAATTGGTGGAAGCTACGGATGCGATGAGAAATTTGGACGAACATACCTCAGTTGCAACAGCTAGCTGCCCCTTGCGCCCAAGCTTCTCCCCTTGAATCTTCAACTGCAATTTCATCACCAAGTACGCATCAGAAGCTGGAATTTACTTTTGTACAAGTACAGTCAAATGAATATCAATACATGAAAGAATTTTGTAGATCAAAACCCAGAAATTACAAACACCACTTGTGCAAAAAGCAGTTAGTCAAAGTAAATTGTTAACAGGAAAGAGTTAGTAAATGTAGTCATCCTTTCACCTTGCAATTATTTTTCTTTACACCAAAACCCAATGGCCCGGCCGTTTGTTCAATTTTGGAGATAATCTCATCTGCGGAGCATTTAGATGTAAATCTTGTTTCCCGCTTAGCAAGTCCCTAATAAGACAACAATGGCATGTCAACAACTTCAAGAAGGGGGTAGAAATCAGTATATTAAGATAATCGCGAGACAAGATCACAAAATACCATTTGCTTTTCAAAAAGTATGCCAAGGTTAAGACCCTGAGATGTAGAGATGAGATCAAAAGCATTCATTGTCAGAGGTGATGCAGGCAGTGGAGGTTGCTCTTGTCGTCTCTCCACAACAAGTTGCCCCGAGGACTTTTTACAACAGATGCAGTAAAACAAAATGCAATATATCAGTGATATTTAACATAATTGTTTATAATACTTTTGTTCATTTGCAACAGATTAACGAAAAAAGATAGGGATAATATGCTCAATCTGTCAATGAAAACATGTCAATATCTACCTCTGTCAGATCAAACACGGCATCTACATCATCAAGCGTAAAATTGGGTTCTTCAAACACAAGCGGCTTGTATCCTTTTTTAAACCAATCATTCTCAATCACCTCAGCAATCGTAATGCGCTGTTCCAGATCATCACAAAGAAATAAGATACACCATGGTCAAAATGCAGTACACTACAGTATGCATTGTAGAAAAGTATGAAGAAATATGGTGTAAATTTGCAAAAGCAGCAACAAGAAACATACAGTTGAGGGATTAGGATCTAGTATTCTCTGGATCAACTTTTTTGCACTTGTTGAGAACCATGCTGGACAAGTGAAGTTAGCCTTGTTTATCTGCAACCAGTCAGAGTGATAGAGAAGGTAAAACAAACAGATTGGTATTAGACATAAACAAATAATTGTAATTGAAAAATATGCAGAAACAAAATGATAACGTTCATAAACACACACTTTTTAAAAGCTTAATAGGTCTGATAAAAGCAGAGCATCTTTCTACTGCTCCTAAACCAGACAGCCTTAGTCCTGACAAATTAGATAACACGACTTCCCTAATTCACTAACAATTTCTAGTTGACTCGCTCTTACTAGCCGAATTACAATACAATTGGACTAAATAGTTTCAAAATAGAGCGAGGATTGCTCAATGATACAACATTACTCTACTTTAAGACTAGAGCTTGGTGGCTTAAGAATAATAGAATTTAGTTGCAAGACTTATCAATTACTTGATCTCTTCAACGACAATATAGTTAGAAGCACACTGTTCTACAAGCAAGGGACTATTAGCTTTCTGCAAGTATACAGGGCAGCAATAACATATACACAAGACTCTGATACAGTCGTGCAAAAAGATGAAAGAACAAACAATTAATATTTGCAGCAAGCAAACCACACTGCACCCTCTTTTGGTATAAGCTGGTGCCATTTGACGATAAAATCAGCGACTAGTAAACCTAACTGCTACCAAAGTTCTGCACAATTTAACCAAGATAAATTTAAATTACCTTTTTATACAATGCCATAAGATTAGAATCTTCAAAAGGCAAATACCCCGCCATAAGAACAAACAGAATAACACCACATGACCACAAATCAGCTTTAGCTCCATCATATCCTTTGTTGTTAATAACCTACAAAGATGAGGAACAATATAAGATAATGAAAAGCAAATGGCTTCAATGAGAACTAAGAGAAACCAATAAAAATAATATACCTCTGGAGCAACATAATTGGGAGTTCCACATGTAGTGTGCAGTAATCCATCTTCCTGTGGACGATCATTCAGAAATAAGATAATATCAAAATGTGGGCAAAAGATTTTGAGATTTAAGAAAATAATAGAGAATCAACATTTTAGGGGTTCAGCAACATCAATATTACAAGAAAAATAGCCCAAAAATTGTCACATGCTAAGGAACAAATAAAACTCACCCGAACTTGCTGAGCTAATGCACTCAATCCAAAATCTGAAACTTTAAGCATGCCATTTGTGTCTAGCAACAGGTTCTCAGGCTGTTTACAGAAGTCCAAAAAGGATCAAGAACAAAATAAGAAATTCCTTCATGAAGAAACCAAATACTAAGTAAAGAACAATAAAAAAGGAAAAAGACGTCAGAAAAACTATTGACTGAACTATCTCAAAAAACCTGAAGATAATAAAGAATTAAAAGAAACTAATGGGAGTCAAATCACCTTCAGGTCTCTATGAAAAACTCCCCTGCTGTGACAGTAATCAACAGCATTTATCAGCTGTTGAAAATACTTTCTTGCTTCGTCTTCCTTCAACCTTCCCTTACTAGCCTGCTCAATTTACATGCAAACACAAGAAAAAAATGCACAATTGTCAATACAGTATAATACAAAAACATCACAAGCTACATAAATGAGCATGTTCATAGATGACACAAGAATTTAAAATTAAGAAGAAAAATGGAAAATTTACTAGCTTACAATTTTATCAAAGAGTTCACCACCAGTGACAAATTCAAGAACAATATATATTTTTGTCTTGCTTGCCATAACCTATAAACAGAAAATAACAGTTAACACAAAGTGAACAATATAGAACGCTTGTCAAAATATAAGTGACACCACACTGAAGAGTAGATAAAACTGATGAAGGACATTCATACAAGTGTATTCTTACCTCATGTAATCGGATAACATTAGGGTGCCGGATAAGTTTCATGGTTGAAATTTCACGTTTAATCTGCAAGCAAGTAAAAAATATTGGTGTTAATGACTCAATCGGTAAACTGTAATTTGCTAATTCAAAAGGTTTAGGAGTTAACTATTAAGCGTTTGAGTATTTATCAGTAGTTCACACTTATCACTGAGATGTATTGAATCTCATTACACCATAATCTGAAGATTTCTCTTTGTTTTATTCCTTATCTTTGGAAGGACAGGTGGATTGAAAGACAATTAAGCAAGCGGGGAATCGAGGTAATAGAGAGCAGATTTCTATGTATGCACCCAAAAACTGAAGGTAGAAAAACAATTTAACATAACCAATGACACTAGAAGCACCAACATAAGCCCAAACCAATGGAGAAAAGCCACCACCATATCAGCAGGTTTAAAGTTATACCCACAAGCACATAAACTTCTTTCATGTAAGTTATTATTTCCTTTCCTAAGAAAAGGAAAGGCCATAAACCTGCAAATCTATAGAACAAAGTCAATGAACTACTTCCTGATTCATTTGTGGTAAAGTGTAAACTAACTTTATTACTTTTACTATGCTTTGCTCCCTCATATTTCTCATCTCTACTATTGTTCAAACTCAACCATACAATTATTTAATAGACCATCTTAATTAAAAAAAATGGAGATTAGGACGACTTTTTTTTACGAATATGAGATTCTAACTGACAGTATTACAAACATGAGATGCTCGATGCAGAATCCAATTCAATAACTAGCACTAGAACTGTTATTGCTTCTGGGTTTTCTTTTTTTCTTGTGTGACCATATTCATGTCTTCTCTTCAACAAATTATTCAATAAGACAAACAACACAGCCATGACAAGATAAACAATAATCCCAATAGAACATTCCTCTTTCATCCTCTCCAATTGCTACTACAATGTTCTTATATTCCCATAAGTATGTAGTATTCACCCCCAGATCAGATTCCACTTAAAATACAGCCATGCATGTCAGCATAGCCAAGACCATGGACCAGTTAGAATTGTTAGATCAATATTGTATCAAAAAGCAATTAAAAAATAACCCCTTTTTGAGTGATTAACTGATTATCAAATTGAAAGAAAGGGAGTATCTTTGAAGTGGAGAGACACAAGAAAGCGACCCCCTTTATATGTGAATATCAAATTGAAATGTTTATAAAAAGCCAGAGATTATATGTGAATATCAAATTGACATATTTAAAAGAAGGTCAGAGATTAGCAAAGCCAGTATACCTGGTTAATCATCTTGTGCTTAAGAACCTTCTCCTTGTCAAGAATCTTGATGGCCACATGATCTCCAGTGTCAACGTTCCTTGCAAACTTCACCTTTGCGAACGTTCCTTCCCCTAAAGTCCTCCCAAGCTCGTATCTTCCGACCCTAGTCTTACTAGCATTACCACCACCATAAACACCGCCGCCGCCACTCGACACTGCTCTCGACTTCATCATCACCTTCTCAAACCTCTAATCTCTCTCAAACTCCTTTCGTCAATTTTTGCTCTGCTCCCAATACCTCTTCTTCTTACAAGGCTGCCATACTTGACTCTTTTCAACCCTCATCTCCCACTATTTCTTATTGGGAAATACAATCAAACAGGTGGTGTGCGATTTATAAAAAGAAAGAAAAAAATAAACAGCTTATGGCAGAAGGTGCCGAGGGGAGAACGACCGGATCGGAATATTCCACATCAAATGAATGCAAGAAAATCCGATCGTCAGCAATCACGGAATGAAAAGGGCAACAAAAACCCTTGAATTCGATATGATTCCTTTTTGAAAGCAATGGGAGCAAACAGACGTGGGACGTTGGATCTGCAACTTTATTAGGAATATAATCTTGGTCTCTCGGTTCAAATTAGGAAAAAAATGGGGGAGCGCAGACGACGGAGACTACATTGTTGAAATTGGAAAGAGAGTTTAAATAGACAGAGGCGGCGAAGAAAGCTTGAATAGTAGTGGACAGTGCGCGTACGAGGAAGGCGTCTTCTGGTGCCGTCTTTACCTTTCGGTTAGTATTGTTGCAAGTTCCTTTTCCTTTTTAACTTTTTTTTTTATTTTTACCAACCAACAATAATCATTGTTTTTCATTATATTATACTCCGTATGTGTTGTTATATGCGAATAAAAATAATTAATTTGAGCGTGTGATTTAAGTTTTAATATCCTTTAAATTATTTTTCAAAAAAAAAAATCCTTTAAACTACATGTAATAATGTTACAACTAATTATTTATTAAAACAAATATCCTTTTTAACTAAGGAAGTTTTTATCAAATGTACCCAAAAGTATAAGATTTTTTTTTATATATAATGTATACTAAAAACAAATTATAAAAATCTATTTTACAAAAAACTATAAATTTTAATTAGTATGTATATTAAAAACTTTAAAATTTATTTATTATATTTTAAGAATTTAGTTTTTTAAAAAAAAAATAAAATATAATGGAGTATATTCTTATAACATACTTAGATAAAGAATGTAATTATAAGATTTCCCCATAGGCAATGTATATTCAATATTTCAATCTTCATATTTAGAAATATGGATTTTTTTTATAAGGTAAGGATTAGAGTTGACACAAGTACTACTTAGGTTTGTATAGAGCATTCATTACGAATAAAGACTGGTTACTAACCAATTTTAAGGAGAAAATACACAAGTACTACCGTTGCCTGAGAGATTCGAAATGGTAAACTCTATACTAGGCTCAACCGTTGAACCAAATGCCTGAAGGCGGAGTATTTATTACTCCCTCCGTCCCTAAATATTTGTCCTCTTTCCGTTTCCGTCGTCCCTAAATGTTTGTCCTTCTCCCTCTTCTTTCCATTTATATCTAAATTTTTCTTACAATATTACCCTCATTCAATATATCTCTATCCATATTATCCAATCAAAAATCAACTACAATACCCTTTTAGTCATTTCCTTTCTTCTTTTCTTTCTTCTCACCTTTATCCATCAACATCACACTCTCTCTCCTCTTTCTATTGGCTACTTTTACTCTCTTTTTTTCTTCTTAATTTGTGTGAAATTGTCTTTTTAGGACAAACATTTAGAAACGGATAGACTATTTATTTTTCACTTTAATTAATAAAAAAACCATGGGCCCTCTTTATAATACTGTTCAAATTTTGACTCTCAAATTTAAACGTTGATCCACTGGCCCCTAGAATATTCCCTACGATGCTCTTTTTCACTCCTTCAATAAGTGCCTTTTCCATCTATTTTAACTTTCAAGGCACGTTTGATGAAAGGGTTGTTTAATGGATCGATTTGACCTCACCCGTAACTTAGTTTATGGGCTATATAGGTTGATCAATAAGTCTATATGTAACCTGATTTATGATTACAGGTTTTACAAGTTAAACGGGTTAAGTAGGTTATTTTGACTCATTTGAACCATTGATTCGCTTCACTTTTTTGATTCATTTGGTTCATTTTAACCCATTTGTTCTATTTAAACAAATAAATATCTAGTCTTATTTTTCAAAATAGAGAACCAACTATTATATTCTCTAAAAAAAATCAATCTAATTTCAATAGATTTTTTATTTTTAAGAGTAATGCATTTAATACATTTATTTTTACCATATAAAATATTCTATAATACATATTTAATAATTAATTAAATTTCATTTGACCAATAGGAAAAAGCCATATTTTTTTATCGATTTTTCTAACCTGTGCCTATGGGTTAAGACTTAAGAACCTTAAAATAGAAATGATTTGTTGAATTTTATTATTTGGAATTATCTTGATTATTTTCTTAGGGTTTATTAATTTTCTTTTAGAGTTTTAGTTTCTATAACTAGTATTCTTAGGGCATAGGATAGAAAAACCGTAATTAAGATGCCTAAATGTAGGAAAGAGTCTTCAATTTTTTGAGATTTTCTTTAAAATAGAGAAATCGGTAGACCTTAAAATAGGCCCAAAATCTCTAAAAACACAATATTCAAAATGCAACTTGAAAGAATTAAAATATGAAATTCACATATTTGTGAATTTCCAAATCCAGTGGACAGCTTCTTCTTTTTTTAAAGGAAATCCAGTGGACAGCTTAACTCAACTCACATGACAAGTTTTGAAATGTACTAAATCTGGATTTAAAAACCACTAAATTAACTTACATAGTATGATTTAATTAGATTCTTGTACAACGTGATATGTTTTACGTAATAGGCAAAATCATACCAAATTATTACATTATATATTATTCAAATGATACTAATTTATGTTGATTTATTATGATCAAGAAAAGTTTATAATATAAAAAGGGGTAAACTACATAAAACCACCCCTTAAATTGACATGTTTGCAAAAAACCACCTTTTATGTTAATTTTTACATAAAACCACCCTTTAAATTAGTTCCGTTTGCATTCTACCACCTGTCACCTGTTTTAGTTAACAGTTCCGTTAAATATACAAAAGTACAATAATACCCTTAGGGTTTTAAGAAAAAGATGAAACGCATCATCGTTTCAAGGAGCACATTTCTACTTGTTATCATAGCAACAACAGTTCATAGTATGATCGAATCAAATTTTTTATTATTTTCTCCCCATCAAAACCATTCAAAATCAACGATTTATACCCATGGTTGAATATTTAAGAGCATTAAAATGCTAAAATAAACCCCCTTTGTAAAGAGACCTGCAATCCAAATTCACATGTGAGAAGCGACGAGGAAATGCTGATGGTGGAGCCTGAAGGTGGATCTTGGCAGTGGCGAGATGAGGTTGAAAACCCAGATGTAGTTCCTGAGCACTCATGAAAGGGGGAAATTCATTTTCCCTCTCTGCTTGATTGGAAATGATAGGCCAAAATACCAATGGAAATAACCGGAGGAGATAATTAGGGGGATTGTTGTGGTATATAGAATACGAAATTGGGCAATTTCTTAAGAACCCTCTTGATTTATTGTTTCGATTCTATAATTTGGTAATTTGAAGAGAAAAAAAAAGAAGAGGTTTAGAAGAAAGTGTTAGACATATAATATGCAGACCCATGAAAAAGAAGACCCAATATTGTCTTCAACCTATTATTCTCCTCCTTCATAGATCTCTTCCTGAAATGGTCAATATTGTCTTCAACCTATTCTTCCCCCTTTTTTAAACCTAATGTAAATATTGTACTATTTTGACAGAATTCTTGACGGAAAAAGACGAGGGGTGGTTGATTGCAAACGGAACTAATATAAGGGGTGATTTTATGTAAAAACTAAAATAAGAGATGGTTTTTTGTAAGTGAGCCAAGATAAGGGGTGGTTTTATGTAATTTACCCTATAAAAAGTCTATAGTTTGAAAAAATATTGTTATATGGCACGGTCGTAGGCGGCAACCACCACAAGGCACAAGATGATGTTTAAAAATGAATAACACTTTACACGGTTCGTACGCAAAAATTGACATCTCAACACTTTTCCAATCCACAACGCATGCATGCATCTGTTCACTGTTCCATCACCATGTCTGATGTCACGTCGTCACGTGGGCCTTGTTGCTATTCGACATGTGTAAGGACGTAGGAAAGAATCTTGTCATTAAAACAATCACTTTAAAATATATTTGTGGAATTGTTAAATACGGAGTATTATCTTCTTCCATTTATCGATTTGTTCTATATTTAATGTCTATCATATATAATGCAAATTTCAAACCCTACTACTATCTACACTAATACATTATAAGCAGAACCCAAGTCTGTTGTAAAATTTGCATCACGTGGCATTTTTGAATAAATTAATGTAAAATTATATTTTAATAAATTTTGTAACAACTTATAGTATTCTTTCTATATATACTAAATAGATAACATGTTTATATAATTTTTAATGTATATAATTTTCTATCTATGGATTATGTATTAGTTTACTATAATAGATAACATATTTATATAATTTTTATATACATAAATTTCTATGAGATGATATTTTTCATATTAATTTAATATTTTTATCCCTTGACAAGATTTAGGGTCTTAATATATATTTTTTTTATCTTTTAACCAGGCTTGAGTTCCAAGTATAAAATTTATATCTATATAATGTTATAATTTTAAATAATAAATTTTGTTATGTTGATATATTTTTATTTTGAGAAAAAGATATAATTTTATGTTGATGGCTAAGATTATATGTAAATATAAAAAAAATTCAAATTTTAATTTAAATTAATAAAAATAGATTTTCTTTATCTTTTTATGCATTTATATTAAAGATTTTTTCTTAAATCAAAGTTTGATAAAAAAAAATAGAAAAATTTACAAATCTTGATAAATACTTGCTTAAATTGAATTTTGATAAAAATTTACATTACGTTTTTCTTAATTTATTTTTTATTTTATTTATGTAAATATAGAATATTTTATTATCTAGCCCCAACTTACATTTAAATTTTTTTATCTCTATGTTTTTTTGTAATTTAATATAGATGATAGATTGATTAATACATTGAATTTTGTAAATTTTCATATACATTAATTTCCTTTATATTTTATTTCTTCGTTATGTAAATTTAGTATGAAAAACAACTTTATAGATGGATTGAATTTTGAAAAATAATACATAGATAATTTTCCTATATTTTATCTCTTAAATCGAGGACAATGTTCTCTTCTGTACTAATCTTTATATTGTATTTTTCATATTTACAAACATTCTTATTATTATAGAGTAGAAGATAAAAACCCTAATATATAATTTTAATAAATTAACTTAAAAAATATTTTAATAAATTATATTATGCTTTGTAGATAACCTATCCTAATTATTATTATCTTTAGAAAAAAAACCAAGTATTTTATACATATTAGTGTCTAAAAAAATAAGAAAATATTATTTAAAAATATTCAATAAAAAGTAAAATCAGTATTTTAATAATTTCAATCTAAATTTGGATAAGATCTCCACAAATAATGGAAAAATATTTAAAACTATATTCAATCAAAATATAGAGTGCAATCTAAAAAAAATATTTGTCTATTGCATAATTTGTTATGATATTATATAAATATATTTAGTGTTTTAAATTAATATCCTAGAATTGTATAGTTTTTTAGTACAATTATCCCGTGAATATCACGGGACTTCAACTAGTTTGATCTGATTTTTCAATCAACGGAAATCGCATTCAACTAGGCCGACAAGGAAATACACTATTAATTTTTAGCTTTAATTTAAATAAGAAATTTAAATTTCATAGTAGTTATTAATTGTTTTTTTTAAAGAGTCTCCATCTCTTTAAAAGGGTTTTTATTAAAAAAAAAGGACTAAATAGTAATAAGTGGGGATAATCCAACCCCTTATATTATCAGATAATAAATTTAAAATGTTTTTACAGGAGTCAATCAATACATGAAGACCAAGTCCGAAAGAAAAAATATAAAACGCTAAAAAATCAGCAACTAAGTTTAATTTACGTACATGTTGGTTTTAGTCAACATATACGGTGATCGGAGCTGTATGTGGTGGTGATGGGAGCTGCATTCGACATGCCTACACTCATATGTGGTGATGATCGGATTGAATCCCAAACTTTAAAAAAAAAAAAAAAAAAAATAGTATGAATGGTCAACGATAATATAAATGCAATAGTAACGGTATGCATTAAATTCTTATACCCTAATAATTGAACTAGTTTGACATTTTCACTATATCTACTTCTTATCTTATAGGAGTACATTCAAAAGAGATATCCAAAAGAGTAAATACAGTCAACGAAAATATAGAGCCCACTACTAACGGTTGTGCATTAAATTCATAAACCCTCATAATTGAACTAGTTTGACACCATTTCTGAACCAAATTGAGATTCTGAACCTAATTTAAGTGTAGTTGCTTAAGCAACTCAAATCCCTCCCCGTTTTGTAAGAAATTTCTTTTGATAATTTCAAATTTCTGCATTTTTCTTTCGATTTCTAAAAAAAAAATTCATCTTGAAACTTCTAACGTTTTGAATTTTGTAGTTGTTTCCCCTCTTCACTTCGAACGGAATAAATTCAAGTCCACCGTCGACTCTTAAAATACCCAAATTCATAACCGAATCATCTTGATTTGAATTTCTAAACAACTACACTTAAAACTCTCTGAAATGAGATGGTTCGATTATGATTTGAGTGTTTTAAGAGTCGAATTCTATTAATTTAAGGTGCGAGGAACACAATGACATATTTAAATTTAATCAATTTGAACCAAAGAGGAACCAATTGAAAAACCTAAAACTTCAGGGGTACTAAAAGGAACAAATTTTTGGCCAAAAAAAAAAGAAGTTTAATTTGTTTGCTTTCTCATTCCCTCCAAACCCTATTGTTTTTTTTATTATTTTTTTCAAATCCGAGACCTCAAATCTCTTACAAGACTCTTGAAAATAATCTATCTTTGTGTGTAAGAAACCAATGGAAGTTATAACTTCTCATTGCATTTCATACATCAAAGTCACCTCAAAGCCTCAAACTACATTTCTATAGACTAATAAGTACATGGCCATGGCCATGACCAAAGGGAGCAATATCACAATCCTCTTTGGAGCTCTTTCAATGTAATCATCACCATCGTCATCAGGCGCCTCTTCAACAATTGTCTCCAGCTTTCGTTGTCTCGAGTGCTTTAGACACGACTCAAGAAGCGAAGGTGAGACCTCCATAATCATCCTTTTGTTTCCTTGCAAGTACTTGAGCTCTTTCACCATGCCTCTTTTCTTCTTCTTCTTCTTTCTTCCCTTTCTCAACGACAATATCGAAACAGTTTTCGTGATGGAATTGCTCCAGCAAGAAGAGAAGAAGAATTGGGTTTTGGGAGGATAGATTAGAGATGTTATAAGTAGATTTTGAAGAAATGGGGAATGGGAAGATGTTAAGGGGGAAAATTAGGTCATTATATGAATGTAGGGGAAACAAGAGGTTGAAAATTAAGTGCGCAAGTTTAGGCAATTGTGTGAATAGCCAATTAAACGTGAGGCCATGTTTGTAGGGTGGATCATCTTTGACAAATTCAAAATCTTATGGAGAGATGTGAGATGTTTCATGTTTATAGAACATGAGGATTGAATTGATTGTGTTGGAAAATGGATTGTCTAAAAATGGGCATTTGGTAAACCTTGACTTAAATCTGAAGTATACCTAAAATTCAGGTTTGTCCTTTTCCAATACTAGATGTTTATAAGCACCACATACTCTTGGGACTTGATATAAGTAGTACTCAACAATCTAGAAACAACTCTTGACTTCTCACAATAAACTTCACCTGAACTAGTTAAAATTGACTGGTGGTATTCAAAATTTTCCTTTCATGCAATTTTATGTTTTGGATCATTAATTATTTCCACTTCAGCTGAAGGTTGTTTATATGACTATTTCTATAAAATAAATAGCCATGATGTACCCTAGTGATGTGACCCTACTCGGGTTCGGGTTGTTAAGAGCCGATCTAGGCTCGAAATGCCCGAATCTTTTCTGATGGATAGAAACCAGATAAATATGACGCCAACATGATAGTCTCGCAGGCCTCTAATTCTTGTGTTAGCGTGGGCAAGGCGAGGCGAGGCTTAGAGATAAGAGATTTCGGATCTAAGGGAGGACCGACGAGAGGAAAAAGGGGCGGAAGAGATGGTGACGTCGGACCCAAAGGGGCGGAGGAACTCTCGACTCGAACTCTAGTTTTGGATTAATCTTGACGTGAATTGAAAGGAGTCTCGAGTGCATCTTATGTAGAGAGCAAGCTCGAAGCCCTAGGTTACAAAAAGGAGGGGGTTAGATTGGGACAAACATGCAATTAAGGCCCACATCCAAAGCTCATAAATCTATAACAACAACAACAACAATGACACAGTGTAGCTTCTCTTACGGGAAATCTGGGGGGGTCAGGATGGGGGCACCCCTGGCTAAACGCAATGGGGAGCGACCAAAAGACCCGACAAGACAACAGATAGGAAAAACAAAGCAACCAAAAAAACAAATCCAGGAACAAAACAACACCGGAAGAAGAATAAAGCATAAAACAAGGTATAACGAAGCAAAAACACAGCGAAGTGTCGAATCCTCAAGGGTCTGTCTGTTCAGGTGATTAACAGTCTGTCACTCGAATCTTCTCCCTCCAGTTATCCCTGCATGTTGCCAACTCTGTCGAAATCCCCAACTGCCTGACATTCTGTCTTATACTGTCCTTCCACCTTTTCTTCGGTCTTCCCCTTCCTCTGCGTACGTCTCCCAAGGTCAGGCTCTCACATCTGCGAACTGGCTCCTCCGGGCCCCGCCTCTGAACATGTCCAAACCAGCGCAGTCTTGATTCTCGCAGCTTATCTCCTATACTAGCCACCCCCACTCTGCTTCTGATCATATCATTCCTGATTTTGTACAGTATCGTGTGCCCGCTCATCCACCTTAACATCCTCATCTCGGCTACCATCAGTCTCTGTTCCTGTGCTTTCGTTGTGGGCCAACACTCTGCCCCATGTAGGATGGCCGGTATGATCACTGTTCTATAGAACTTTCCGTTTAACTTGAGCGACACCTTCTTGTCGCACAGGACCCCCGACGCCGATCTCCACTTCTGCCAACCCCTTTGGATACGATGTGTAATGTCCTCATCGATGCCCCCATCACTCTGCAAAACTGACCCCAAGTACTTAAAACTCTCCTTCCTCGTTACGATTTCCCCTCCTAAAAGCACTTCCTCACTGTGGGTTATACCTTGCCCAAACTTGAACTCCACATATTCTGTCTTAGTCCTGCTCAATCTAAAGCCCTTTGACTCTAGCTTCTCCCTCCAAGTTTCAAGCCTGCTGCTGACCCCGGCTCTAGACTCGTCTACTAACACAATATCGTCTGCGAACAACATGCACCACGGGATCTCCCCCTGAATCTCCCTCGTCAGAACGTCCATCACCAGCGTAAAAAGGAAGGGACTTAAGGCGGAGCCTTGATGTAGACTTGTCTCCACTTTAAAAAACTCTGTGTCCCCGCCTGAGGTGCACACACTGGTCATCGAGCCCTCGTACATGTCCCGGACTACCCTGATAAACGTGCCAGACACCTCCTTAGCTGCCAAACAGTCCCAAAGCAACTCTCTCGGTACTTTATCATACGCTTTCTCCAGGTCGATAAAAACCATGTGCAGATTCTTCTTCCTCTCTCTGTACGCCTCTGTTAACCTCCTCAACAGGTGAATCGCCTCCATAGAGGACCTTCCCGGCATAAATCCAAACTGATTCTCTAACACTCTGACTAGTCTCCTCAACCTCATCTCAATAGCCTTCTCCCATAACTTCATTGTATGACTAAGCAGTTTGATACCTCTGTAGTTGTTGCATTGTTGCACATCCCCTTTGTTCTTATATACCGGAATCAACTTACTAAGTCTCCACTCATCTGACATCTTGGTTGTCCTGAAAATGACATTAAAGAGAGTTGCCAACCAATCTAGGCCTCTCTCTCCCAAACACTTCCAAACTTCTACTGGGATTTCATCTGGCCCTACTGCTCTCTTGTTGCCATTTGGCGGACCACCCCTTTTAGTTCTTCCCTGGTGAAACACCTATAGAAGCATATTGGGTACTCCCGTGTTTCTTGTCCCGTCGGGTCGTGACGTCTCTCTCCCATCTCACCACCCTCATTCAGAAGACCACAAAAGTACCTCTCCCACCGCTGTCTGATCTGTAAGTCATCCACTAACACCTGTCCATCCTCATCTTTGACACATTTCACCCTGTCTAAGTCTTTGCTCTTCCTTTCTCTTGCTTTTGCCAACTTGTACAATACTCGTTCCCCGCCCTTATCTTCCAAGGCCTTATATATGTCCTCGAACGCTTTCTCCTTAGCTGTAGCCACAACTCTCTTGGCTCTCTTTTTTGCCGCCTTGAGCTCAACCCATTTCCCCTCCTTCTCTGGTTCCGTACTTTGTAACCAAGCTTTGTAGGCTACCTGTTTCTCCCTGACCTTGTTCTGAACCTCATCATTCCACCAAGCAACCGCCCTCCTGTTCCCAGAAAAACCTCTCAACATACCCAACACGCCACATGCCGCTCTGCGAATGCACTCTGCCAACTTGCCCCACGTCTCGTTGGCTTCGCTCGTTTCTAGCCAAGCTCTCTTAGCTTCTGCTTCTTCGAAGATCCTTTCCCGCAGACTCTGTACATTAGATTCTGAGAGGCGCCGCCACCTAATTCTCGGTTGAGGTATCGAGTTTGTCTTTTTCTTTTTACACGACCCCTTCAAATCCAAGACTAGCAACCTGTGTTGCGTCGACAGGCCCTCAAAAGGTATGACTTTGCAATTTCTGCACCTTCCCCTGTCGTCCCTTCTAATCGCAAAGAAGTCTATTTGTGTCTTTTCCAACGGACTCTGAAAAGTGACCAACTGCTCATCACTTTTCCTGAACCAAGAGTTAACTATCAAACAATCAAAACCAGCTGCGAAGTCTAAGAGTTCTCGACCTCCATCATTTATGTCACCAGTCCCCCAATCTCCATGTATCTCTTCAAAGCCAATCCTGTCCTTCCCGATATGCCCATTAAAGTCCCCTCCGATCACCAACTGCTCTATCGTCGGGACGCTTCTTGTCAGACTATCTAAGTCTTCCCAAAACCTCCTCTTCTCTTCTGAACTCAAGCCCCCGTGCGGCGCGTAGGCACTAACGACATTTAAGATTTTCTCTCCTAGGACGATCTTCAACAACATCAGACGATCACTGATTCGTTCTACCTGCACCACCTGATCTCTCAACTTCCCGTCCACCAAGATACCAACCCCATTTATGCTACTAGAGGCCCCACAATACCATAACTTCCATCCATATATATCCCTAGCCTTCCTTCCCTTCCACTTTGTCTCCTGAATGCAAGAAATCTGTACGCCCAAAAGGGAAAGGTGCAACTAAACACTTATGGCCTAATAGGCCTTATAGCTTAATGGGACGGTCTTTTATGCATAAGAGAACGTACGCCCAAAATATTAATAGTGGAAATATAAATGACAAAAATAGAAATAATATAAATAAAGACTAAGTCTTATGCTAAGGGGGTCGCCAAGGCCTAGGGACACTTGGGCTGACCGAGATCGAGTTCGCGTCTGGGTAAGGTTGCATCACCAAGTGAGCCCAAGATGAGAAAATTTATCATAGTTTGAACAAAATACAACATCATAAATATTTTGAAGAATATGTATCCAAATTAAAATTCCTAGGACAACACATACTAGAAACATAAGAACATTCCCAAGAGATGCTCTAAAATTTTCCCCAAAATAGAGAACCAATTATCATATTTCCTAAAAATATTTAGCCTAACTACAACAGATTTTCTATTTTGAAGAATACTGCATTTAATACTTTTATTTTTACCATATAAAATATTCTACCATATACATTTAATAATTAATTAAATATTATCTCACTTAGTTAAGATATAAAATTCTAAAATCTATCTAATAAATGATAAATTATTTGTTATTTGAATTAAAGAAAAATAAAATAGAGGAATTAGTGCCCAATGCCCCATTTTACAAATCACTTTACAAATATGCTTTATTTTTTTCAAAAGTTACATGAATGCCCTAAACAATAGCACAAATACTAAACAATATAGCAAAAATGCCCCAAAATCACGCCCTTTCCTATTTTAGACAAATATTAAAATAATTCAATTCCCTTTGTAATTGAAAATAAATAAAAACATAAATATAATTTTAAATAATTTTCATTTTAAAAAAATAATTTTTACAAATTAGGAATTAAAATCAGAAAACAAAAATTGAAAAAAAAAGGAAAATAAAAGATATGGTAAAATATACTAGTTTGTAAAGATTTTCGTCAAGGTCTACTAGGACTAGATTGTATAATATCAACCTTTTATATTATACTGTCATATTTCTATATTATTCTGTCATGTACTTAAAAAGGAAAATGATAAAGAATACATTATTAGATTTGTTACAAAATCTTTTGTTTTCTTTTACAAATAAATGAGAAATATTACAGTAATTTATAAAGATATCAACCTTCAAAGATATCAATCTTAATTTTTAAATAAAAACAATAATAATCACGTTAGGATGAAAATATAAACGTAGATCAAAACTATAGGATGAAAAGATGAAGCAACTTAGAGGATTGGTGAAACTAGTATATTTTTACCATATTTTTACTCTCCTTTTATCTTCTTTTTTTTCACTCTTGATTTTTCGTCTCACACCCTAAAATCATAACCAATTAATTATTTTACAATATATTTTACATTTCTTTTGTCTTTTTATTAATTTGTTATGATTTTAAAAGATATTGTAAAATAATTTTACAATATCTTTTATTTTATTGGTGAGAGAGTGAGAGACCCCATCACCCATGGGTTGAGATCCCTTTCGAGTGCATATTTCCATATATTTAATTGTTAAAATGGACACATTTTACAATATTATTATTTTTTGGTCTAGTAGGAGGTATTTAGGCCAATACAACAACATAGGAGAGGAGATTTGAACTCGTAGGTTAGTGAGGCTTCACATTTTACCATATTATTTACACCACAACTTTGTAACATAAGTGTAATGTCAGAATGATTGAAGGGAAATGCAAGCCCTTAAGTTGTCTTAATATAACCCCAAAGCTTCTAACTTCATCTTCTACAGGATCAATCCTTCAAATTGTTGAGCTAGTTTCCGGGAGCTCGATGGAGAGTAAGCCAAAGAAGGGATTCGTCAAAGCAAATTGCAGAGAACGCATGGCCGCATTTAGTACAACTATGTCAACTTTGTCCCTCGGGAGGTATAAGAACTGACTGGTCGTTTTCTCAAACCCACAGAGCTCTAGGAACCGAATACCTCCTCTTAGACTTCCTATTCTATCCTGTTCATACATTGGAAGAAAACTTCAGAATCACTTATGATGATATTTTCATCTTAATAATAAAGAATGAACTAAGGAAGAGTAAATTCATAATACCTGGAAGATTGGGTTTGTAAGACATATCCTTCTATACTTGCGTTGATTTGAGAAATTGATTACATTCCTGATGTATATATGTAGTGTTTCAAAGGCCTTTTTGGCTTTTACATCATCACCCTATGACCATGGTGACAACAACAACAAACAAAATTATACAATGCTCGTTGAAACGGTTAATTTGATGATGGTATTAAGAGCATGGTCATGAAGTCGAGCATTTAGGGTTTGTTTGAATGTTATGTGGAATAAAGAACTTATGCATTACCTATCATTAAAATTCAAAATTCAAAATTCAAAATAATATGCATTTGCACATTTTTGCTATATAATGCATAAAATATGCTGAACTAACTTTGTAGTTTTGCAATGCATGTATCATGCATCCAAACAAAAACTAAATAACGCATGTTAATTAGATACATGTTCATGCTAAACAAACCTCACAACTTCGCCTTAGAGTTCGTAGGCATTCTGACAGAAGTTCTGCCCTTGTTGCAGATCGTTTGGTTGTTGATGACTGAAACTAACAAATCAAACAAAGATGCAAGCATTAGATATTAGCATTAAAGCTATCACACACATAACATCACAAACTATCAAGAGAACCAATACTGATTTTCGTGACACTGCAGGTATGGCTGAGTTAGAATCATTAGATTGTGCAGATACAGAAGCGCCGGGTAATAATCCTTGCCTTGATCTTCTCTCAGCCTATGAATGAAAAAATCATGACAAAAAAAGATTATTTTTATTGGCGTCAAACTATCACGTATAAACTATTCATAGACATATAAATGTAAAAAAAATTGAGTAATTGAGCAAAAGGACCTTGTCTGCCTCTAACTTTTGACGAATCCTCTCCCTTGATCTTCTTTCTTCAGCTTTCTCTGCTTCTTTCAAAGCAATCATCCTGAAATAACAAGTTAAGAGTACAAAGCGTACCATATTTGAATAATAGACAACTTCCTTTAGGACAATAAGAGACCAAATACCTTTTTCTTGCATTTTCTTCTCCAACTTGCTTTGCCTCAATAAGTTGCTTCCCTGATCGTCTTCTTTCCTTCAATATCAAACAAATGAATTTAATCAGCAAGCTTGCAGTATATACAACGAAATAAAGAATCCATTATAATAAGCTTCAAAAAGGGGATAAAAAGATGTTTTAGAAGCAGACCAACATAACATCAATGTCAAATGGCTCTACCTATCCAAAAATAGAAGATAAAATCCTTGTAATCAATAAACTCATCCAAGATTAACATCAAACTACCTTCTCCCTTTCTCTTTCAAGTTCCCTTTCTCTCTCTTCTCGTGATTTTCGTACTAAATTCGTTATTTCCTCCCTCTCTTCTCTTGATTCATGACCTCGAGTCCCTTGTTCTTTGTCTCCTCCATTCCTAAAAGTGAGATAAATAAGCAAAAATAGAAAATGGAAATAATATCAGTATCTACAATAGGAATGGGTTTTCGTATCTGTAAGAAGAAAGGAAAAAATGCAATAATAGGGTGTTCCAAACAAAAACCTCAACTTCTCTGCTCTCTCCTTCACCTCTTCTGTGATGTCAAAAGAGTCTGGAGCTTCAATATCTATCTCCATAGGTATCTAACATCAAAATTGAAGACATTAAAAAAGTCTGAAATTGGATCCTTGCATTTTTAATTAGGAACAAAAGAGTAATGTATGCATGTACTACATTACTCTCCCATGAAAGAAGTTCAGACGGGAACACATACGAATGGCATCTGATCAATATCTGGGTCGTTCTCATGATCAATGATCCAGGTCACAGCATCCTCAAGACTAGAGTTCCCTGACAAAGCAGATTATAGAATTAAATATACGTACGTAGCTCCAATCCAACTCACACTGTTGTATCTATAATTTTGATTACCATAGTCTAACATCCATTCAACATTCAGACTCGAGGGCCTTGTGGAGAAAGTTAAATTGTAAAGGGAAGAAGTATTGACGAACCAGAATAGTGAAGAGCTCGGGTGGCACGAGCGAGTGGGAATCCCATAGCTTGAAGCTCCATTACCAATTTCTTATCAACTTCTGGAACGGCCATTTCCTGAGAACAAGAAAAAGGATCACAAAATGGCATTATTGAAATTTGAAATCCGCAAGGGTGGAAATGAAGAACAAGTCCATCTTCACCAATTCCCCCCAATGTCAATCTAAAGCATAAACCTCTTAACAACATTAAGAGGTTTCCATTTCCATTCCTGCAATTTCAAAGTGGGTTCTCACGTTCTTCCCAGCTATAAGCAATAATGTAACATTGTTGAAAGATAAATGCAAAAAATTTGAAAGAATATTTTGGGAACACAATTCTAAGAAATAATGAACGAACCTGGTCTCATGGATTAGGTCTCAACAGATGAAGAAAGGGTGAAAAATCGTGTAATAGGTGTAGTAGTTGAAGTAGCAATGGATTAAAAAGCAAATTTGGAGAATTAATAGAATGGAAGAAAGCTTGGGAGAAATTGGAGGAGGATGACGGTAGGGCATGCCTTTGAAGATGGAAATGTCTGCCATTAGAGATTCTTCTGTTGCTTCAAGCATCGAATAGAAAACCCTCAATATCAATTTCCCCTTCTCTCTCCTTCAGCTAATCTGATTCCAAATTTATAAGTAACCTTCATAGTAAGCAAAGAATATCTCAAACTTGCTTCTTCCAAAAATGCATTCCTTCGACCAAAATACTTAATCAAACAAACAAGAAGATGTAGTGTCTCATGCCCCATTTTACAAATCAATTTGCAAATATGCTTTGTTTTTTTCAAACTTACATCAATGCCCAAAACAATAACACAAATACCTAACAATATAGCAAAAATACCTCAAAATCACGCCCTTTCTTATTTTAGACAAATGTTAAACTAATTCAATTTTCTTTATAATTGAAAATAAAGAAAAACGTAAAAATAATTTTAAATAATGTTTAATTTAAAACAAAAATAATTTTTACAAATTAGGAATTGAAATCAAAAAACAAAAAATTGAAAAAATAAATAAAAGGAAAGTAAAAGATATGATAAAATATAATAGTTTGTAAAGATTTCCGTCAAAGTCTACCAGAGCTAGATTTTATATTGTTAGCCTTTTATATTATATTGTCATACTTCTATATTATCCTTCCATGTATTAAAAAGGAAAATTTATACTATCATACTTCTATACTAGTTGATGACCCGGGTCTTACCCGGGGACTTTTTTAAATAAATATTGTAATATATTATTTAAATATGATATATTTATTATAATTTATATAATAAAACAATATTATAAACATTTAAGTTAATTATAATAATATCTTTTTTTATTAAAATGAATACAAACATTATCTTATTCTTAAAAATATTATTTATAATATTTATGTAATAATCATTTAAAAGTTGACGTTCTTAACTCATTGGGTTGACGCGAATCCGAACAAAAACCTCAATGAATTGACTCAATCAACCCGTAAATTTTAATGACATGAAGTTATACTCAACCAAACCAGAACTGACCCGATTAATTGTTTTAACATTAAGGGATCAATAATTTTTTTATTTATTAAGGGATCTGTAATATAAAAAAGCAACATACTTATGAATAGAAAATTAATATATTGTATAACGTAACATATCTATACCGATATGACTTAAAAAATTGTCATACTTATTAATATAAAAATGGTATAAAAATCAATAACTCATCATGCTTATAGATAGAAAATTTAAAAGTTGTCATATTTGTGAATGAAAAAGTGTGGGCATAGTTATGGACGCAATATTAATATAAACAATTTCGTAACTAAAACTATGGTACTTAAAATTAAAATTTAATGACAATATTGTGTTTAACTATCATATTTATAGATAGAACATTAATATGTAAACCCAACATATTTATGGATGAAAATTTAAAAAATTATCATTCTTAAGCATAGAAAATGAATATTGAAAAATTCGAAATTAATATGAAAAATATGGTCAATATTCATTAAAAACATTGACATACTTATAAACAAAAAATTAATATAATAATTCGAAATTAATATAAAAATACATGATTAAAAATATGGTTCATATTAATTAAAAATGTTAGTATAATTTTAAATAAAAATTTAATATAAATGAATCTGTAAATTTAATATTGAAAACCCGTAAATTAAAATATGGTCCATATTTTATACTTATAGATATAAAAGTTATCTGTTTCATTTAGAGATATTAAATTAATTTATTATGTGATTTTGAAGTAAAAAATGATAGTTAGGATATGATATTACTATTTTATATTTGTCATATTTATGGTTAGAAACTTAATATTAAAAATATACTTATAGATAGAAAAGCTATAAAAAATGATTTTATATTTATCATATATATGGATAAAAAAAACTATTCTATTTTACAATAATATATTAAATTAGTGGGTAGAGTTAAAAATTTATCAAAGAATAGTGGGTAGAGTTAAAAATTTATCAAATCTCATAGTAAATCGATAAAAAAAAAATTATTAAGTAAGGTAAGTGCATAAAATTTAAAATTCAATATGGTGATTGAATTACATAATATATAATTAATTAAAAATTATTATTAAAAATATTTTGATTGGGATTTTATATTTATCGTATTTATGGATAATTTTTTTTATCTATTTTACTCTAATATATTAAATAGTATTTTTATTTGTCATACATATGGATAGAGTTATTGTATTATTTCTTTGTGTTTGTTAAATTTTGATTAAATTGATATATGTAAGGATATTTCTAAAAAAAAATATACCAATCTTATGTACAAAAAACTATCATTTATAATATAATAAACATGTACAAAGATAAAAATAATGAAAACTCTTACAACTTTTCAAATTGATAATCATACCAAATTGATAATTAAATATTAGAATATAATGAAAAAAAATTTCAAGATAAAGTTAATATCCGTACGACAAATCGTAATCGTTAACATTGATCAATTTCAACTATACTTTTTGCAAATTTCGTTATCCATATAGTATAATTTCTATAAATATTGTACGTACAAACCGTAATCGTGAAAAAAATAACCATACGATCAATTATGCAGTATATTTTATCTATATTATATGGACGAAAGATAATTAAATATTACAATATAATGAACATGAACAAAGATAAAAAGAATGGTAGAGATAAAAAGTTATCCAATCTCATTATAAATTGAAAAAACTATATAAATTCTTATATAGTATATTTTATTTATACTATATGAATATAAGATAATTAAATATTATAATATAATGAACATGAAAAAAGATAAAAATAATGGATAGAGTTAAAAATTTATCCAATCTCATATAAAATTGATAAAAAAAATTATTAAGTAAGGTGAGTGGATAAAATTGGAAATTCCATAAGGTAATAGAATTACATAATATATAATTTATTAAAAAATCATTATTAAAAATAGGTTGGCTGGATATAAATTCATAATGACAAATCTGTCCAAAAATGTTTCAGGTTTAGAAGATATATATTGATTATCCTGCCACGTATTAAATAGGAAAATGATAAAACATACACTATTATATTCATTATGAAATCTTTTGTTTCCTTTTACAACTAAAATGAGAAATATTATGGTAATTTAGAAAGATATCAACCTTCCAAGATATCAATCTTAATTCTTTAAGTGAAAACAATAATAAACATGTTAGGATGAAAATATAAATGTAGATCAAAACTATAGGATAAAAAGATGAAGCAACTTAGAGATCTAACCAAATGTCTTTAGAAAATTCCCAAATCTCTATTCATTTTGGAGAATTACTTTATAATAGGAAAAAGAAATAGGGAATATGCTAGACAAAAAAAATGGTCCAAAATCCCTAAAAAGCTCAATCCCCAAAATTTGGGGAATTTGTTGGACGTCTCTAATACAGTAATACCAAGGGATTCAAGTTCAAATGTTAAACCAAACACCGAGTATTAAAGGTTGCAGGTCTTCATTTTTGGGTAGCAATGTCAGATCAAACAACCAAACAGCCAAACAGGCAAACAGTCAAACCTAAGAACTTTTTTAATGGACTTGAGAGTCAGCAACTCTGCAGTGATTTACAAACAGTATACTTATACACACCTTCCCTTGAGATAATACAAGAGGGGAAGCCTCTATTAGGTTTACAAATTACAACTGGTGTTCATCATCCTGATAGCTGAAGAAGAAGACAATCAAATGAAGAACGTGTGGAATCTCTCACAGCTGCAGTCGTTGAGATGAGAGATTACCTGAAACAAAATACTCCGTATAATAATACTTGATGACAGGAATAGGCCCCATGTGTATGACAAAGAAAACGAACAAGCAAACAAATAAACTGTCTATTTCAGACAGATGTTAAAAAAAATTAACTTTCATTTAATCTAAAACTCACCTTGTCTCAGCTTGATACACTCTTCCTGTTCCAGGATAATAAACTTGTGTCCCCATACCGCCTGCAGAATTGGAAGACCGTCAAAATGATGCATCATTGCAGTGGAGAAAGATCATGCATATATTATAAGTTGATAATTAACTAGTTTAATATCAAAATACTTTGTTTTTTTCTTCTTCTGAATACGATAAGGGAGTTTAAGGTATGATATTGGAAATATTAGACTCCTTACAGTTGTTTCTGAAAATCATCTTATTCTAAATACCATAAGGATGACTCATTACAGTTGATGAGATCATTATTATTAAGCATGCTTTAAGAGGATCTGCTTGATTATTTGCAAACGTTTAAGCTAAGTATTTCAATGCAATTTTGAATCAGGTGATTTCTGGATGCATGGAGAGTAGATCCACAATATGAAGCAAGAAATCATGATAATCTAGAAACAGTGGCACAAACATCAGAAAATGGCTAGGCTAAATAGTGGAAAGGTTAAATCCTCTTATCCAGATATAAAATGCTAAATTAATTACAATCAGTTATAAATTAGAATAAATTGCTATAATCTTCAGAATGACATAAATTACAATCAATTTTCAGAATAGAATCATTTCTGAAGAAATTGCAGAATCCCACCAACAAGACTTGGTGAAAGTTTGAAAGATTCAGATAATAAAGTAGTCAAAATACAATTAAGTATCATTACCTAGGATTTTTGAGATGGAGCAAAAGGAAGATCATGGAGGTCAAAATACAGGCAGAACCAACTGTTAAGTAAGCTATCCCAAGGAAGTTATTTTTTCCTCCCAACCAGCTTGAAGTAGAAAGAACAATCTTCTTCTTTCCACCAAAGCTGTATGTGTTGTAGTGATTATGAAGATGTACGACCACTGTATCATTTGTATTCAAATCCTCCTCAATTCTACCGTACAATTTACGGAAGCTAGGTAGAGCAGCTGTACGCATCCAGACAATAAGGTCTTCCTGATCACTGAGCTGACTCATTTGACCCACAAGAAAAGCTCAATATTATTAAAGATGACATTCAAGTAATCTTCACCAGAAAAATTATCTTTTAGAAAACAGTGCTTCATGTGGTGGAAATTTCATATAATGCAAGACATATGTTAAATCTAATTGTTAGAGCCATTAGTTTACTTTATGTGGTGGAAAAAAACAAACACCAACAGTTAATATCAGATGTATCAAAAAGATGGCAGCAACTCCTTTGGCTCTTCAGTTAATTATAAACTTATGGCAGAAATCCTTAGTGGAATAGTGTAATATCACCACTCACCGGAATGCTTGGATTCAGCTTTCCCCCACCAATTAGGGTCCCATTCTGAAAATTGTAGGGGTAAACATCCTTCCCAAATTTGTGGTCTCGGTCACTCTTCCATGCAATGCCTTTTCTATTGACTTTAAGCTCCACACCACCCTTACGAGTGAAAGTGTAAGTGTCATTAAATAAACTCCATGCAATCAATCCGCAAGGGACAACAGGAAGCCCATTGCTGAATTCTTCAGGTTTGCATGAACTGGTACGATCATACTTTAAACCATATAGCAATTGTTGATCACTTCGGCTTTTGACATACCTGATATACAGAAACAAAAAATGTAAGGCAATAAATGTTGATCACTTCAACTGTGCTCGGTATGAGAAAATAATTAAAATTAAAGATGTTAGACCAAATGCCCAAAACAGCAAGCCGGTAATCTCTGAAATAAATGATCAAAAACCAAACTCCATACAAAGAAACATTCAAACATGTAACACAATAATCAGACAAACCCAAGACTATAACACACACAGCAGGAGCCAGTGTTAAGCACTCGCTTTATAGAGTGAGGCACTTTGCTCAAACCCATGTGCACCTGTGACTGGCAGCCCAGGCAAGCAAGGTGCTACCCTTAGACTTCCTTGCATCTGCATTCTTCTCATTAATCACCTCTTTTAACATTTTCCGTAAGAAACTTTTCTGCTCTGTCCAAACAGCACAGGATTTCTAATAACCTACACGAGTTTACATGTTTGCATTTTTATTCTGGATGCTCAGCTTATTACCCAATGCTTGCTAGTCAAGAATCATTCCGCTGAATAACAAAATTTATTCTCCTTTCTTACTAATCCATCTCAACCAAAAAAACCCAAGAGAATTAGAAGCAGTGGTTGAACATTTTTATAGAACTTGGTTCTCTAAGCACCGTGCTAATATTACATTCAAAGCGTTCTTTTCTTTTCATGTATAAGGCTACTAACAAATCCTTGCGTTTTTTCCAAACAAGATCCTCATCTGATTGACCAACAAATCCTTGGATGTTTTCTCCAAACAAGATCCTCATCTCGCCCATCTTCAGTCAAATTTCTGGACTTGGCAAAATCAGTATTCTTCATATTTAGTAGTAAATAGCTTCAACAAGCCGTCTGATGTCCACCTGTTCTCACTTGTCATACTGGAGAACAACTGAACCTATAATGTCAAATAAGACTGGCAACCAGCCTCAATCTCTGAACAATGGATGTGGACCAAATGACTAAGTCACTAAACTACTGTTTTCTCATATGATCAACCTCTTTAACCATTCACTGACAAGATTATTTTGAACATATAAATAAAAGCTTGAAAATAAGAGACTAAGAGTTAAACCCTTACCTGCGATGATTTTGGTAGAAGTTGTCAAGCTGGTAGTAAATATAAATAGGTGCTTTCATCTGCTTTTGCACCTGCACAGAAGTTCAACATTGTCACGAAAACCAACAATTCAAAAAAAATCTAAATAAATGGGGAAGAAGTGATGATTGTCATGGTACATCCATATGAGCCATCCCAATATCAACTATGGAAATATTTCATGCATATATATAATAATAATAATAATAATAATAATAATAATAATATCCTTGTGCAAGAAACCATTATCATTCTGTTAATTTCTTCAGCTACATACTACAGTATAAGTATTTTTCAGTCCACTGAAATCATGCACTGGAAACATGCATTATACATGTTTGATCTATTATACACTGTCTGCAAAAACTATTCAGAAAGGGAAATGAAAACATCATGCAGGAAACTGCACATAAATAATCCAAAGGTTCCATAATGTGAGACAGAGGCTACATTCATAGAAATAATAACCGAAAAAATTGTTTGTAAGAGAAATGTACATAAGAAAAATTTCTGGACTCCTATCAAAGAACAGACTTGATAGCGCCTATTAGAAGCAAAATGAAATTGAAATGCCACACAGGATTCATTCAATGAATCAAAAAGTATACCTTCAAAGTGCGGGTACAATTTTTAGAAATTGAATCATCTTGAATATAACCAACTTTGTTGCTCTTAAATGGATGAGGTACACAATCAGCATCATAACGGTCAAAAATTTCCACAACCTGAAAGCAACATTTAAACGAAAACATTATCCCAAAGATTGAAAGGAATGCAAAATAAGAATGGATAAAAAGACGCCATATTCAAGACATACACTTTGTGAAGCCTGAAGAGTAAGAAGTCCAACAAGAATGGAAAAGGCACCCACCAAAAGAAATATAGAAATGACCTGGAAATTAGAATATACATTGACAAATTATTGGGCAAGAGAAATCACAAAAGTCATGAAAACAGATTCTATGCTTCAAACTCACATATGCTGGCGTTAAGACAGGTTTGCAAGCTGGGAGTTTTTGCTGTGTAAACAGATAGAAAGCTAGACAGACAGCAAGATCAATGGTCAGAAATCATGGAGACCTATAGAACCTTTATTTTTTAAACTGTAAATCTAAAACACAAATGACAGTGTCAAGTGACATGTGATACAAGATCCCCGAAAGAATTACCAAGGAATATTAGCGATGTAAAACAATCTCAGTTGACAATATGTCAAGAAGAACAAGAAGAAAGGGTCGTAAAAGGGGCACAGATTGAGTATTCTTGCAGCAACAACAATTTCAATTAGGTATTCCAAAACGAAATACTATAAGCAAAAACTTCCTAGTACTTTACAGCAAACTGTATGGTGTCTGTGGAACATAGGATAAGAGCACGTAATAGCAGGAAATCAGGAGCAAGGATCTTTTATATAATTCCTGGCGATGGTAGCAAACTTTAGTTTGTATATCCTCATCACATAAAATTGGTTCGTGGTAGGAATATTCTCATAATAGAAGCACATTATGAGATGCAATGGTTTCGAATTCCAATTTAGTAAACCATAATCGATACTCTAAATGATATGAATCAAGTCTTTAAATCATCGCGATGATTTTACCTCCTCGCTCACTCCCAGAGATCGGGATTGACCGAGCTTGAAAGGAGTCATCGGATGTAATAGGAACATCCATTTCACCGATAACCCTGCCGAATCAACGCCACGACTTCGCCAGCAAACTCCCCCCTTCCCAAGGTTTAATTTCGAACTGGTCTGCATTTAAATGAAGAAAGACGCAGCACCAAGATATAGCATCAAATTGGATATCGAACACTAAGATACCATACTTACAGGTCAGTAAAATGCGAGGCATTGGATCGAAATTGATATAAATTTGAGAGCTGAGCGAAGGTTTTACCTGAAAGTTGGAAAAGGGGTGGAATTAAGGAATTAGGGTTTTGAAATCGTAGAGAGTGAACAAAAGCGATTGTTTCCAGTGGCGATCGATTGCAAAATACTTTACTTCAAGAGGAGAAACTCGGATCATAGCGAGAGAGAATTTGTGTTACCCTCTCAGTGGGACCTACCAAAAAGCCGGGTTCTTTTTTTTTTATATATTTTTTCCCTGTAGTAGGAATGCCTTTTGGTTAACCAACCAACCAAACAAGTAACAACCCTAGGCTACTTGGCATGCAATTATACAAATCTTTAATATAATCCAAATATTTGTAATATGTTTGTTTAAAATGTGATATTACTATGTTTCTTTCTTCACATACATTAATGTGGGATTGTATGGGATAATTCACTGCATTTCGATTTTTAATCAGTCCGGATTTTTTTACAAGAGTCAATTTCTTACATACCAAAGACGCATCATACATATTGCACATATTGAGATAATTAAAAAAGGCTGAGGATATATACACACGTATTTTTTTCTCCGCGCACAAGATTTGGCACGTTTCATGAAACGAGTCGCTTCATAATGCGAGTCATATACGGATACTCGCGCGGATTTTTTACAGAATCGGAAAAATGACACGCTTCACGAAGCGTGAGGCAATATTGTGCGATTTTCTTACCCAATCCAATATTTTTTTACATATATAGATTCCTCTCGTCGATAGCTTCGATTTGATAGGTAATAAGCTCAAATCCGACACCCGAGCAAAAAGTTATGAGCGTTTTAAGATTGGACATACGCATACTACTTTCAAACGTCGTTTATCTAGGATAAGATTTAAGATAAATCATAGAATAAGATTTTTTGGTAAGTGTTAGAGTTTATGGTTAGGGTAAGGCTTTATGGTAGGATTTGGGGTAAGGATTAAAGTTTATGGTAAATATTATGGTTAGTGTACGATTTGAATGAGGTTTAAAGTTTGGGTATGTGATGTAGCATAGGGTTTGGATGTATGGTTTAAATAAAGGCTTAAGTGTAGGGTTTTAGATAAGGTATAGTGTGAGGGTAGCGTTTAAGACAAGTCTTAAGGTATGATATTGAGTAAGGTTTAGGGTTTATTGTAGATTTTAGTGAAGTTTCAGATTTAGGTATATGATTTAGGATAGAGTATATATTTTTAGGGCTTAGGGTTTGGATAAGGGTTCTACGAAAAGGCTTAAGTGTAGGATTTTAAGTAAGGTCTAGGGTTTATAGTAGAGTTTGAATAAATGGTTTAAGATAAGGCTTAAGGTCGGATTTAGGGTAAAGTTTAATGTTTATGGTAGGGTTGTGGTTTATGTTTAAAGTAAGGCTTTAGGGTAACCTAACTTATATATGTTAAAATTTTGGTTTGATTAACCAAACTGATATTTTTCACGGTTTTACAGGTTGGTTACGGATCGACATATTCATATTTTCAGTTAACCGAAAAACCAAAATATAGTTTTTAATTTGTAAAAAAATATTAAATATATTTCGTCTTAATGGAATTACATGTTTATTTTCAGAATTTCAAATTATATTTGATTTTGAAAATATTACTTTATATTTCCATCATTGATTAGTTAAATATGCTTTTTTTTTTAAATATTTAACTCCTAAATATTATATATATAAAATACATATTGTAATGACAATTTAAAACATAACCACCATGTAAATAATATTTATTTTGAAATTTTAATCGAGCGATAATATTTTTAATATAAAGCTGATAACTTTATTGTCGTTTAAGTGTATTCTTATAATATAAAATTAAATAAATAGTTATTGGTTAACGAGAAAACCAAACCAAAAATTTGGTTAACAAATCTCTGATCAACTGAGATTAAATGGTCGATTTTGGTTAATGATTTTAATTAACTGAAATCATAAAATAAATAATTATTGGTTAACGAGAAAGTCTTGCCCTAACCATAAACCCTAATACTTACGATAAACATAAACCGTTCAAAATATTATATACTAAGTCTTATCTTAAATCATATCTTAAATAAAACATCATGTTAAAGTAGTTTGCATATGTCCAAGCTTAAAACGCTCATAACTTTTTGCTCGGGTGTCGGATTTGAGCTTATTACCTATCAAATCGAAGCTATCGACGAGAGAAACCTATATATGTAAAAAAATATTGGATCGGGTAAGTAAATCGCACAATATTGCCTCACGCTTTGTGAAGCGTGTCATTTTGCCGATTCTGTAAAAAAATCCGCTCGGGTATCCATATATGGCTTGCATTATGAAGCGACTTTTGCCAAAAAAATTTGCGCCGAGAAAAAATTGTGTGTATATAGATTTTCCGTTAAAAAAATGTGTAATATAATATTTGATTCAAGTAAGTAGTAGAACTACCATAAAAATAAAAGTGAATTATTATATAAATACTTTGGTATTTTTAAACTATACTCCCTCTAGTCGGATTTATGTGTCTTTCTACACTTATGTACAAATGTAAGGTGTAATTATTGTTCTTAAAACTCTCCATGTACATAGTAAATCACATCCTTTACAGTGGGGCACTATTCAATAGTAGACCTCACCGGGTATTACTTAAGCTACTTTGACAATGAGTTCATTGGATCTTGCAACGCGGGCACAGTGAGAAAACCGGTAAAGCATCCAACTTTTATTTTAAAAACTGAAGGTAAAACATGCAAGTATGCCCAAGTTCATAAGCGAAAGTAACAAGTAAACCAATCCATACTTTCAAACCATTCATGCAACCTTCACCTTGCAAGTCGAGAGAGGCTAGCTTGAATGTGTTTATCAATTACCACTCCTCTCTCGACCCTCTTTGGAACCTTTAGTAGGCACCCGTCGCGTGGAGTTGATCCCTCCCTATTCATCCAGTAAGATCATCGATCATGAAGCGATTTTGAGCTCTCTCTCTCTCTCTCTCTCTCTCTCTCTCTCTCTCTCTCTCGATCGAGCACCAAAAGTCGAGTAGAGATACTCAAGCCCATAGATAAGGGCGTGCAAACAGGCCAATTGCAGAAGGCCTCCAAAAATTAAGGGCCCAATATATATTATAAGAACTAGAACATGTACAATAAACAGAATAGCTCAGATGGCAATGCACCGGGTAAGAAATGAGAGAGCTCCGGGTTCGAGCTTTTTATAAACACTCTCTGCTTGTATTCATTTTTGCTCCTAACAAACGGCCAAACACACGCCTCCTTTCTTTTTAATTTTTTTTTTTAAATTCAATCCCACTTTCTTTAATGGATAATAAACGTCATATTTATATTATATGAATCATCATTTCAAAAAATTATAATTTTTAAGAGTACCTAATTATATTTACTTTCTTAAAAATTATTTAATAGTTAAATTCTGATAAATAATTGATGCTTTTTAAATTATAAATTACAGTTAAAATAAATTATTTTAAAATTAGCTTAGAAGTCTAAATTTTAAAAGTATAGAACAAGGCCCCCAAAAATGTTAAGACGGGCCTGGAGATACTTATCACATTTTATAAATTTGGTACTTTAGCAGTTTAGTATAGGGGCAACATGTACTTTAACTCTAATTTGACGGTATAATGGATGGAAAACGGGATGGGGATGGTAGAAATAAGAGGTGATTTTTTTGTAAAGAGTGAAATAAATGATGGTTTTTGCAAAGGCCTCAAAATAAAGAGTAATTTTTTTTATAAAAAGTGAAATAAGAGGTCATTTTTGCAAATATACCAAGATAAGGGGCGGTTTTGGAGATGTTGGGAGAGAAAAGGCCAAAGGCACAAATGAGGGCGATTTTCTGAAAATTTCTTTCCCTGTTCGTGTTTCTCACACGCGACGCGTCCCAAATAAAATCGTTCAGCTTCCTATATTAGCCCTTCTCTTTGCGTCTTCTACTGTTAGTGTCAACACAATCTCCGACTCCCAAAACCTCGTCCCGCAACGGCGCCACCTTGTAGATCATCGGTCTAGCCCTCCGATCAACCTCTTTCCACAACTGTCAACGCCGCCACCTTCAATCCAGGTCATATAGCCCACGTAATTGCTGTATTATTAGACCTAAATTCATAAATCCACTTCCACAGCCTTCGTATTCCACAATTCTGCTGACTATAATCACTAGAATTATGATTCATATACAGGGTTTCTTAAGATCAATTTTTTTTACGAGGTTTCTGTTTCGTTACTTGAATCCTCTCTAATTTTTTTTCTCTGTTGATAGAGCTGTGTTACTCAGATATCTCTTTGTTTGTTTGCCTAGTGGTGCATTGCTATGGAAATCAATGCGTGATCATTTTGATCGGATCTTTTTCATAAATGTGTTAGATTTGAACCTGCTTTGAGTGATTATGTTATTAGATTTGTATCACTCCCTTTTTTGTACACAAATTCCATGCCTTGGTAATTCCTAAGTTTGAATCTTACCTTTTGGGAAAAGATCTGTGACCGTGCATGACATTAAAAATCCACTGACGAAAGAACTAGGTTGATTTTCTCTTAGCTCGTCATAATATCTCCAATGTGCTGTATATCAGTTGCAGCAGCTATTTGCATATATCTTCTTGTCTCAATGACCAAAGAATGAAAGCTCAATTGTTTTTTATAAAACCGTGCGGTGTTGGTGTATTTTGCTTCTTTTACACTTTAGATTTTTGAATCGTGATTCTAACTGAACTTTTGTGAAGTGATACTTGCTAGCTGTAAGGTCTAAAGTTGATGGAAAATAAGGTGTTACACAATTTTCTAAAAAATGCTAGGCGGACCCTGGGCGGAGAGGGGCCACCTAGTGCCTAGACGACTAGAACGGTTGTTTAGGCGGTCCTAGATGGGCTGGACCTTCCAGTGCCTAGACAGGGCTTAGACAGGATTTTTAGAACAATGGTGTTAGATGATGTAGATGTATCCATGCATATTTTTTGAATCATTTGTACAATTTTTTACTTTGTCTAACTTATATTAGAACTAGGAACTGACTGAATGAATTGTACATGTATTGGCCTAATTACTGATGCAAAGTTAAGTGCGATTATATATATATATATATTATATTTAGTTATTTACATCCTATTTGTAGGATTTGAGAAGTTACACTTTCCGTGATACTTTAATCTCTTAACGCTGGGGGGGCTGTTAATCTCCTTGAGTTTGCATTTTGAAATTCTTGAGTTAAAACCTTCTGCTGTCTACACGCTTATGTTTCAATAAGATAGCTCTCATATGGTGTTTTTTTAATAAAATCATTGTAATCGACACCCTTTCTTACAAAATTACCATATCTACACAGGCACCATATTAAGTTATGCAGCCTATGTTATTATTTGTAGGAGATTTTAAAATACATCTTATTATAACTAGGATATACTCCACAATACCCTACCCAGATGCAGCTTTGGGAAGAATTTTCATTTAGGACTTGTCATTAAATAGGGCTCTATTCTTTTATTTTTGATTAGCAGTATCGGATTTGTATTTAAATTCTAATAATTTTTTTTTTCCATATTCCAAGTGGACTGACTGTTGTATACCTATTAACCCTTTTTTTCCGTTTGGTTTTTCAGTAAATTGAATCTTTTCAAGCGAAAAGCAAAATGGTTTACCTAGCATCATGGGATGAGTTTGTCGAGCGGTCTATAAAGCTGTTTCGTTCAGATCCAGAATCTGTAATGCTCTTGTTAGATTATGCTGTGATTGAATGTTTTCCATCTTTTCTTTTCTCAATTTTTAATTGTTGATGTTCTAACCATTTGGAACATTTCCTCTTTTTTTTTTATGTTGTTTGATTTCCGAATTAGACTCGTTATGTGATGAAGTACAGAAATTGTGATGGCAAATTGGTTCTGAAGGTCACGGACAACAAGGAGGTAGTGATGTTATATTCAGTCTTTCAGTGTGGATTGTCCTTTCATTTTGCAGTTTTTTTTTTAAATTTCAACTCTCAAATTGAAGTTGGATGTCTTGACTAGTGTCATGACTCTGTTTGCACACATCTATATATGTGAAGTTGTTGCTCTTGAGCCAGAATTATATTGATATTTTTCCAACTGAATATTTTTCTATTGCCCGAAGATTCAAATAATAGGTTGTTTTGTATCTATGTTTTCAGTGCCTCAAATTTAAGACTGACCAGGCACAGGATGCTAAGAAAATGGAGAAGCTGAATAATATTTTCTTCGCACTGATGGCTCGCGGCCCTGAAGGTATCATTAGTTAAAGCAGTATATGTTTGTATGATTAATGCATGTTTGTTTCCTTTTTCATGCTCCCTTTTAAAGCACATAATTTTGACCCTTTTTAGCGAATAATTCTCAATTGTACACAACATATATACACCTTTTCCAATTTGAGGAACGTATTCGTGGGTACTGCATATAAGGATGAAATAAGAAGTGGACGGTGCTGATTTCCTTATCCATACTTGGATTTAGATTTCTGTACAATGGCTTTTTCCAGCTGGGCTAGTCGTCTGACAAACTTATTTGCACTCATGATTGTCACATAGCTGAATTTCAGTTTTCCTTAGGTCTATCGGGCATATCTTCCTAACATGTTCAGGTTATAGATGCCCCCATCTTGACCCCCAGATCCCGCCGGAGCGGGACTCCACTGGGCAATGATGTTGATGATTGTTTTGGTCTATTCATGTGTAAACTTAAATTCTTCTTTAACTTCTAAGATTGCCTTCTGGTATTATCTGTCTAAGTCAACTTTGCACTAGAAAATTAAGGATAATAAACAAGTTTTGTAATCTCTTGTGGTTCTCTCCTGCAGTGGATATAGCAGAAGTCACTGGAAAGGAGCAGGTGGACTTACACCCTCCTAAAAAAGGGAGAGGGAGGAAGCAATAAGATCCTGTGTTCTCTTTAGCTATTTCGCTTGCTGTTTAACTACACTACTTCAGGGGATTACTTATTTTTTCTTGGTCTCATTTCTAGAGCAATTGGAAAAGGGAGGGAGAAAATGAGATTCTAGAACCTTGGTATTCTCTTTAGCTGTTCATTTTCAGATACAAAAGTCATGTTATTGGTCAAGCTAAGGTCGTGAACATGTGATCATACTAGCGGTTAACTTGTTAGCAGAATTTTGATTGGCAACCTTTAAAATGATATTTTTATATCTTAGCTCTTGAAGATTGTTCTGTGTTGTTTGTCCACATTTCATTTGAACCATGACCGAAATGGATCTGGTTGAGTTGTGCTACTCTCCAAAGCTTCTGAATTTCGTGCATTTTTATTCAACTATTCAAGAATCAACGATACTGCATCTAGTGATACGAGCACTCTCAACTTACATTGGTCTGTTTAGTCTTGCAATGCTGCTTCTTTCAGAGGAAAGTGCTCAGAAATACCCATATAACTATTGTAATGTGGGAAACAAGAACAATTAGCTCTCATTATCACGAAATAAATAGCCAAAGGATTCATTGTAAAGCTTCCATTACTCAACAACATAACATGAAAAAACAGGGTGTGGTTTACGCAGTTCACCAACATAACGTCCTTGGTGCACTCAAACTACACTTTTACTATGTCAAAAGTAACTAACAGATCATAGAAGGGACATAATTCGCCACAGGACAAAACTGAATTGATTCTAATCTATATAACACTTCCACTCAAATCGAAAATAGCAAACTCTATTTGCATGGACTGTCATCAAGACAGTCCTATTCTGTAGAGCTCCCAGTCGGTAGAACATCTTGCAATTCATCAGTAAAATTTATGAATCTTCCATCACTTCTTCTTGCTCTTTTTCAGCTGAAACTTCTTTATCCATCTGGGGCCTTTTAACAGCTGCAAACAGGAAGGGAAAAAAAATAATCAAAACAACAAAACAATGAAATTGATTACTCTCTCTTGGAGATGGTAAAGAAATTCTTCAAGAAGAACATATTATTGGCTCCAGGAAGTACTGAAAGAGAAACCAGAAGTTCCTTACTGTAAGAACAAAAGTAACATGCGTTTGAAAAACTAAATAGTAAGACCCAAAAAACAAAGGGGAGAAAAAGCTAACAAGCTACATTAATTTAATCAGTCTCTACTTTTATGTCCATACCATCTTAATTTACAGCAATGATAAAACCGCTTCATTATATAAATGCAATATAATATCAATTTAGGTAATTGTATCTTGTAGAAATTATGTGCCTTTTGTCAATCAACCAAACCGAGCAACTTTTAAGACACCTACCAGGTTGAACGTATATTTCAGCTTTATGCTGAAAAGTATTAGATTAACTCAATTACAATTAAAGGATAAGTTGACAGGCATTCTTACATCTGAGAGTTGAACCTGCAAGGCAAGTTAGCCTTGAATTTGTCTTAACTTCAGTCAAAGGTGTTGAAGTCCCTTTGGCAGAAGAACGCACGTCCCAGACACGAATAGATCCATCTGAGGATGCAGATGCCACCAAATATGGATATTCAGCACCAACATCCATAGAAAGCACCACGATACCCTTCACACGTGATGCATGTGCATTCTCCATGGAATATGCAACCTTTCCATCTCTCGAATCCCATGCTGTAATACTTCGGTCCTCTCCACCAGTAAAAACAATCCCATTCTGCATAAGAATATGTAATTTGTGAATTATGTATTATAAGAGAGAGCAGAACAAGGAAAGTGTCAGTTGAACCCTTCCTCATTTACAGGAAGAGAAGTAATCATATTTTCCTCATCAACTGAAACATTCATACATACAAACACATGTACAAACCACCAATAAGAAACAGAATTCAGCTTCAATATCACCTCCCATTAGGTATGCAATTCTACATATAACAATTGATAACTGGTGGCGTGGTGCACACAATATAAATTATTAAGAACTAAACAAACAACTTGTTATCAATTTATGAACAAGCTCACTTGAGCTCCAACTTTAAAAGTAGCTAGCAAGTCAAGATTAAGAATGAATGGGAGCTGACTCAATTAATTATCAAATTACATAAAAATCAATACCCAGCTTCTGAGAACCTAGTTTGCATTAGTTGCACAGCGTTGACAGCTAAAATATTACAATGTGGTATCAAGAAGTAAACTTGGTGGTGAACAACAGCCTAAACTTATATTTGCACATTACATCAGAATTGTCAGAATTGAAAGTTAAGCAACTATCATAGGCATCAAGCAACACCATCATCATTCACATATCTGAACAAGCAGGCTAATTGAATATGAATGCTCATTGATATCAGATTAGATTGGCATCAGACAAACAAGTTCAAAACTTCGATTCTAATCAATCACAGAAACCTACCTCACCAGGCGCCGCACAAAGGACTCGCTTTTTACTCTGAAACTCCACCACCAACTTGGCGTCCCTAGAATCGTGCACTGTCACCTTCTCCTCCGCAGCCATGAGAAACCTCTCCCCACCATCACAGAACTTCACAATCGAAGCCTCCTTGTCCAACCTACAACAAAAGCTCCTCCTTCCTCTCACCAAATTCACCATACCGAAACAAGAATCCCTCGACACAGTCAAAGCGAGCCTCCCCGAAGGATGAACAGCGAGATCGTTGATGGCTCGCTTGTGGACGGGCACGGACTTGAGGAACACGAAGGGGTCGGCGTCATAGATGGAGACGGAACCGTCTTCGGAGGCGCTAATGAGATTGCGCGGGAAGGAGAGAGAGGGAGGAGTGAAGAACGCGAGGGAAGTTACGGAGGAAGACGAGTGGGGGATGAGGGAGCCGACCTCCGAGCAGCTGGAGAGGTCGTAGAGCTTGACGGAGTCGTCTGCGGCAGCGGAGGCGGCCACGGGGCCGGAGACGGCGACGGATTTGACTGGGGAGAGGTGCGCTGGGTATGAGAAGAGTGGGGTTAGGGAAAGGTTTTGCTGGCGATTTTCGTCGTCGCCATCGGAGGATTTCAGATGTCTCAGGCGGAATCCCCAAATGAATCGCTCGTAAGAGCCTCCAACTAGACTCATCGCTGTAGCTAGAGGCGGCGGCCCTGCAAAGTCCGGCGAAGGTTGATTTAGGGGTTTGGTTAAACCCTCGTAGCTCTCGCTTCTCAAATTGAACGAACCCTGTTATTGGCTATTAATTATACGATTTTACGAATTTGGGGGTTGTTTAATTACATTGTAGGACCTAGTATTCTTTATATTTACATTTTTTTTATCTTTGTTTATCGATATTTACATTTTAGGACATTTTCTTCTCGATATTTGCAGAGACAATTTGCGCGCTGGAGCTTCTAAGCTTGTAATGGAACCGATGGGTGAAGAAGGGGAGGAGCCCGCTTCTTTACAAATCGACGCCCGTCAACAGCAATCAACACCACATCGCCCCCCCAAATTCGATCCTAGTCGAAGTACTTTTCGTCTCTCTTTACCTCTCGCTCTTTCGATCGCGAATTGTGGTTAATTTGTTTGCACTCCTTTTTCTTAAAATTAGGGTTTCCATTATGAGGATTTTGAAGAGTTGATTCACCTAAAACCATTGCAAGATTTTATCTGGTGGGAATTGTTTTCCGTGATTAGTGTGATTTTTTGTTTTGATGTCCAGCTTTTGTGCTTATTGCTTAATGGATTTGCAAAGTCATAGCTTGTTTAACAATTACAAACGAGAGGATTAGGGAGAGAATCATCTGGATAGAAATGTATCTCTTCAAATGGTGAAACTAATTGGACTAACTGCTTATTATGTTTCACATAATTTGTGTAGTTTTCTCTGAATTTGACTTTCCTCTTGACATCACATGTTTGGGTAAACAAAATATGCTCTTGCTGAATTCTTTGTATATATGGGAGTATTTTTCAATTCTTGATTTTCTTTGAGTTTATGGACTTCTCATGTTTCTTGCCTTGTTCTAATGTTCATATTGACATCTCTCTTCGTGATCTTTCTAACTTCCTCTTGTTTATGTTTTCTACTGAAAAGGTTTTACCCAAGAAATATTTCACCCGTTCGTCTACGTCTATGTTTACTTGTTCATCTTTCTGCCTATTTGTGATGTTTTAAAATTCTGCATTCATAAGCATATGCTCACTTACTCATTTGTAACATTCACTTTTGCTGCACATTGCACTTACAGTGATTGGTATCATCAGAAGCATATGCTCACGTAGTTAGTTGTCAAATTCACTTTTGAAGAGTTGATTCACCTAAAACCATTGCAAGATTTCATCTGGTGGGATTTGTTTTCCTTGATTAATGTGATTTTTAGTTTTGATATTCAGCTTTTGTGCTGAATGGATTTGCAAAGATCATTGCTTGTTTAGCAAATACAAACGGGAGGATTAGCGAGAGAATCCTCTGTATTGTAACTGTATCGCTTCAAATGGGGAAATTAATTGCACCAAGTTTCACATGATCTGTGTACTTTTCTCTGTATTTGACCTTTCTCTTGACATCACATATTTGGGTAAACAAAATATGCTTTTGCTGAAACTCCTGTAATATACGGGAGTATTTTTCAATTCTTGATTTGCTTTGAGCTTATGGACTTCTCATGTTTCTTCTTGTTTCTTGCCTTGTTCTAATGATCATATTGACATCTCTCTTCGTGATCTTTCTAACTTCCTCTTGTTTATGTTTTCTACTGAAAAGGCTTTACCCAAGAAATATTTACCCGTCCGTCTACGTCTATGTTTACTTGTTCATCTTTCTGCCTGTTTGTGATTTTTTTTAAAAACTGCATTCATAAGCATATGCTCACTTACTCATTTGTAAAATTCACTTTTGCTGCACATTGCACTTACAGTGATTGGTATCATCAGAAGGAAGGCCTTGATAAAGGACTTAGCTGCAGTTTACCATGCTGAGTGCTTAGCTTACTGCCAAGAACTCCTTGAGCTTCAGGCTAAATGGGAAGAGGTAAAAATGAGTTTCGCCTTTTTAGTTCTCTATTAATTTGATTTTGACGTTTTGTGGACATTTCAGTAAGATTTTTCATGCCTAGTTGGACCTTATATAAACCAATTCTTCATATTGCCTATGCATGCTTCAGCACCATCTAGTCAATTCCTGGATTTTATACCAGCAGTTTACTGCCTGTGATTAAAAGTTTAAACCACCTTAGAGACTGTGTTCGCATGATTCTGCGCATAGCGCATTTAGTTGATATCTGGATTTGACAACGCCTCTTACTGCTATTGGTTAAGCTTATTTTGTAAACCAGCTCACTGAATTTCCTGTTGAGAATAGTAGGAAGGACTTTGCAGTTTCATCATATTTTTTGCCAGAATTCCTCGAGAGAAGTTGAGAATTCTCTTGGTCAGGCATCTTAACTGTTTTACATAGAAGGACCCTGAGATTTAATCTTCTTCTATGTTTAAAACGATTTAACATTGAATTCAAATGAAATTTAATGTCCAACAGAGAAGCTTATGATTTTGTGGAACCTAGCTGCCACACACATAAGAATATTGTGACCCAACATGAGCATGTTGTTGCATTGAAGAGCCCTAATCATAATTCTTGATAAGAACACTCATATCTGAGGAAAGGAAGTTCAGTGCATAGAGCAGTCTTATGGTTTACAGTGGTCATAGCACAGCTTAGGCGTCTTTTCTCTTGTGTCCTGCATTGTACTTTTAACTTGTATGAATTTTGAGATGGCCTCATATTCCTGTTGGCTGTTTTACCTATTCCTGCATTTGTTTGTAGTTGATTCCTGGAATTTTCACCAGCAGCTTACTACTACCTATGATTAACTTGATTTTGTAAACCAGATGCGGGAAGGAGTTTGCAGTTTCATCTGGTCTTCCTTGAGCAAATTTAAGGTTTCTTGTGGTCACACATTAGATACCCTCCCGACTTCGAGTCGGGGTAAGGGTGCATACATCTCGACGACCCTCCAGATCCCGTTTTAGTTCCGGGTTCCACCTGGGTAGATATTGTTGTTGTTGTTGTTGTGGTCACACATTTACCAATTTACATAAAAGGACCTGAGATTCTGTCTCTCTCCTATCTTGATAGGATTTATGCATCTCCATTGCACTTCGCTGCATCTTGAATTCAAACAAATTCAATGTCCAACAGAGAAAATGATTTCGTGGAAACTAGCTGCCCTGAACATATAACAATATTGCGACCCAATATGAGCAGCAACAGTGACCATAATTTTTAATAAACATTGAGGGCTATTATCTGATGAAGATAGATGAAAGGAAGTTTAGTGGATAAAGCAGCCTTAAGAGTCTTTTTTCTTTGTGTCCTGCCTTGTACTTTGTATTTTTAATGCATTTTGAGATAGCCATGTTTTCCTTTTGGCTATCTTGCATATTCACTTTGTGTTGTGGTTGATGATATTATATTTTCAGCAGGTCATTCTTTTATGTTTTACATCAATCCTTGTGTATTTGCTAATTTCTGGCTTGTATCGATTGCTATTTTTATTAGCTGCATCATTCTTAGATTAGTGTGGCCATTAAAGTTGCTTGTTGATTCAATGTTTTTGGACTTGCCTCCCAATTACTAACATATGGTTAGTTTTGTCATCATGCAGACATACTCACATATCAATGCTCCTGAGGATGTGAGAAAGGGTACAAAAAGACCAAATAAACGTGCAAAGAAAGCTTGACAGGACTCGATTCGCAGTGTATTGCCTGGCTAATTTAGGTGCTAACAGTATGTTGACTATTTGTGCTTAGGTGCTTGCATTTATTACGTACATGATATATGCCTTTGAATTGATGGATGTAGATCTGTGATCTTAGCTAATTGGGATGTTAATTCTACTGAAGTTGTAATGTCAATCTGTTCTCATTCATACTTGTGTTCTTGGAAGTGTTTACGGTTATGAGATTCTAAGGGCTAGATGTGAACAACATTAGTATGATCGCCCCCAAAAAACCAAATCAGTGCACATTTGATGGATATTTTCCTCTCCATCCAAAGTTTTGATGTGGTTAAATTCTCTGTTATTTTTTACAAAAAAAAAAAAGAAAATAAAATCGAATATATCCGGTGTTATCTTTAAAGATGCGTTTGATAGGAATTTGTCCTGATTATATGATTAACTTTTGAACTAGTAATTAACAGTATTAATCCATGCTGCTTAGTTTCAAATTAAACTCCTTCCAATATGTACACATTTGAGAGAAAAGAAACAACAAGTATAGTGTGAAAATGGGCATGAATCAGAATTTCAGAATGCTGAGATATCTGCTGGTCTGAACTAGGAAATCATTTATAACGGTCAAGGGCTGATCAGATTGGCCTGAAAACCTGCTTACGTATGCAAATAAAAGCAGCTTGATACGGCATGCAAAAAATATGCAAGCCTCTGGCTCATCTTTACCTGCTTTGTGTTTTCAGTGCTTTTCTTGCCCATGGAAAATAAAGGTATACAGTAATTATTTTAAAGAAAAATATAATTAAGAAAAATAAGATGCCGGGGGTTGTAATATGATTGGTTGATCTTTGAAATGCAGGCCAAAGGACGGACAGATAGTGAAGCCTCTGGAGCCTTGATACTGGTCTGAATACCCTTCTGCCTTCAATACCTAACCCCAACTCATTCTAGGACAACAGTGACCTCATACTTGATTACTTGTGTTTGTATAAAGGCCAAGTATGTTTACCCAAAACAAAGTTCATTGTTGGTTTGGTTAATTGTAAGTTTTGTTACTGAAGGTTGTGAATTGTAGCACTGATTATTGATTGAATGTGATTTGCCTTAGTTTCAAGTTTGTTGGTTTAGTCATTCGTTTAAATCACAGTTAATTCTTGAACTGTGATTAACCTGTAAACTGAGTAAAAAAAAAAGGGTTTTGCTAAATTAAGACACTTGATAAGGATCGATGCTACAATTGTGTTTTTGTTTTAGACTATTACTAAAAATTAGTAAGTATAAAATATGAGAGATTGAAGTATCTTGATCAAGTCGGGTAAGCATGATTTCCTGTAACCACGAGTTAGATGCCTTGTATGAAGAAATGAAAAAGTATTTTGACTAAACCACAACTTAAATCGTGAACTGCCGGTTTTTCGCCTTGTTTGCGGCTTTACTGGACGCCCCTATGCCTATTCTTTCACCCTATTTACTTTTCACAACATTTTCGTGTGAGATTCATGCAAAAGTTACAGCATTTTTTTGCCATGTTTTACATGTAAACTGCTCAACAATGAAATTTATTAGCACATTACTACGTACATATTAACATATGTGTAGAATCGAGATTAATTATGTGACACTTATTATACGTGAACTAAGCAACCACTTAGTTTGATCCTCTTTCTTGCGTGAAAGGCCTGCTTCCTCTGCATGTTGTACGACTGATACCACTTTATGCATAAACAAAAGAAAGTTTGAAATTTCTGAAATAACTGTATAATCAAACCAAAACATGTAGATAGAATATATGAATTCGGTTTCAAATTTCATACTTTGTCACATATAGATTAATCACAGCTACACTCTTTTTTTTTTTTTTTTTTTTTTGTTAATTTGTTATAATTAGCTAGCTAATTAATTCATCCCTAATGATCACAATCACATAAATCAGACGCTTAATATATTAATGAGACGATCAGAGCCACAAGGCACCCGCCTCCTTGAGCAGAGGGACCAGGGATCCATTGATGTGGCAAGCCATGAGCGACTCCACCCCGCCCACCAACTTCCCGCCCACGAACACCGCCGGGAGCGGCCTCGGCTGGTGGCAGCCGCTGGCGGCAGAGCAAAGGCGGCTGAGGACGGCACTGACGTCGTCGACATTGGCGTCGTCGTCCCCGAGGCGATCAAGATCAACGATGGTGGGGGCCACGCCTAGGCCGAAGAGGAGGTGCTTGGCCACGTGGCACATGCAGCAGTCACTTGTGCCGAAGAGCACCACGGCGCTCCCCGTCGCCAGCCGCCTCACCTTCTCGTAGGCGCCGTTCAGCTTCTCCGGCGACTCTGCCTGCATTTTCACAATCACAGAGATGTGCAAGTGTTTTTCAGAGAGGAGGGGGTTGATAACGGTTTTTGTTATACCTGCAATAGTATTTTACTCTGCAAGCCTGAGTTGTGTTGTGTGCTTTTTATAGACGCAGAAAGAGATTAATTTTACCTTGAAGAAATAAAAAAGTTAATTAAATTGGTATTTGGTAAGCTAGCTGCAGATCCAGGGCTAGTGTTTCACATTGGCACAAGTGTAGCAATGTCCGCCCTATATAATAACTTATTGTGTGCCAACATAATAGTAATTGATGTTTTTTTTGGAAGGATCAATGTAACTAAACATTTGTGGCAATGGTAGATTTTCACCTTTTTTTTCACCAAACTTTGAACATGCATGAAAAAAAAAGAGTTGACAATTGTTTGTTAAATTTTTTTTTGGGACTTATCCATTATAATTTAAGGAATAATATGACCAATATATCATTAATGTACTAATGCTGATCAACCAATTACTTGCTATTTTTTGGGGGTGATTAGGCTTACATTGTTACTATATATATGATGACAAATTTCAAGAGCCCAATTAAGTGTAGAGAGCGTCAACTCTGCGGGGCTCTGTTTGCAATTGCATAGTTGCAGGGTGGTAGTGCAGGCTGAGAACAGACAACTGGGTTTTTTTTTTTTTTTTACAAACGCGGATTTTATATGCCTCTTAAATTACAACACGCCAGGAGACAACTTATTCAATTCACTTCCTTTTTTCAACCCCTTCTTTTTAACAATAAATGTAGAGTATCAAACAACAATTTAAATGTAAATAGTAATCCCAATTAAGATCAATAAGGTCTTGGCTGCTAAACTTGTTAGCCTTCAAATCAGTTCAGTATCAAGTTACAATTGATTATTTTGAATTAGTTAATAAATTGCATGTTAAGCAAATGTAAACATAAACCGTGCATTTACTACACACTGATCTGAAACATATGCTTTTTCTTTTCCAAATTTGAACCGACACGAGCATCACCCAGCCGATTACTTTATTAAAAACTCCTAACTCCATAATATGCAAGCCTTTAACTTCAATAAACAACATAAATGCATGTTCGTATATATTGATCTGATGGCCATCAGATGATTCAGATATGTACTAGCCATTTAAATTCACGACACGTTGTAAAACAAAACCTTGCAGGGATCAGTTCAACTACCAATTGTTTGTTGTCAAGATTAAATTCAAACCTACTAATTGATTCAACTTTTAATCAAACCCATGTCTCATTAGCAAGTATTAAACGTGTACACTTCAAACTAGCTAGGGTCTCCAATTAAACCCATAACCAAAAAATTGATACAACTTTACGCTTTATCGGACTCATATGATATAGTTATTACCCCTACTTCAATAAATTGACGCATTTATACACATACGTAACTTACGTTTGATGATGATATAAAGAAAGTATGTCCCCTTCAGAAGTTCATACATTGAAATTGAATCAAGGATTTTCGCGTTTTATTATTGGGCCCACACCGCATAAAATGCTAATGGGCTATATTTTAGGCCCAATAACTTATTGTATGGACCAGTCCACAACCGAGCCCCTTTATAAAACACAAATACATTTTACCCTAGTGTTTTCAGATTCTACAATAAAACCCTAGAGCAGCTCCTTCCGACGTCTGACTGAGGACAAGAGCCATGGGTACGTTTGAAATTTCGGCCGATCTACGCGATTATGATCATTCCTGTTGATAATGCCCAACTGTTTTAACTTTCGTTGAGTGATTTGGACCTTGATTTGACTCTGGAATGTGAACAATTGATGCAGGTGCGTACAAGTATATCTCGGAGCTATGGAGGAAGAAGCAGTCGGATGTGATGAGGTTTTTGCTTCGGGTGAGATGCTGGGAGTACCGTCAGCTTCCCTCCATCGTTCGAGTCACCCATCCGACTCGCCCTGACAAGGCTCGTCGTCTCGGCTACAAGGCCAAGCAGGTATTTTTTCCTCATCTACCTGTATGATTTCTGTATTTATTTTAATGTTTCGTTTCTGGATTTGGGCTTTGTGCTGATGCTAGTATTACTTTCATTGATAAGTATCGAAAATAAGTATCAATTCCCTATGAACTTTCTTCTTTGTTATTACTCTGTTAGATATTCATTTTCTTTGCAATTGTTTCTCTATATTTAAGAGAAATGTTAGCCGGTAATTGGAGATTGTAGACAGCCTCCTTACTATGAGGTTATTCAAGTTGGTTCCCTCACCAGAGAAATGTTTGATTTTGTTAGTATATTTCTCCGTATTTGGATTCTGAGAGTGATGCTGGTAAAAAATGCATACATCAAGCTATTGAAGTTGTGTTATTTATTTATTTAATAATAGACTCCTCTCAATAGTAAAATAAAAGATATATGTTTCCATTCAATATCACTCGACATGCTTGTGTAATGTTATGGGAGGAATCCTTGGTGAGATATGCTTGTTTCCTGCAATATGAAATGTAATCAAATGGTTTTCTCATTGTGATGTCAAATGTTGTCCAAAATCATTAAATTAACCCTACATGTTAGCTTTAGCTTAATATTGTAGAAAGAGAGATCAATGCATTCTGTGGTTGAATTGTGAATTTGTTGATTGGGTGTTGTACTAATCATTTGTGAACTTCAACAGGGATTTGTTATTTACCGTGTTCGTGTTAGACGTGGAGGCCGTAAGAGGCCAGTACCCAAGGGTATTGTCTATGGAAAGCCCACTAACCAGGGTGTTACACAATTGAAGTTCCAGCGTAGCAAGAGGTCTGTTGCTGAGGAGCGTGCTGGTAGGAAATTGGGTGGCCTTAGGGTCCTTAACTCTTACTGGATCAATGAGGTAAACTTTCACAAAACACCCAAATTTCTATCTTTTGCCTTTCAGCGAAAGACATTTGAATCAATGTGGTTATGTTATATTGTGGTACCCTGAACAATTTGATTTCTATTAATACAGGACTCTACCTACAAGTATTTTGAAGTGATTCTGATTGATCCTGCACACAATGCGGTCAGAAATGACCCAAGGATCAACTGGATCTGTAATCCAGTCCACAAGCACAGGGAGCTTAGGGGTCTCACTTCTGCTGGAAAGAAGTACAGAGGTCTACGTGGCAAGGGCCACACTCACCACAAGGCACGCCCTTCACGCCGTGCCACCTGGAAGAGGAACAACACCCTTTCCCTTCGCCGTTACCGTTAGGTTGGCTTTTGATTTTCATCTTCTCTGTGCTGTTAGGTTTGCATTTTGAAGGAGAGATACATCTTTGGTGTGTTGTTGAACTTGCACAATTTTGAGATACATTATAATTATTGCCCGTCTTTTGACTTTTTTTATTGAGATAATTTGCAATTTTAACTCCTAGTTCAGTATTATTTTGTGTTTCCTTGTTCATTCAATGTTTATTACTTCTTGCACTGATAGGATTGAGATTGGATTGAGGGTAGAGTGGTTTTGACTTGCTCTTTTCAGAAAAATCTTAGTTCACCGCATGCTCATATTGCCCACAAACTGAGCACTTCAAACTTGAGGACGTCTAAGCGTATTTTATTAAGCTTAATCATCAGGCTGAACTTGCAGCGTCTTCCATCGGCTCATGGGAATCTTGTTGTATACCATTGACTTAATCCAGGATTATTTTGTTTCGGTTCGCCATGTATGGGGCAATCTGGATTGCTGCAATGGAAGGCAGGAGCTTTGACACTGCAAGCGAAATCAGAGCCACAGGAATAACCACGAGTTTTTTAGCTGGTTGAATCCACTATTTGAACTCTTGAAACACCATCGGGAGGTCTTTGAAACACAACATGATTCTCAACTGCAATGCAATCACGTATGAACAAAATCTTACTTAAAATTGTTTGATAGTGAAGTTAAACAAGTTACTTGATCGTTCTAGTTCTGAGATTTCCTTATCCTAGATGTTACCACCAAAAGGCTGGCAACCAAACTTAGTAGCATCAACGGAGCTTTGGTTGGTACTTTTTACATCTGCCTTTTAGGTTGATGTAGCAAAATAATAAAAAAAATAAATAAATCAAAATGCACTCATACGTTACAAGTATGCATTCTTTATGCACAATGGATCACCTCAACGCTATTCCATCGGAATGGAGGTCTTCAAGATCTTTGAAAACTACTACAACCTTGATCAGAACAACTCAGCCCAAATCCTAAATCAACTCCACAATAACAACAACCGTGATTAGATCAACTCGGTTCAAACCCTAAATCAACTCCACAATCAAAAAGAAGTATTTGTACCTCAGTTCGAACCAATGAATCCGCAAATACATCATCATCATCATCATCATCATCATCCCAATATAGTCTCGCACAAACAGGATCTGGGGGATCAAGTTATCAAGATAAAGGCACCCATACCCTAAACATGTCAGAAGAATGTGCCCGATAAAGCCAAGTCATGGAGTGTGGATAATTATCATGCTAAACGAAAAAATAAATAACGAGAGATTGGGAAATATTGAGGCAATATAATGTTAGGATACTACAAGACGTCGCTGCACCACAACAAGAGGTATAATCACGCAAATAAAGTGCCACAATCTTTCAACCACTAACAATGCAACATGTCACATCTCCCTCTAGCCAACATATGAAGCAAAACGCATAAACCACTAGTAATGTGACACGTCGCACCCTCCACAAAACTGACCCGTAAGCCATTCTGCATGCACCAATGGTGGTGGAACATGTCACATATCCTATGAAGCCGATTCTGAGAGTGAAGCTTATCCACCACGCACTCCACCAATCACCAATCCACACATCACTTGCTAGTTCACCTATCCCGCATCGAAAATCTCCAACTAATCCATCCAACTCGGCACCTATAAATAGCGAAAGACAACAAAGATTACACAGAGGTCGAAAAACATCTCTAGCTCAAGACAAATTCCTTGTTTAAAGAGATTCGAAGTGTTGAGACATATAGAAAGGTCAAGCTATTCATGACAAGGAGTTCCAAATAAACTCCAAGTCGTTGTCTTAGAGGAAAGTGCCTTAGCACAATATGTAATCAAATTTAGAAACAAGAGAGAATTAAGAAACACACAAAATCTATTAAGAGCGCATATAACATTTTAGTTGTTGATCCCTAAAATGCGTATAATCTGATATCACATATAATAATAAGAGTGAATTTCCATTTATTTGTTTGCGAGATTATTCTATTTTCCCGTTTCTAGCATATGTTATTTTCGAATTTCAACACCAAGGAAGGGATAATACGAAGTTTTCAAAAACTACAAAATTTTCTATTAATCTACAAATACAAAGTTTTTAAATCCTTTCGAAGTGAAAAGGTTAGTTTTCAAAAAATCGAAGAATTATTTTGTGGTTTCTATTAATCTGTTAATATTATTGATAACATGCATTTAGGCATTAGTTTTAGGTAATGCTTGAGTTCGTTAGTATGGTTAGTTTTTGCATTTTAGGTAGTTTTGTTGGTTTTGCTTTGGTATTTGTGTTTCAGTGTCTACTCGTGTGTTTCATGTTTATTGGTTAGATTAAAGGGGCAATTGATAATTTTTTAGGGAATTCTGAGTTGTTCATATGATGTCTTGAGACATTTGCTTGGAGCAAGGAGAAATCGTATTGGAATGAAGAAAGAGCCAGCAAGGAGCGCGACTTAGAAGCATGCCCATGTGCATGACCGCACTTTCGTGCCAGGAAGAAGCTCGACCAAGCCACCGCCCCGAGCTCTCGTGACATGACGAAGCTTGACTTGAAAGGTCGAATGAGTTGGACCTGTGCTTTTCCACCAATGACAAGCTCGATTGGGTCGATCTCTTGCCCGTGTGGGGACTCGCGTCCAAATTTCTTTGAGCTGACTCCAATTATCTTGTTTCCTTTTATGTTAACGTGTACTCAGTGGCGAATACAAGATCGACTGGATAGGGGGCGGTCAAGTGGTCGGCGATGGCCGACGGGAGTCGGCTCAGGGGACTTTGGCATCAGTGGACAAAAGAAGCTTATCTGTCTCGGAAGTCGGAAATCACCAATCGAACTACTGTGCTAAATTAACCGTTCAAATTTTCTGTTGCCTAGTTATATTCCCTTATATGTACCCTTCTTTCAATTGGTCTATGTATATTAAAAATTAAATGAGAAAAACCAATAAAAATTGTAGAATTATACTCCATAACTAACTAAATTATATAGTAGAGATTAAGATTCTTTCCTATTCTTTTTCCCAATTTTCAACAACCCTAACAATTAAGTAATTTTTCGTTCTTCGGCTAAAATAAACCTTTTCCTCACCCCTCGAATATTTGAATGATTGTGCTAAATAAGTTTCTTCTTTAATCGAAAAAACCAAAATCTTATTAGTCTTGAAGATTTAGGTTTGAATTTTCTTCGAGCCATTGTTCTTCGTGGATTTGAGTTTACTCTCCCAATTGGAACCCCATTTACACTTGTTTCGAACCAACAAATTCTTCAATTGTCATATATTGCATCTTCCCATTTGCTCCCAATAAGCCTAAAATCAGATTTGTAAACTAGTAATTTTGTTAATTTTTATTGTTTAGAATTAGGGAAAGTAATAAGAAAAAGAGTTATAATCTTAGTTATTTTGTTAATTATAATCCTGTAATTTTATTTATATTTATTTTTATTTTATATACATAGACCAAATAAAAGAAGAGCATGTATATAAAAGGAAATATAAGAGCAACTCCAATGAAAGGGTCTCTCACCATTAAAATATCATTATTTTTTTTAATCTTAGAGACCCATTGAGTCTCAAGCCCTCCAATAGTAGAGACTCTTTGGGTCTCTCATGTTTTTATTTTTATTTTTAATATGTAAAACTAAATTACATATATACTCTTAAATAATATTATAATAGTATTTTAATCTTATCTTATATTAATATAATATATTATAATAAGTGATATTTTAATAAAACATAATCAAAACATTAAAACAAGACAATATAATTATATTAATCACGTACACAACACGCTTAAAGAATAAAATACACAAGATAATTCATAAAGAAAAATACACCAAATACTAGAAGTCGAGAAATAACACAACAAATACGATTAAGCATAAAATAACATGTTACACATCTCCATCACCGACCGGTTGGGGTGACAAACTTTTGCCATATGTTCTCAATCAAATCGGCTTTCAATTGTTGGTGCACACTCGTACTGGGAATTCGAGCTCGGTTAAGTTTACATATTGTGTCCTATATATAGACACAATATAATATTTTTTATTTAAAAAAATTCAAGAAACATGTTACATATATTTAAGATATGATTTTTTATATTATATTTTAAACATATACAAAATGGGTGTCTATGGATAGATAATTTTATTTTATGCATTTTTAAAAAATGAAAAAAAACATAACAGAAAAATTAAGAAAATCAATTTATAAACAAGGGGAAAAAAACCAATACAATTTATATTTATATGAATAGCGAATGAACCACTGCTATGTGTCTTGGAAATTGCATGAGAGCCTTGCTCTCAAAGTCCCTAGTGGGAGAAACGTTCCAAGGCTTTTTTGATTTTTTTTTCAATTTATCTTTTTTTTTTTAGTGAGGGATGGGGCTGAGCCCCCCGTTGGAGATGCTCTGAGTGGGCAAGAGGAAATTTGAACCGATGAATCAAGGCTTTTTTGCCTCCCAAAATTTTAAATTAAAAAAAACAAACCCAAACAAGTAATTGTTGATTGTTGATTTGTTTAGCTAAATTGTTGATTTACATTATGTAAGCCCATCTCCAATTCAATACAATTTTAAAAAAAAAAACCAGTAAATTAAGCCCATAATGTGTAAGGTCTCTTGTCATCTTCCTCTTTTAGAAAATTTAGGTCTGCCGACGTCCTGCTCCGCCATCCTCCATCGACCATCGTGCCCCGTTTGCCTGCCCCTTAGCACTGCCCCGCTTCGCCCCTCAACACCACTGCTCATTCCATACTCTAGTTAACAATTCCGACGAACGGGGGTGGGGAGGGGTCGCCCACCCACACCCTCTAGATCCGCAGTTGGTTGTACCCTAATATAAATAGGTAAGACTCGTGAGATTTTGAGGGGATCATCTACTATCTATTAATATTCTAGAAAACTTAGATCTAAGCCTAGTTGTTGGAGTATTAGAGATTTCTGCTTGCAAGTTTGTTCAACTTGATTTTAGAGAACTAATTTCTTTTTTCAATCTATTATTATGAATTTTCTTGTTAATTTGATTTCCTTAAGAAAAAAGACAAACTCAGTTCATGTATATATCTTTTCAAGCCGACTAAAGTATTGTTGTGGTGATCCTTGTCCCTAGAAGCCTTTCCTTACTATTTTTTAATACTGTAGATTGTTTATTCAATTTTACTTTCTATACTCATAGTTAGTTCTCAAATCATTCTTTATTTTACGGCTTAGTCTACTAATAAGTTCCAATTGGTATTGCATAGTCTTCGAGTTCAACACCTTGGACACATAAAGTTTTTGTTTTTGTTGCCGAGGATTGAATGTGTGTCACCCGTGTGATAGTCGAGAATACTTATCATTATACTACAACAACATCAAGTTTTTGGTGCCGTTGCCAAGGAGTATTTCTAGTATTGATTGTTTCTCACAACTTGTAGATTAGGTCTTTCTTTTATTTTTAATTTTGTTTCTTTTCGATTTGGTTTCATGTTTGTTCTCACCTTCATGCAAAAAGTCCCAATTGCCGGTAATCTAAACGACTACGATCCCGAACCTAAGCATAGTTTTCGTCTACAAAGAAGATAAAAAAGAGAAGATAGAGTCTAAGCAATGACAAATGGCAATGAAGAATAGAATCAACAAATGTTGGTAAACTAAGGCCAACAACTACAACTTAATTAGCCACAACCTATGATGCTAGGTGACTATGTGATGCAACATCACCTTGGAGCAACTTTTGGTGTGGTCCGACCCCTAGTACAAGTCCGTAATTTTGATTTGGAGCCATCCTTGATCAATATGGTTCAACAAAATCAGTTCAGAGGTCTACTATATGAGAATCTTCACCAACATTTGAAGAATTTTCTAGAACTTATGGAAACAATGATGATTCATGATGTCTTTGATGATGCACTCTATTGGCGTGCCTTCTCATTCTCTCTAAGTGATAGGCTTATGGTTTAGTTCAAAGCCATGCCTCAAGGCTCCATCAACACATGGGATGAGTTGGTTATATTGGCCCAATTAGCTTTGAAAGGACAAGTTGCACCCTCGACACAAATCTTTAAAACGATTTTATAAAGTACATTACAAAGACTAATCAACCGGAGTTGACTAACCAACACTAGAGTCTCCACTTTCGTAATATGGCAATAAATGTTTCACTCAAGCTAGAAGGCATAGTAAACACAACAAAAACTTCTTGACTGATTTGATCACGGACGAAACAACTAAATCCCAACACATCTGATAAAAGAGAGGTTGGAAATCATTAACACTTGGCGAATTAAGAGGCTCCATTCTCTTTAAAGTAGGCCAAACATCCTTATCACAAATCGACAAATCCAAGAGAGCCCATTCACAACCCAAAATTGATGGAAACACCCCCACACAACAAGTTAATTTGCTCATTTTCATCATGATGGAGTGGTTATAAGATTTGAAGAAATTAACCGCATGACATTCCAACACCCACCCATCATCAATCCAATAACCACTAAAATCTGGAAGCATAAACCCCTGATTTTTTTTACGACGGGTAATAACCAAAGTATGAAATTTATAGTAGTATTACAACCCCCTTCCTTCAACTATTAAATCCGAGGTTCTTAAAGCTACGCACAATAACTCCTCTAGTTTAATAACAACTAGTTTTGCCTGAAGATCAGTTTCTTCTTTCATCAAGGAGGGACTAAGGTTCACACCAAGACGCACCTGGACATCACCAATATGCTTTAAAAGCCGATTTTAATATAGCAAAATATTATCAAAAACCGATATGTTCCATTCTAGCAACTTAGTACATATATCAATAAGCACCGAAACGACATCAACTAGCTTCATAGCACCAAATCCGTTGCATGAAGTCAAGAATTTTGGTCGCATTAAACCAAGCCACTTCAAAGAGAAGCGAGTTGTGGGTTAAGAAGGAGAAGCGATGGGACATGATTATAAGAGAGTAGCAAATTCCGAACTTCATATTCAAGCCATATAAGTTGTCCCATAATGTTGGTAAGATATCCTATTGAGCCTCTTAGTAACAAACGTTCTAGAAATATTACCCCAGATCCAAGTACTAGACAAATAATTTGTACATTTATATTAATACTTTGTGGAAGACTATTAAAGGTGCGCTGTGTCCAAAAATATGTAAAATGAACAAGTTTTTTTTAACAAGATTTTAAGTCTAAAAAGACAAATTGACTTATACGAAATATATTATTTTATATTAAATTCACGATTTAATGCAATTTAATACGAAATAATACATTTAATTGGACCACCAAAGTCCAAAGTCACACACATTAGACCACTAATTTTAACGTTTGCTCCCTTTAACCCGGCTAGTAGTAGTAGATACTTGAGAGAGGTACCGCGGACTTTCCACGCTCGAAGTCTTCAACTATAACATTTTGTTTTGGGTAATATTTGTTTCATATTAAATATTTGCTCATTGTAGTCTTGACTCGTGAGATTAGATTTAGTTTTGGTATGTGTGGTGGGAGACATTACCATGATTTCAATGAGAATCATAGTACAAAATTTTGCACTCTTTAGCAACACATTCCCCCCTTTCTCTTGTTCCCATGTTTTGCAAACTTTAACAACACGTTTCTACGTATTCTTAGAGTTAAAATTATAAAGGGGCATTAAAACCGTAATTTTTTTTATTTAGTACAGTGGAGTAGATTAAATATTTTTTTGAAAAAGAAAAGAAAATAGGCAGTGTCTATACAACTATAAAAACTCTCCCTCTAAGACAAATAAATGTTCTACTTTTAAATGCAAACTAATTATTGAAATAAATAAAAAATATTCTCAAATACAAAAGACATCTAACAAATAATTACAATGTGGAATATGTTCGGGTGTTTAAACAGTCGACGAATGGCCTCTCACAATCACAAAAGATGTTATTGCTAATAAGAGCATTAATTGGCTTATACATTTCAGCTTCTCCGATCACCATTTTAGATCCCTCTTTTAGTGTTTTAGCCTCTCAGCTTCCTTCAATATTGTAACAATAGTCCTTTCAACTTCGTTATTCAATGTAGTAAGACCATAGTAATTAGTCGCCCTTTCACCTTCCCAACAACCAGTAACCCTTGCACTATATAGATAGCCTAAGTTTTCGGATCCTGTACCTTTCATTATTTGTTACACTTCGGTCATTTAGCACTATATAAATAGTACCATTTCGATCATAATTAAAATTACATACAAAATTATCTCTGCCTACTCATAAAATTAATAAACAAATAATTAAGATTCATAATATATATATCTTACAACAAATTAATAATTAAAAACATTTTAAAGTATTTTCTCTTCATTATTTGTTTTCAACAACTAACACATATAATTTGCATTATTATTCTAATTTAAATAACATACATAATTATCTATGTATAATTATAAAATTTATAATATAGACCGTCCAACGGACGGGCCAAGCGGTCTAATTACAAATTAAATGTTTGTCAGGTGGATCGGCACTTCAAGTACTATAGTTAATTTTTTTTGGTAGAACAAGTACTATAGTTATTAAATGTACGTACTTTCAACTATAAGCAGGCTTTCAAAGGATGATGGACTACAACTCCATTTTCATTGGTATTTGGAGTTGGTGTTGTGTATCTCTCAATTTATTAGAGATAAGAGTTATCTTGTGTGTTTATCTTAGAAAATTATATCTTTATGTTAGGACAAGGTAATATCAAATCCTCTATGTATATATTTTCTATCTTTTTGTACCCCTTGGGCTCCAATGATCTTATCTTGTAAATTCTCTTTTATAAATATATTTGCCTTAATTGAGTCTTCCTCAATAGTGGCTTCACAGACATCTCATTCCATTATATGGTACCAGAGCCAAGATCACATTTTTTTTCAACTACTATTCCGTTGGCTCAAAACATATACAATCCTCTATACTTGTGCAAATTGGTCACTTGGACACCTCACTTTTGGTTTGGACCGATTGAGCACTTGTACCTAACATTTTGGACCTATTAAGCACCTCTTCACGGATGTCCTCGTTACGTGTAATACACGCGCTGACATATTCCAACTTTTTGTCCAAATGTGTGCCACATAAGCTTATTTTGCCACATAAGCCAAAATTTTAAAGGTCTTATTTTGCCACATAAGCAAAAATTTTAAAGGTTAATTAAATTAATTATTAAAACAAAAAAAAGAGTAAAGATTTGGCAAATAACTTGCCCATATGTGTGCCTCGCTCTCTCTCTCCCGATGAAGGCTATAAAGCTCGTCGCCCATGGCAACAAATTTTGGCTCGTTGGAGATCGGAGCCGACTACGATGGCTCACGGGCCGACTACGGTGGCATGATTTGGCTTTGTCGGTTGTGAAATTTGGAGGCTTTCGGCATAGATTTGGGCGAGAGATGATAGGGTTTGAAGAAGCTCGAAAAGGGGGCTTTAATGGTGGAACAAGCCAGATCTGGGAGAAACAAGCCAGCTCGATTAACGATTTCACCATCTCGGACGACTCAACCAGTGTCTCTCCGTCCACCTCAAAGATCTTTCCGTCCGAGCTTTTCAATTTCCTACTACTCGTGATAGAAGACGACTTCGTCGGATTAAGCCAAATCCGATCTCCATGGAGTGCTCACTGTTTCCAATTGGGGCCAGATCTGCCATAGGAGCTTCTCCATCCATTGGAGCTTCCAATACAACGTTCAGGGTAGAAGAAGGAATGGAAAAAAAGAAAAATAGAAATTTTTTTGGTCAAGAAGAAAATGAACGTGGAAGAAAGAAGAAAAAAGAAAAGTAGAATTTTATCGTGGAAGAAAGAAAAAAAGAAGAAAAAAGGAAAAAAAAAGAAATTGAACCATCAACTCACGTTAAGGTAGAAGAAAAATAAAAAAATCCTCTCAAAAAAGAAAAATAAAAAAATAAATAAAAAATTAGGAAAGTAGAAAAAAAAAGGAAAATGAAAAAAATTCTTAAGCATCATCCCCCACTATCGTGAAAGTGTGTGAAGTTCACGCGATTTGACACATCAGCAATCAGGCGTTTAATTGGTCAAAATTGTTATGTTTAAGTGCTCAATAGGTCCAAACTAAATGTGAGGTGTATAATTGACCAATTTGCACACGTACAGGGGGCTATATATGTTTTGAGCCCTATTCCGTTGCTTCCTCTTCGATCGGATATGTCAACCTCCTCATCATCTCCTTCCGCCAATGCTGACAACTCGATGTCCTCTGGAGACGCCACTCTCACCATGACGAGCACGAACTTGCTCTCCGCCGCTCTTGGGAATAAGGATTCAACAGCCCTTCAATTCCCAATTTTTTCCTTCAAACTGGATCGGAGTAATTACTCCATATGGCAGTCGAATGTGTTGGATTCCCTCGATGCTTTCGAGCTGAAACGCTTTGTCACGACTCCTAATCCTCCTCCGCAGACTGTCTTTACACCAGCCGCAACAGCTGGCCATCCTCCCATTATCACGACAAATCTAGACTATCTGGTTTGGAAGCAACAAGATACATTTATCCTCGTTTGGCTTCGCACTACAATTTTACAGCCTCTTCTCGGATATATTGTGAAGTCTGAAATTTCTCACCATGCGTGGCAAACTCTAGAGAGGATGTTTCAAGCCCATTCTCGAGCCCGAGCCATGCATCTCAAACAACAACTGAATAACCTTCCCAAAGGTTCGTTATTCATCCTTGAATATTTGAGAAAAAGCGTTGTCTTGCTGATGAACTCCCTGATTGCCTTCAACTCGTCTCTAATGATTATTTTGTTGCTTGCTTTCTTCATGGACTGGACTCCTCTTATGGTCCCTTCCGAGCTGCAACAAATATGACTCTTGTGTGTTTTCCCGTGCCATCTGAGGATCTCCTTGGCTATTTGTTGCAAGAGGAGCACTGCCTCCTTGAGGAAAATCAGGCTATCGCAAATTAGTCTGATGCCAACTATGCCAATCAACATCGGCAACAAGATCGTGGCCAGTCACGCCCACCAACCGATCACTCGACGCCCCGCAATAATCTCTCACGCCAACAATAGTGACCTGAGCCTCATCAACCTTCTCGTCCCGTTGACAACAGTGGTCGCTCGCAATGCCAACTATGTGATCGGCCAAGACACTTTGCTCGGGATTGCTTGAATTGATTTAATCTCCAAGAGGTCCCATCTCGGTATCCAATTGAGCATTTTCAAAAACCATCATCGAGCTTTTCATCGCAGCATTCAACATCGAACAATTCCTACACGACACCTCCTTCTTCAATAATAGATCCGGCATGGTATCTAGATATCGGGTGCACTGACCATATTACCGTGGACCTTGGCAACGTATCGCTTGAATCAGATTATGCAGGTAGCGACTAATTAGCTCTTGGAAACGGTACGACTCTGCCTATATCTCATATTGCCCATTCTTCCTTTCAAACACAAACTGGCCCCATGAAATTGCATAATATCTTTGTTGTCCGAGAAATGACAAAAAATTTAATCAGTGTTCTTAAGTTTACTCATGACAAAAATAACATTCCTGAATTCCTTCCTAACCATTGTGTGTTAAAGAATTTCCAGGGGCAGGTTCTACTCAAAGGAATCGTTGACAACAGTCTCTACTGCTTGCCAAAGTCCACATTGCCGCCCACTTCTCTTATTGGTGAACATGCCTATCTCCAAAATTGGCACCACTGATTTGGGCATCCTAGCTCTCCTGTTTTGCTTCATTTAGTTTCCAATATTAATTTATCGACATTATCTAGTTCTTCTCAATTTCTTTGCCAGTCTTGTCCTTTAGAAAAAAGTTGCCGTTTACCTATTACTTCTTGTTGAAAGGGATTTACTTGACCAACAAATAAATTTGTATTCAAGACCCGCTTAGTATAGCAGAGTCAGGATCGTCCACGGGAAACGAGGTTGTGTTTAAGTACCGAACAGATCGGTACCGACCCAGTCAAGGTCGGTAACGATGCACAATTGAACACGATCAAAGCAAACAAACAAAGAAAAACTGCAAGCTCGGTACCGATGTTAAGGGACTCGGTAACGAGGTATAACTGGTTTAAGATTCGACTAACAAGTAAGAGAAAAATCTAGGATAAGGGTCCACCACAACATAATCATGCAAACTAGATAATACGAATCATAAAAATCATGCCTTTAACATAAAGTTATCAACTTTTGTTAAATAAACAAGCAAATCAATCAATTTTTATAAATCAATTCACTTCATCTACTTATTTTGATCCAAAATTTTCAACTTTCGTTATCAAACTTTATCACAATTCAAGTTTATAACTTTCTCTTTCGATTGAGTCACAAACACGAATTACTTCAACTTTCATCAAAGCATAAGCACAAACAAGTAGAAAATAGATAAGAGGTTCAAGCCATTCAATCATATCATCATTCACGCAAGATCATGTTGGGTTTGTAACCCCAATCCTAGAATAAGAGATTACTCACTCATAATTGAAAAGAAAGTAACAAAGAGATTAAAGGAAAACATAACTTGTATTAAAACTGAATCTTTACTTGAATTCAAAACAAAACTTTGTCTCAGAACACACCTTAGAACACAAGAAAAACTCCAACAATCTTCTTTCTTGAGCTCTAAGTAACTAAATCCTCCAAACCGTACGTCCAACTTCAGCTCACGTAAGAGACAGAGTAAGTAAGCCCCCTTTTCTATCTAAAAACAAGAGTATTTATACTAAATGAACTATCTAAAAGTTTCCTTAAAGATAAAACATCTAAAGATAAAAAGATCTCGGAATAAAAATCATTAAAAGCACTAAGTCGGCTACGTCTACCGACACAGGGACCTCGGTAACGACCCCCGTCAGGGTCGGTAGACACTTCAAAATTTGCTGAACTTTCTCTTCCTGAATGCCTCGATACCGACCCTTCCTTTTTTGGATTTCTTCAGGGTTTCTCCAAGTATCTTCACCTCTTCCTTCCTAGCCATGCTCCTCTTACTCCCCTCCTCCTTGATGTCTCCAGAATGCTTCCAAACCTGCCTCAAAACCTACACAAAAACACAAAACTAGCGTAGTTTTCATACTTTTCATAAAATATGCAAATTAGACCAAAAGACATAAAACTAACACAAAAACACAACTAAACAAGACTAAACAACCTAGAAAAACACTCTAAAACTAAGCTAAAAACACGGACATCAAAATACCCCATACTTATGCTTGCTTGTCCTCAAGCAATCACTAAACATAAATCAAAACCAATAACACATTCGTCAAGTAATAGCCCTTATTAAAAAGCAATTTTAGCACAAGTGAAAATTAGACAAGTGACTCTTAACGTCATCACACATATATGTGCAACTAATAAACATAAGAAATCACAACCCAACCTCACAAGGGATATAGTGTTTCACTCAACTCTCATGTGTTTAGGCTTATAAGTACAACTCTCAACTCAATCAAACATGCAAAAACTCATAGAAATTGTAAATTATATCAACAATCTCTCTACCAAAGATGTCAAAACAAGTAAAACCATCAAGAGAACTTAGGCTCAATGAAAAACTTCATAGAAGCTTCCATTCGGCCGGGTTGTAATGGGGCTTGGAAATAACAATAAGACATGGAAATATTTTGGCTATGTGGTGCTAAAAATTCGGGAATCAAGACTCCTAAACTTTCCAACACAACTTAACCAAAAACATCAAAAGAATATACCAAACTCCCTCAACTTTATGCACACTCTCCCCGTCTTACTTTCATTAACCCTAAATCCAACCTAGAAAGTCTCATAAAACACTTAAAAGAAACTCTTGGCTTTTTCCTTTCACTGCACTACACTTTTATTCCTTTTTCCTCTTCTGAATTTTTCTCTTTCTGATCTTGTTTTTTCTCAGCTGGGAAAGATCCGTACCGACCCCACATAGGGTCGGTAATGTGTCTGTTGTAACTTCACTTTCTTTTTTTTTTTTCTAACTCGTGCATTTTTACCTAGAATTCTTTACAACTTCTTTGAACAATAATGAGACTTCCATTCTACCCAACCCATCCCTTCTTTTGAACCAACACATATCATACTCACAAAACAAATCTTCACAACCAACTAAATCCTAATCCCCGGATAGGGTCAAGCTTATATCGGCTAGGAAACATTTTGTGGAGCTACAAATAAAAAGGCTTAAGGCATAAGAATTGGCTTCAAAAACAAAGGATAATGCAAGGGTGGATATGGATTAATAAGGCTTATGAAAAATAAGTTCTCCATCATATGATCTTTTAAGTAATGAACTAAAATCTTATATAGGCTTTGAGAAATAGATAACCACGACAATATCAAGAGATAATATGCACATAAGAGAGTAAATCACACAAAAAAATCAAGGCTAAATATGCTCACAAGGTAGTTTGTTGGATTGCAATAAACTCATGCTAAAAGTCATATGTGCTCAATTTCTTCATATGCTAAACTTCACAAAAAGAACATTTTTCATCAAAAGACTTGGGCTAAACAATCAAAACATGTCAAAGGATTTACATGATCATGCAAGTAAAAACAATCATAGAACTACTAAGACATGGGTACTATCCGTCCTAAAATCTTTTTATGATTTTTTTAAAAAAAATTCAATTTTTTTTCATTTTTTTATTGAAAAAGAAAGAAAGCAACAAAAGACATAAAACAAGACAGAAAACAAGACAACAAACACAAGAGTTTTCTTTTCCCTCCTTACCCCATACTTAAACAATACAGTGTCCCCACAGTGAACAAAATAAAGCAAAAAGAAAGAGATAGGGAAAAGAAAACGAACTCACAGATTGTTTTTTGAAGCGTTGGAAACATTCTTTAAAGTTTAAACATCTTGGAAAGAAAGAGAGAATCAGTCAAATGGTGGAAAGTGCTTCTCCAAGTCATGCATAAACATAGCAATAGATGCCAACGCTCGTTGGTTGTATCCCATCGGTCCTCAGTCGTCCTCCAACGCTGTTCGACCACCTTGTAGCGATGCTCATCAACCGCCCTCTGAGCCGCATAAGAATCTTGGAACTGGGTCATCCTATCATACATCTGATATTGACCCATATGAAACCTATCCATTTGTTGAACCATATTATCAACCCATGGAGGAGGTGTGGAGCTGGAGCTTGAGCTGGCCTCACTAGGGTGGTGGACCCGGTAGCCTAGAAATTGCTCAAAAGATGCCCCGTACCCAGTCTCGTACCCCTCGGTACCGTGTTGTTTGTGGTGAAAATGGGGGTCGGTACCGACCTTGTAAGGGTCGGTAACGGGGTCATAAACTACAATACCGCGCACGTCTAGCACGTTAACGTGCCCATCTACGTGTGCTACACCCTCGGTACCGAAGCCATAAGGCTCGATCACGACCTCCTCAGCATCATGCATCTCCTCATCCCTCTCAAACCGTGATGCCCTTGTTCTCAATGAAGTGTCCTGCTCAGGTCTCTTAGCAAGGGGAAGGGTGTAGAAGTCCATGCCTCATACCAATTAGGAAGGTACAAGAGCTCCAACTTGTCCTCTGTGACCAACATGTTGTTGATTTGTGAAAGTCATCAATCTATTTGGTGTGAGTCATGAATGGATAAGTGTGGGAAGTACTAAGGGTATTGCTTAGGCTTGGGACGTGCGGGTGGCACGGCTTAGTGATCGGCCCAATAGTATTTCTAAGGGTTTGAAGGAGTTAAAGGAATCATGGGTGGATCGACATTGGCATCGATGCAAGGGCGCTAGAGGCACGCCTTGATCGGTTGAACCGTTTTGAGGTTCTCGGCCTAGGGTTGGCCATGGCAAGAGGGCGTGTTGAACCTCGAATTCACCGAGCACCCTACGTCGGCATGGCGTGCAGCGAGCGCGCGCCTATGGGGCTGTTTTGCATTGACTTGCATGCTTAGCCAATTTTACATGATGGATTGGTTATGTTATGATTCCTATAGTGAGAAATAAAGCTCAAGGACTATGTGGAAAAATTTGAGAGCTAACCAAAGCTTGGAACACCGATTTTAAGCTAGCTCAAGTTATGAGCTGGATTTGGGTTTTAGCTATATTTGAGCTAAGGCGTTGACCTTTTGGCTTCGCGTAAGCATCACTAAGCTTCGTGGGAACGTTGTCCACAATTTTCTCTTCGGGAGTGATGGCTTGGCAAGCTAGCTCACCCATGGAGTTGGGCCGCGTGCACATTGGGCCAATTTTGGGCCATGTCTTGAGTTTTGGATAAGGATGGATTTGAATTTTGAAAAGATGTTAAGGGAAGTTACAAAAGTTGTTACAACAAACTCCCTACTTTTCCTCCTTGTTTTCCTCCTTATTTTTCTCAACTAATTAACTAACTTTTCTCTTTCCATAACCACCACTCCTCTTGGCCTATAAAAGGGAGTGGGCGCCTCTTTTGTTCGGGTTGTTCGCAAGAGAGAATTCGTGTGTTCAATAGAAAACATGAAATTGTATTTTGAGAGTTTTCCACTTCAAATTACAAACACTTATCAAAGAACGAGGTGTGTATATATGCAATGATGATACATGCTTGCCACATGTTCATTGTATAGGAACGTTTTATCTCACAACGTTATTGTGGTTGAACCCTTGACATTAATAGGGGCAATAAACGTTGAAGGAAAGCGAGATCTCATCCCGTGACTCGTTGCCTTTATCAAGTCATGTTTGTTTATGCTTAAAAGTTTTTACTTGTGTTCTAACATAAAACTAACTATTCGGCGGTGATTACCCTTGTGGTCTACACCCAACGAGATTACCTTCGGGTCTACTCACTAGATTACCCTTCGGGGTCTACTCAAACCGTCTTGATTACCCTTCGGGGTCTACAAGAGCCGAATCTAACCTTCAACAAACAACATACACTAAAACTAACAATCTTCAACGTTTATTTATTATTCTAGTTTTGTTGTTTTTGACTTGCAAGGTGATTGATAATGGCTAAAACGAGTGAGTCATCGATCAAGGAGATGGCCTCTAAGTTTGTGAAACTGGAAAAGTTTGAGGGGCAGGATTTCCGCCGATGGCAAAAGAAGATGCATTTCTTGCTTACTTCTTTGAAAGTGGTGTACGTGCTTACAACGCCGTGCCCAGAGATACCACCCCCCATACCGGCCACGATCGAGAATGAGACCGAGGAACAAGCCCAAGAGAGGCAAACCATAACGCTCGAACATAGGCGTTAATGGAAATGGGAGAATGACGACTATATATGTCGTGGTCATATCCTAAATGGAATGGCCGACTCCCTCTTCGATGTGTATCAAAACTACGAGTCCGCTCGTGGTTATTGGGAAGAACTCGAAGGGAAATATTTGGCTGAAGACGCTTCGTCCAAGAAGTTCCTAGTATCTAACTTCAACAACTTTAAGATGGTGGAGTCTAGACCGGTGATGGATCAATACCATGAATTGGTTCGCATATTTGGACAACTTACCCAACATGGTATTACTATGGACGAGAATTTCGCCGTCTCATCCATAGTGGATAAGTTGCCTCCTTCATGGAAAGAGGCAAAACATCTTCTCAAACATTCCAAGGAGGACATGAACCTTGTCCAACTTGGCTCCCATCTTCGGATTGAGGAGGAGTTCAAAGTGAACGATAAAGGGAAGAAGAATGAGGAAAAGTCCGCCCATTCGGTTAATACCATAGAGGAGGCTAAACGCAAGGGCAAGGGCGCCAAGAGCGCCAAGTGGTCCAAGGGTGGGAAAGGCGACAAGCATGGTTCCAAAGAAAAGGCTAAAGGGACATGCTGGAATTGTGGCAAGGTTGGTCACATGAAACGGGATTGTCAAGCCAAACCCGTTCACAAGGACAAGGGCGCGCCAACGCCTAAGTCGGGCTCGGGCGCAAGCCACGAGCAAAGTAATCCAATGATCTTTGGTTTATCTAAAAAGGATTCATTGTTTAGTGTATCTAAAATTGATGAATGTCTTGTCTTGAAGGATGAGAATCAAAATTGGTGGCTTGACTCGGGAGCCACCACCCACGTGTGCATGGATAAAAGATGGTTCAAGCACATGAAGGATGTAGTGGACGGTTTGGTTCTTTACATGGGAAACGAGTCAACGACTCCAGTCTTAGGGAAGGGAGACGTGCTTCTTCACTTTACAAGTGGGAAGGAACTTATTTTACATAATGTATTGTATGCACCCAACATTAGAAAGAATGTTGTAAGTGGTGGTGCATTAAATAAGTTAGGATATCGATTGATCTTCGAGGCCAATCGTCTTGTTATAAGTAGGGCTGGAATATTTGTAGGCTTCGGCCACTATAAGAACAATATGTTCCTACTTAATGTAACCAATAATAATAAAGTTATGTATGATTACATGGTGGTGTCATATGATTACATGGTGGTGTCAAATGATTCGGTTTATGATGTATGGCACGCGAGGTTAGGGCATGTCCACATGAAACGCATGGTGGATATGGCAAAGGATCAAGTTATTCCTAACTTTGAACCTACAAAAGAAAAGTGAAAAACTTGCTTGCTAACCAAAATAACAAGGCTTCCTTTCAAGAGAATTGAGAGAGAGGAAGGAGTCCTAGGGCTAGTCCATTCGGACTTGGGGGATTTGCATGCAACGCCATCGTTGGGTCAAAAGCGTTATAACGTTTATTGATGACTACTCAAGGTTTTGCTATATCTATCTAGTTCATTCTAAGAGTGAGGCACTAGACAGATTCAAGGCATATAAAACCGAAGTAGAATTGCAAAACGGTCATAAGATCAAAAGACTACGAACCGATCGTGGTGGTGAATATATGGAAAAGGATTACTATGAGTCTTGTGGTAAGACAACGGCTCCATATACCCCTCAAAAAAATGGGGTGGTGGAACGAAAGAACCGTGTGCTTAAGGACATGGTAAATGCCATGTTGTCCTACTCCGGGTTAAAGAACTCATTTTGGGGTGAAGCAACGCTTACGACCAACTATATCTTGAATAGAGTGCCTAGCAATAGAAATCGCCAATCACCTTACGAGTTGTGGTTCAAGAGGAAACATAATCTTCATTATCTTCGTATATGGGGATGTCGTGCGATTGTTAGACTAACGGACCCTAAACGTAAGACATTGGGAGATAGAGGTGTTGAGTGCATCTTTATTGGATATGCTCATAACTCTAAGGCCTATAGGTTCTTTGTGATAGAGCCTAATCATGCCATTTTGGTTAATACCGTGATAGAATCGCGTGATGCAATATTTGATGAGACTAGATTCACGTCTAGTCCAAGGCCTAGAGAAAAGGACCAAGAAGAAATCGACCCATCATCGGATCCAATGGATACCGAGGAGGAGCCAACTTGGCGCTTGGACCGAGAATTACTCGATCCATGTCTCATGCCGCTGCGCCACAAGGCGCGACACAAGGCACTTCCATAGGGGCGTCGCAAGGCGCACTTTTAACGCCGAGTGATGACGATGCCGGAGTGGCGCCGATGCTTGAGGGATCGAACCCGTATGAAGGATCGAGATCGCCAAAGCGCAAGGCTACGATGATCGAGGATGAGGACGCCGGTGCGCCTAGAGATGCCGAGGACGCAACGGTAGCGTTGCTTGGCACATGCAATGCTGAAGCGTCGATGCCGAGGTCTCAAAGGCCTAAGCGGCGGCGAGTGCACGATGCACTTGGGATGGGACAAACGTCTCGTGAGCCCATCTTTGAGATGTTCTTGGTTGAAGGATCTAGAGAGATTGAGGGTCAAAGAATTTCATATTTCCATATGGATGAGGATCCTAAGACCTTCAATGAGGCCATGAGTTCTCAAGATGTTTTATTTTGGAAAGAAGCAATCCAAGATGAAATGGACTCCATTGTTGGCAATAACACATGGGAGTTGTCAGGCCTTCCACCCGGATGCAAGCCATTAGGGTGTAAATGGATCTTCAAGAGGAAGATGAAGGCCGATGGGTCCATTGACAAGTTTAAGGATCGATTGGTTATCCAAGACTTTAGACAAAAAGAAGGTGTCGATTATTTTGATACCTATGACCCCGTGGCAAGAATCACCACGATAAGACTCTTGATTGCATTAGTAAGCATTCATGGTCTTGTCATCCATCAAATGGACGTGAAGACGGCATTCCTCAATGGAGATTTGGATGAAGAGGTTTACATGAAGCAACCTGAACGATTCGTAGTGGAAGGACAAGAACATAAGGTATGTCGTTTGATCAAATCTCTTTATGGACTTAAGCAAGCGCCTAAACAATGGCATCAAAAGTTTGATGAAATAATATTGGCATATGGTTTCAAGATAAATCAAGCAGATAAGTGTGTATATAGCAAGTTTGATAATTCCGGTCAAGGAGTTATAATTTGTTTATATGTTGATGACATGCTTATATTTGGTACTAACCAAATGATAGTTGACAAGATGAAAGAATTCTTGTCTACTAAATTCTCCATGAAGGATCTTGGAGAGGACGATGTGATCTTAGGAATTAAGATAAAGAGGGATGGAAAGGGCTTGACCCTAACACAATCCCATTACATCGAGAAAGTGGTGACACGATTTAATTGTGATAAATCCACACCGGTTAGCACGCCTATGGATCCTAGTGAGAAACTCCTTCCTAACCTAGGAGAACCAAAGTCTCAACTTGAGTATTCGCAAGTGATAGGGTGCTTGATGTATGCAATGACGAGTACGCGCCCCGACATAGCGTATGCCGTGGGGAAATTGAGTCGCTATACTAGTCGACCAAGTGCAAGTCATTGGAACGCTCTAAAGAGAGTGCTTCGTTATTTGAAAGGAACAATGACTTATGGTATTGTATACATGGTTACTCCTTCTACTTTAGAAGGTTATATCGATGCAAGTTGGATCACTAATATGGAAGATCACTCGTCGACAAGTGGTTGGGTATTCCTATTGGGTGGTGGCGCAATAGCTTGGGCATCCAAGAAGCAATATTGCACAACAACTTCGACAATGGAGTCGGAGTTTGTTGCTCTTGCCGTGGCCGACAAGGAGGCGGAATGGCTTAGGAATCTCGTGAGTGAGATCCCCTTGTGGCCAAAACCGATATCCCCTATTGCTATCTTTTGTGATAGTCAAAGCACTTTGGCAAAGGCCTATAGCCATGCGTATAATGGGAAGTCAAGACATCTAGGTGTGAGGCATAGTTCCATTAGAGAATTGATCACACATGGAGTCATCTCGGTTGTCTTTGTTCGAACACACAATAACCTTGCCGATCACTTAACCAAGAGTTAGGCAAAAGATTTGGTGTCTAAGGCATCGCGAGGGATGGGGTTAAAATCCTAACAAACCCCATGATTTGGACGCCCAATTCCCCCTCATCGAAAGGTGTGGGCTGAATTCAATGTGGTAGGCCAAAGACGTGGAGTTGGAGAGCATACAAAATTCCCATCAAGGTATATTGCTCTAGCCTACATGGAAAAATAGTTTTGAAACAAGTTTTCATTAATGAGTTTTTGGAAATTGCAATGGTAGGGCAAGTTAGAAAACTCAACTAAGCATATGTGGAAGTGCAAGGCTTCTTCCAAGTTAGAGTTCAAGGATGACTCGACTAAAGCATATGTGATTAGATATGGGACGAAAGAGCCTTCATAAATGCGTCAAGTATAGCACGTATACGCTAAGAAACTCATGTGTAATTCTTACGACGTGTACTTAGACAAGTTGATGTGGTAGAACACCACGATTCTTTAGTGCATGATTGTAATTGTTACAAGTTATAAATTCAAGTCTACGGACATTTATTTCTATACATAGAGTTTGCTTCATAAAGTTCAAGTTTATGAAGTTGCACAAATGGGGGAGGAATGTTGGTGATTTGTGAAAGTCATCAATCCATTTGGTGTGAGTCATGAATGGATAAGTGTGGGAAGTACTAAGGGTATCGCTTAGGCTTGGGACGTGCGGGAGGCACGGCCTAGTGATCGGACCAATAGTATTTCTAAAGGTTTGAAAGAGTTAAAGGAATCGTGGGTGGATCGGCGTTGGCATCGATGCAAGGGCGCTAGAACCGCGACTTGATCGGTTGAACCATTTTGAGGTTCTCGGCCTAGGGCTGGCCATGGCATGAGGGCGTGTTGAACCTCGAATGTGCCAAGCACCGTGCGTCGGCATGGCGTGTAGTGAGCGCGCACCGAGTGCCAAGGCACCGGCGCTGGTGCGCCGCTGCATCGAAGCATGCACACGTCTTGTGCGGTAAACCGTGGGCGCGCCTATGGGGCTGTTTTGCATTGACTTGCATGCTTAGCCAATTTTACATGATGAATTGGTTATGTTATGATTCCTATAGTGAGAAATAAAGCTCAAGGACTATGTGGCAAAATTTGAGAGCTAACCAAAGCTTGGAACACCGATTTTAAGCTAGCTCAAGTTATGAGCTAGTTTTGGGTTTTAGCTCGATTTGAGCTAAAACGTTGACCTTTTGGCTTCGCGTAAGCATCACTAAGCTTTGTGGGAATGTTGTCCACAATTTTCGTTTTGGGAGTGATGGCTTGGCAAGCTAGCTCACCCATGGTGTTGGGCCGCACGCACATTGGGCCAATTTTGGGCCATGTCTTGAGTTTTGGATAAGGATGGATTTGAATTTTGAAAAGTTGTTAAGGGAAGTTACAAAAGTTGTTACAACAAACTCCCTACTTTTCCTCCTTGTTTTCCTCCTTATTTTTCTCAACTAATTAACTAACTTTTCTGTTTCTATAACCACTACTCCTCTTGGCCTATAAAAGGGAGTGGACCCCTATTTTGTTCGGGTTGTTCGCAAGAGAGAATTCGTGAGTTCAATAGAAAACACGAAATTGTATTTGAGTGTTTTCCACTTCAAATTACAAACACTTATCAAAGAACGAGGTGCGTATATATGCAATGATGATACATGCTTTCCACATGTTCATTGTATAGGAACGTTTTATATCACAACGTTATTGTGGTTGAACCCTTGGCATTAAAAGAGGCAATAAACGTTGAATGAAAGCGAGATCTCATCCCGTGACTCGTTACCTTTATCAAGTCATGTTTGTTTATGCTTAAAAGTTTTTACTTGTGTTCTAACATAAACTAACTATTCGACGGTGATTACCCTTGTGGTCTACACCCAACGAGATTATCTTCCGGTCTACTCACGAGATTACCCTTCGGGGTCTACTCAAACCGTCTTGATTACCCTTCAGGGTCTACAAGAGCCGAATCTAACCTTCAACTAACAACATACACTAAAACTAACACAACACCGGGCGATCATTGACCATAGTGGTTATTCCATCACTACATCTGTTGAAAATTCTAGAAGACACCCAATAAGTGGTGTCCATCTTCTATGGCTGACACGTAGTGTATCGGGAAAGATCAATCTCACACGCCAGAGCAAGAATGGTCACCATCCCTCCAAAGTAGATCTCCTCCAATTTTGCCCCGCTCTATTCTACATACATTACCCACTCATATCCCAAATACATGGGAGTGGGATCGGTGAAGAGCATAGTACGTAGACAACCCACCTCTGTCCTTATGGGCCGAGATAACTCAGTTTTGGCCCAAATGGTGGCGCCCAGAATCCGCAGGATGATGCGAAAATGTGGATTGGCTATTTAGGAGCCAGAGAGTGCACAAATCGGGCAATGAGTATGGCCCGTGATGTAGCCCCATGTCTCTGGAACTTTGAAATGGTCAGGAGCTTTGTAATCACGGGAGGGGTTAGGGAATCCTAGGATGGTGTTGAACTCACTCATAGTGAGACTATAATCCCCGTTCCCGAGTCTGAAAGTGATCTTCCCCACAGATCTCGGACTCTTGAACCTAGTTTGGAGAGTAGCCACAAATTCTGCAGTGAGAGCTGGGTAGTGAGGAAGGTCTTCAACATTTAGGAGGTGGGTTGCGCCAATGTTTGAGAAGGCATGCTTGAGGTCCGTGTAACAACTTCTTCCCATGGACCTTAGAGAACCATCTCGTTTTGTGAGGTCGGTTGAAGACTATCTTGAAGATCTCTGCCTCCTCATCAGTTGCCACCTCCACATTATCCATTGGTGGTGGGGATGGAGATGTTGATGGAGATGGCCTCCTCGTTCTCTTGCTTGTCCTTTTGTTTTCTTGGCTTGAACTTGCCATTGTAGACTTGGGAAAACAACAACAAAGCCAAGATAAGATCCACTCATAATAATAACACACCAAATGACCCCCTACTTGCATTGAAACCAAGTGATTTAATTTACTCAAGAATCATATTTGCATGCTATATAAGTGAGGAGAACAAAGTTATTATGCAAAATAAATCATATGTGGATCAATCAAGCATGAAAAACCAAGTTGCACCCTAACAAGACGATCAAAGTCATGCAAATTAACAAAGCTTAAGCACTCTGCATGGTCGTTACTGAACCCATGGGGGTCGGTAACGAGTCACCTGGAAATTTAATGCATTCTGGTAAAGAATAAGGGTCGTTACCGAACCTTATGGGGGTTTGTAACGAGCCAACAATAGCTTCCAGAATCTGTTTCGAGTGAAAAACTCGATTCTTCAAACCATCAAACACCCAACAAGTCATCATTCAATCAAGTGTCCAAACACTACCAAGCAATCCCAAGCACCCACAACCGCATACTTACTCAAAAACTCATACCAAACATGCCACATTTGCACAAAACAAGGTGTAGATCAAATCAAAAGCAAGAACAAGTAAACCCATACTCATAAATTGAAATAAATTCTATCCTAAACATGAAGAAACAATGTTCATCAAAACACAACACCAATATCAAAGTAAATTGGCCAGAATCAAGCATGAAAACCTCAACCTAGATCTAGATCTAGACATGCAAATTAATAAAAAAATTACCATGTATACTCAGGAAATTCAACGTAGAAGATTAAGGTTGAGAATCCATACCGTGGATCCGAGAATTTAGAATGAAAAATAGAGGGTTTGGGTTGGTAACGAGGGAGTATGGATCGGTAACAAACAAAGAAGTATGGCTCGGTACAAGGGTGTAAGGCTTGGTTTTCTAGTGTATGGTGTGTCTTGTAACGAGAGATCGAACGAGAACAATAAACAAGATCGACACAGAGATTTACGTGGTTCGGTAACAATGTGTTACCTACATCCACGAGCAGAGAAAGTGTATATTATTACGGAGGCTGATTACAAAGTACAAAATATTAGGTATTTCGAGAGTTTATATAGTGACTCAAGAAACCTAGTACAGATTATGGGCCGTAGGCCCAAATAGATCACGAGAGGCCCAAATATAATTAACATTGTATACCGTTTGGACAGGTGGGGCGCTGCCCCCCAGCCCCCCCCCCGCCAGGGGGCGGTCAGCGAGACCACCGCCGAGGGGCGCCGCACCTCAGACTCCCTGCTGGGGGGCTCCGCCCCCGGACCCTTGGTGTTGTCAAGGGCTCCGCCCCCGAACTCTTGGCGGGTTTCGGTCAACGGCTGATTCAAGGCATATCAACAAATCTCCACCTTGACTTGAATCCTCTCATAAACAGAATCAGATGCTCCATGACAAAAAAGCCGTTTTCACATCTAGTTGCTCAAGTTCTAGATTCTGATGTGCAACTATTGCTAGTAACACCCTGATGGAAGTATGCCTGACCACTGGCAAGAAAATATCATTGTAGTCTACTCCCTCTCTCTGATTGAACCCTCTTGCAACCACTCGTGCTTTATACTTGACACCCTCTGCAGCTGACATTCCTTCCTTCTTTTTGAAAACCCACTTGCAAGTAATTATCTTTCTATCAACATGCAATTTAACAAGCTCCCAAGTCTAATTTTTATGAAGGGACTCCATCTCTTCTCCCATTGCAGCAAGCCACTGTGATGACTCATTCCTAGATATTGCAGCATTGTAGGTGGGCGGCTCATTATCCTCCACCTCCTCAGCCACTTGTAATGCATATCCCACAAGATCATCAAACCTGTACTTAGCTGGAGGTTTGATTCCAACCGTTCTAGGTCGGTCTACAACAATGCTCCGATGTTCAATTTCCTCTGAACTTGTCTCTGGTGGTACATTCTCTAACTCATCTGTATCTTGCTCATCGGTAACTAGTGGTGGTAGTTTGTTATCAACCAACTTAAGTGCCTGATTCTCCTCTAGACTGAATTGCACCTCCACCTCCTCAACAATAGCCTCTTTTCCTGGTATATCACTAACCTTCTCTCTAGATTTCAGCATAGAACTCTGATCAAAGACTACACTTCTGCTCAGTATAATCTTGTTGTCAGACCAGATCATGTACCCTTTCACACCTGTACCATAGCCCATGAAAACTCCCTTCTTAGCTCTTGGCTCTAACTTACCCTCATCTACGTGATAATAAGCAGTGCAACAAAAAACTCTCAGATTTGAATAATCAGTAGGTTTTCCAGTCCACACCTCATAAGGTGTTTTGCAATCAATACTTGTGTGTGGGATCCGAATGATGAGATACCAAGCTGTTGAAACCGCTTCTGCCTAGAACCGTCTAGCAAGACCTGCATTTCAAAGCATACATCTTGCTTTTGCTAATAGTGTCTGATTCATTCTTTCTACTACACCATTATGTTGTGGTGTATGTTTGACTGTGTGATGGCGAGAAATACCATGATCTTTGCAGAAATCATCAAACTCAGATGAACAGAATTCCAAGCCATTATCAGTTCACAACCTCTTGACCTTCTTCCCAGTCTGATTTTCAACCAGCGTCTTCCACTCCTTGAATTTACTGAATGCCTCACTTTTATGCCTCATCATGAATACCCATGTTATCCTAGAGTAATCATCAATAAGAGACAGAAACTATCTGTGACCGCCCAAAGACTCAACACGAGAAGGACCCCAGCAGTCTAAATGGATGTAATCCAAACTCCCCTTTGTTCGATGAATTGCCTTAGGAAACTTGCTGCGATGTAGTTTCCCAAACACATAGTGCTCACAGAACTCAAGACTCTTGGCCTTATGGCCTCCGAGAAGATCTTCTTTTGAGAGAATTTGCATTCCCCGTTCACTCATATGAGCAAGCCTCATATGCCATAGCCTAGTCAGATCAGATCCCTAAACTTCAACTGATACAACAACTGCAGAACCTATTACTGTTGAACCCTGTAAAACATACAAAGTTCCCTGCTTGACTCCCTTCAGAATCACATCAAAACTCTTACAAACATGTAGACCTCCACCTTTACATTTGAAATTGAAACCCTTACTGTCTAACAGAATCAAAGATATCAGATTCTTCGTCATAAGTGGCACATGTCTGACTTCCTTCAATGTGCAAAACTTCCCATCATGTGTCCTAAACCTGATTGAGCCGATCCCAACAACCTTGTAAAGAACTCTCTTTTGGGACATATATGATAGGACGCCCCTGAGTCAAGAATCCGTTTGCCATGGAGACACTACCCCCATCTGCAAAGCTATACGTTGTAAACAACTCTCTTTTGGGGCATATATGATAGGACGCCCCTAAGTCAAGAAACCACTCATCAGCCTGATGTGCGTAATCATCTGCTAGCAAAACAATATCTTCCTCAAAAGTATTTCCACATTATGCTACTGCAGCAGATCCAGAATTCTTCCCTTGTTGTTTTTTCTTCTTAGGACAGTCACTCTTCTAGTGACCTTTCTCCTTACAATAGGCGCAGACGTCGTTTGGTAATTTAGGGCCTGATTTCTGCTCTCTCTGATTAGTCTTTTTCTTACCCTTCTTACCACCCTTGCTTTCTTTTGCCATCAACCCAGAAGCTTGATTTTCTATACCTATTCCAGCAGCCTTATGGCGCATCTCTCTGGTGTGAAGAGCAGATCTAACCTCTTCCAGCGTTACAGTCTCTTTTCCACCCATAAAAGACTGCACAAAGTTATCATACGACGGAGGCAGAGACACCATCAATAACAAGGCAACATCCTCATCATCCACCTCTTTATCAATATTACGCAATTCCAACAGAATAGTATTCAATTGATCTAGATGGTCTCTAAGAGGAGTACCTACAGACATGCACAGGCTGAAAAGGCTCTGCTTTAGCATCAACTTATTGGTCAGCGACTTCGTCATGTATAGGCTTTCCAACTTCAACCACAAACCTGCAGCCTTTTCTTGATCTGAAACTGTTGTGATGACATCATCAACGAGACACAACATAATCGTTGAGTGAGCCTTCTCCTTCAAAGTAGCATATTCAGCGGTAGTTGTATCTGCTCCCTTCTTATCAGATGCTAACGGCAACCAGAGACCTTGTTGTTTCAACAAAGCCCGCATCTTTATCTGCCACAGGCTGAAACTTTTTCTTCTAGTAAACTTGTCGATCTTCATCATGGATCCAAACATCGTTCTCGGTGGAATTTGAAACCTCGCTCTGATACCAATTTGTTGTAACGAGAGATCGAACGAGAACAATAAACAAGATCGACACAAAGATTTACATGGTTCAGTAACAGTGTGTTACCTACGTCCACGAGCAGAGAAAGTGTATATTATTATGGAGGTTGATTACAGAGTACAAAATATTAGGTATTTCGAGAGTTTATATAATGACTGCCCCTCGGTTTCCCTGCCACAGCGAGACCACCGCCGAGGGGCGCTGCCCCTCGGATTCCCTGCCGGGGGCTCCGCCCCCGGACGTCAACGACTGATTCAAGGCATATCAATAGTGTGCTTGAGAGTGGCTCGATCGTGCAGTAGTGGATCACCGGTGTGACAGCAAGGGTTCACCGGTGTGACAGGAGGTGCGAGCAATGGTCACCGATTTGGAGTGAGAATGAGGGTTTGGGAGTGGTGGCCGAGAGAAGGAACAAGGAGAAGGATGTGGTGGATGAAGGTTTTGGAATAAAAGAAAGAGAAGTATTAAGAAAACATACCTGGGGTCGAAATCCGGGTTTATTTCGGTTACGCTACAAGGGTCGGTACTGACCCTGGGAGGTCGGTAACGAGCCATCTGCAGTTTTTCACCGAGTCTGCTTTTTGCTCTATTTTCTGTCCTTTTTCCTGTAATACTTAGCAAGGCATTCTATTCCAAAAACTCTAAAACCTAATCTAAAAACAAACCAAAAGAAAGCTAGCAAAAAGATCTAAGAAAGGAACAAATAATCCGGGTTGCCTCCCGTAAGTGCTATTTTTAATGTCGTTAGCCCGACAAACTTACCTTGGGTAATCGGACAATGTGAGAGCCCATGTGGCTCGGAGTTCCTTATCCGGGTTGGCTTGCTTAAGGTATTTCTTCAGCCGGTGTCCATTAACTTTGAAGATGGCTCTATTGTTATCCACTAGCTCCACCGCTCCATGGGGATAAATGTGGAGGACCACGAATGGCCCACTCCATCTTGATCTCAACTTCCATGGAAATAAGCGAAGTCTAGAGTTAAAGAGGAGTACCTTGTCACCAACTTCATAAGTTTTTGGCACCATTTTCTTGTCATGCCACTTCTTGGTGCGCTCCTTGTAGATCTCGGCGTTCTCATATGCTCTTAGCCTCAACTCCTCTAGTTCTTGCAAGTCCATGAATCATTTTGCTCCAGCCTTGTCGAGATCTATGTTAAGCTCCTTGAGAGCCCATAATGCCTTGTGCTCTAACTCGACCGGCAAATGGCACGCCTTGCCATAAACTAGGTTGTAAGGAGTGGTGCGTAAAGGTGTCTTGTATGCCGTTCTGTATGCCCATAAAGCGTCATCAAACTTGGATGACCAATCCTTCCTAGAGAGGAAGACCGTCTTCTCCAAAATGCTCTTAATTTGTTTGTTTGAAACCTCTACTTGGCCACAGGTTTGGGGATGGTAGGGCGTTCCCACCCTATGTGATACCCCATAATTGGCCAAAAGAGCTTAAAAGCTCCTCTCTATGAAGTGTGATCCACCATTACTAATGAGAACTTGTGGGTCTCCGAACCTGGGAAAAATGTTAGTCTTTATAAATTTAGCCACAATTTTAGCATCATTAGTCCTAGTAGCAAGGCTTCCACCCACTTAGAGACATAATCGACCGCCGCTAGGATGTACTTATAGGGACCCGATGAAGGAAAGGGTCCCATAAAGTCAATAGCCCAAACATCGAAGAGCTCGACCTCTAGGATCCCGGTAAGCAGGTTCTCATGTCTCCAAGTGATGTTCTCGGAGCGTTGGCATTCATCGCATGATGTCACATAATCCTGTACGTCCCTGAAAATAGTTGGCCAATAAAGACCACTTTGAAGAATCTTCGCCTTGTTTTGAATCCTTTTGCATGGCCACCTGTTGGGAGAGTGTGACATTGACAAATCACACTCTCTACCTCTTCCTCTGGTATACAACGTCTAAAGAGGTGGTCACTTCCTTGCTTGAACAAGTAATGATCATCCCAATAGTATTGTTTAACGTCATGAAGGAATTTCTTCTTCTTCTGTGGGGTCAATCCCTCGGGAATTATGCCTCCTACAATGTAGTTAGAAAAATCCGCAAATCAAGGGGTCTTTGACCCTCTAGTAGCATGAATGGAATGAAGGGAAGTAGAAGAAAGAGATAAGGAAAGATCCAAATTGGAAGTAATTGAACCAGGTTGAGAAAACTTACCTGAATGGGTTGTTTCCGAACCAGGATGGGTCGTTATCGGCCCTGCAGTGTTGCCTCGGACGGTCTTTTCTGCTTTGGTACCAGTGTTTCCAGCATGCCCCAGCCTTTGTGAAGGGTCCGTACCGACCCATGCAGGGTCAGTAGGCCCCTCGATAATGTAGTTTTCGACCTCGTTCAACATGAGGTGTTCGTTCGGTCTGGAGTCATTGATTGGGACAACATTGTTGGACTCCGTGATGTGTTCTACTGGCAACCTGGATAAGACTACTAAGTTTTCTGCTCCCTTCATGTCTCTGATTTCATGATCGAATTCCTGTAACAAGAGCATCCAACGAAGTAGACTAGGTTTGGCATCCTTCTTAGCCATTAAGTATCTAACGGCCTCATGGTCAGTATAAACAATCACTTTAGATCCAACAAGATAGGAACGGAATTTTTCAAATGCATATACCACAACAAGGAATTCCTTCTCTGTCGTGGTATGCTTACTTTGCGCCTCATCAAGCGTCTTACTTGTATAGTAGATGGTGTGGAGCTTCTTATCCTTCCGCTGTCGTAATACTGCGCCAACAGCGTAGTCGCTGGCATCACACATGATCTCGAAGGGAAGTGTCCAATCTGGAGATTGCATAATAGGAGCGGAGACAAGGGCTATAGAAGTTAACATTCCTAAAAAACTTCAAGACGAAAAGATGGGGGAGGTAGTTTTCAGAAGATGTGAAAAGCTTCAAGACATTCTGTAGACAACTCAAACACTACATCTTTCATTAGTAGGTTAGTCAATGGTTTAGCTATCTTAGAAAAATCTTGAATAAAACGTCTATAGAAGTCAGCATTCCTAAAAAACTCCTAATGTCTTTTACAGAAGATGGGGGAGGTAGTTTTTCAATAAGTTAAATCTTGGCTTTATCTACCTCTATCCCTCTCTTAGAGACGAGATGTCCTAGCAGTATCCCTTCTTGGACCATAAAATGGCATTTTTCTCATTTTAGAACAAGATTGGTTTCTTCACATCTTTTAAGAACCCTAGTTAGATTAACTAGACATGAATCAAATCAAGAACCATAAACAGAGAAATCATCCATAAAAACCTATACTATATCCTCTATCATGTCAGAGAAGATAGCCATCATGCATCTTTGAAAAGTTGCAAGGGCATTGCAAAGCCCAAATGGCATTCTTCTATATGCAAAAGTCCCATAGGGACAAGTAAAGGTAGTTTTCTCTTGATCATCAAGATGAATGGGAATTTGCCAAAAACCGCTATAACCATCTAAATAACAAAAGTAATCATGTTGGGCTAAGCGTTCTAGAACCTGATAAATGAAAGGAAGCGCAAAATGATCTTTTCGTGTGGCACTGTTCAACTTCCTATAATCAATACACATCCTCCAACTAGTTGTGGTCCTAGTGGGGATCATCTCACCCTTCTCATTTTCAATAACTGTTACCCCCCCCCCCCCTTTTTAGGGACCACATGGACCGGATTAACCCATTGGTTGTCCGATATAGGAAAAATAATCCCCGCATCAAGTAGTTTTAAAATTTCCTTTTTGACTACATCTTTCATGTTAGGATTCAGTCTACGTTGATGCTCTATGGTGGGTTTGTGATTATCCTCCATGTAAATTCTATGCATGCATAAGGAAGGGGATATGCCAGTTATATCATCAAGTGAATAGCCACGGGCTTTCCTATGGGTCCTAAGTACAGAAATTAGTTTATCTACTTCTTCATCATTTAACTAAGCATTAATGATAAAATAGGGAAGGTAGAGTTAGGACCAAGAAATTCATACCTGAGGGAGTTTGGAAGTGGCTTGAGCGTTGGAGTAGGCTTAGCTGGGATGAAAATAGGCTCTTCAGGATCCGTCTTCAAAACTTCCTCAAGGTAATCAAACGCCAGAAGCTCTTCATTGTCTACCAAAAGGGTCGTTACTGAGCTATCAGGGGTCAGTAATGACTCTGCATCACTTGTCTGCTTTTCAATTCTTGCCAGAAGCTTTGGTAACGACCTATAGAGGGTCGGTAACGAGGCTGCAGGATCGTACTCTGCCCATCTTCTGTCTGGGAATGCCTCAAAAACCAGTAGCCTCTCGATCGGTTCCTCACATTCAATGTAGTCAGTGTGGGTGTAGAGCATCTTGACCTCGACTTTATTGGTTTCTTTCATGGTGGGGTTAAAGCGGAACTCCACCACCTCATCCACAATCTCAAAAGTTAGGAGTCTCTTCCTAACATCGATTATGGCTCCAATTGTGGCTAATAATGGCCTACCGAGAATAATAGGCACCACCGGGTCTTCAGGCATCTCCATCACTATGAAATCATTCGGGACAAAGAACTTGCCTACTTGGATTGGGAAATTGTCTATAACCCATGTAGACTTGACACAGGATCCATCCGCCATGTATAACCTCATATTCACAGGCTCCAGTGGTCCCATATTGGCTTTGGACCAAATTGAAAGTGGTAATAGACTTGCACTGGCTCCTAATTCACACAAAACTTTAAACCGGTAAGCTCCAATACCAATGGTAATAGCAAACTTACCTGGGTCGCCTAGTTTTTCTGGAAGCTCCAAGGATCTGACTTCGTCAGTCAGCTCGGATATAGACCTCTTCCTGCTCAATATTTCTTTTAAAAATTTTGTGTAAGCCGACATTTTGCTTAGGGCCTCAGCGAGTGGAATGGAAATATTTAAACCCTGAAAAATCTTTACAAAACGCCTAAACTTCCCTTCTATAGAGTCCTTGGAATTTTTAAAGGGGAAGGGAAGAGTCCTCGCCGGTCTCGGAACCAACACGGGTTCGAGAGGTGGCGTTACCGAATCGACAAGGGGGTCGATCGGTGCTAGGGAAGAGTCAGTACCAACCCTGGGGGCTCGGTAACGACCTTGTTACTGAGAGAGGGGGTGGGTTGAGAAGACTTACCTGGGTTGGGAGGGTCGTTATCGACCCTGGGTTGATTGGTACCACGATCTTAGGATCGGTATCGACCCTTGTGGGGTCGTTATCGATCTGAACTGAGGCATCATCTTCGTTACCGTGTTTTTTGTCTTTGGACCCAACACGTTCCGGTAATGTCTTGCTGCTCCTCAGGTGTATGGCTACTATTTGTCCTCTAGGGTTTTCCTCGGGGCGGCTCGGGAGTTGACCCTGAGGTCTTAGGATCTGTGCAACTAGGTTGCCAAGTTGGGAGTTCACGCTCTTTTTTCATGTCTCTAATTCTCCCAATTGAGCCTGTACACCTTTCATTTGATTGTTTAGGTTGGCACGCACTCCGTTAATTCCGTCATGAATACCATGTACCCAAGTTAGAGGTTCTTGATAGCCCGGCGGCCTATAAGGTGCGGGCCTTCTCTCTTGTGGTGGAGGTGCATGGCCTTGACCTTGGTTGGAACTTCCCCAAATGGGATAGTTGTTGGGCCTGTCATAGTTGTTAGGAGGGTTTCTGTATTAAACTCTCATATAATTAGCATCAGCATAGGTCTCAGCGGCTCTTACCTGCTCAATGTTAGTGCAAGTAGATGTACTATGGGCATGAGAGCCACACTCTAAACAATGTTGAGAGGTTTTCAGAAAACTTACCTGTTTCTTCAGTCGGTTGACTTCATCTTGCAAGAATTGAGTTTTGATATCGGAATCAACCTTAGTATTTGGATTGTAGAGCCTCCTTTGTGGTTGGGGGTCTGTTGTGTCCCATACATGGCATCATAATTAGTGAGCTTCTCTAGTAATGCCCATGCAACCTCGGGATCCATCTTAATGAAACCGCAATTGGTGTGCAGGTTGGTGCGGTTTTTCGTTTCAACATTTATCCCCTGAAAGAAGATCTCTTGAAGTATGTATTGTGATTGTCCATGGGTAGGGCATTGTTTAAGCATCTCCTTGAATCTCTCCCATGTCTCCACAAAAGTCTCATTAGGCAGCTGGTGGTAAGAGGTGATGCGTTTCCTTAACTCCGTAGTTTTGGCTGGAGGAAAGAACTTTGTCATGAATAAGTCATGCAAAGCTCTCCATATCCTAACCGACCTAAGAGGCGGGCTTTCTAACCAGCTCAGGGCCTTTCCTGCAAGGGACCACTTGAAAGCTTTCAATTGAACATATTCTAAAGAGACACCGTTAGCAGCAATAGTGTCACATAAATCAACAAAATTTCCAAAATGCTCCATTGAGCACTCACTGGGTTTCCCTTCAAAATGAGCCCTGTTAATCAAGGATATAAATTGAGATTTGATCTCGAAGGCTTTTTCTATCCCTGGAAGCGCGATTGCTGATTCTAGTACCCTTAGTTCCGAGTGCATGTACTGCTTGGCATTCCTAGGGATATCATTCAACTATTCTTGCAAACGGGTAGTGTTTTCCCGTTCACGTTCGGCCTCAACAGCAGCATCGTCTCGGTCAGCTTGCAACGCTTCCATTTGTCTGCTGAGAGCAGCCATCTGTTTAGCCATCTCTTCAAGTGTTGCAGCCATGGTATGGTTTTCTCGTCTCATGCGATGAAGAATACGTTCAGGCTCAAAATAGTTATTAGGGTGTTCAATTTCAAGTCGATGTCTTCCTACTTGCATAAGCTGAGAAAACAAACAAAAGTAAACTAATTAGAAACAAGGCACGCCTATTCCCAACCCACAAAGCAACTAAACACAACGCTATCGCTTCCCCGGCAACGACGCCAATTTGTTGAAAGGGATTTACTTGACCATCAAATAAATTTATAGTCAAGACCCCGCTGAGTATAGCAGAGTCAGGATCGTCCACGAGAAGCGAGGTTGTGTTTAATTACTAAACTAAAAAGCAAGAGAACAAACAAAACAAAGGCAAAAACAAAGTAAAGCAACTAGTTTAAGTACCGAACAGATCGGTACCGACCCAGTCAAGGTCGGTAGCGATGCACAACTGAACACGATCAAAGCAAACAAACAAAGAAAACTACAAGCTCGGTATCGATGTTAAGGGACTCGGTAATGAGGTATAACTGGGTTAAGATTCGACTAACAAGTAAGAGAAACATCTAGGATAAGGGTCCACCACAACATAATCATGCAATCTAGATAATACGAATCATAAAAATCACGCCTTTAACATAAAGTTATCAACTTTCGTTGAATAAACAAGCAAATCAATCAATTTTCATAAATCAATTCACTTCATCTACTTATTTTGATCCCAAGTTTTCAACTTTCGTTATCAAACTTTATATCAATTCAAGTTTATAACTTTCTCTTTTGATTGAGTCACAAACACGAATTACTTCAACTTTCATCAAAGCATAAGAACGAACAAGTATAAAATAGATAAGAGGCATTCAAGTCATTCAATCATATCATCATTCATGCAAGATCATGTTGGGTTTCTAACCCCAATCCTAGAATAAGAGACTACTCACTCATAATTGAAAAGAAAATAACAAAGAGATTAAAGGAAAACATAACTTGTATTAAAACTGAATCTTTACTTGAATTCAAAACAAAACTTTGTCTCAGAACACACCTTAGAACACAAGAAAAACTCCAACAATCTTCTTTCTTGAGCTCTAAGTAACTAAATCCTCCAAACCGTACGTCCAACTTCAACTCACGTAAGAGAGAGTAAGTAAGCCCCCTTTTCTTTCTAAAAACAAGAGTATTTATACTAACGGAACTATCTAAAAGTTTCCTTAAAGATAAAACATCTAAAGATAAAAAGATCTCGGAATAAAAATCATTAAAAGCACTAAGTCGACTACGTCTACCGACACGGGGACCTCGGTAACGACCCCCGTTAGGGTCGGTAGACACTTCAAACTTTGCTGAACTTTCTCTTCCTAAATGCCTCGGTACCGACCCCTCCAGGGTAGGTAACGAGCCTTGATTTGGTCTCGTTTTCTTGTTATTCTTCACTCCTCTTTTGGATTTCTTCGGGGTTTCTTCAAGTATCTTCACCTCTTCCTTCCTAGCAATGCTCCTCTTACTCTCCTCGTCCTTGATGTCTCCAGAATGCTTCCAAACTTGCCTCAAAACCTACACAAAAACACAAAACTAGCGTAGTTTCCATACTTTTCATAAAATATGAAAACTAGACCAAAAGACACAAAACTAACACAAAAAACACAACATAACAAGACTAAACAACCTAGAAAAACACTCTAAAACTAAGATAAAAACACGGACATCACTTTTTCACATGAGTAAAAAACTTCTCCATTTGAGTTAGTGTATTTCGATGTTTAGGGTCCTTCACCTCATCTTTCAATAAATGGATGTCGTTATTTTGTGCTTTTTTTTATGACTGCACTCGTTTTACTTGGATGTATTTCATGACTCATAAATCTCAAGTCTTCCATTATTTTTCCCTCTTCCTACAAATGGTTAAAACTCAATTTGGAACCAATATCAAACCCCTACAAACTGATTGGGGAGGAGAATACTGAAATGTCTCCTCCTTCTTACAACAATAAGGGATCCATCATCGAGTCTCCTGTCCACACATCCCAACCCAAAAAGGTATGGTTGAACGCCGAAATCATATCATTTAAGAAAAAAGCTTAGCTATTCTTGCTCATTCCCATCTTCCACTGGAATTTTGGGAGCCCGGCTTTCACACTGCCTTATTCCTCCACAACCGAACTCCCACCACGACCCTTTAAATGATTCTCCATTTTATTGCCTCTATAATCGTCATCCTGATTACTCTTATTTACATGCTTTCAGGTGTCTCTGCTTTCCTTATCTCACTCCCTATCGCGCTAATAAACTTGAGTTTAAAACCATGGCTTGCATTTTCATCGACTATAGTTCGAGTCATAAGGGTTATATGTGCTATCATGCTCCCACAAAACGAGTCTACATAAGCCACCATGTTGTATTCCTTCCGTCTCAAATTCTGCTCCATTGTTTGAGTCTTTGTCTCCTGTGTTCAAATCCTATTTTAGGCGATCTCCAAAGGACCGCGGTCGCACATACTCCGCTTCTCGACTCTCGCGATGACGAGCCTGTCCAATAGCTCTCAACACCAACTCCAAGCTTGTCTCCCACGCCCAGCTCGTCGTCCTCAGCAGCATCAGTTGCTATTGATCCTTCCCTTACGCCCCTTGACTCATCCGAGCCCTCAATCGTGTCCACTAACCCCCTGCCTACCCCACCAGCCGCTGAACCCAACTCAGCCCTACCACACTTACACCCTATTGAAAATTCGGTCCACAATATGACCACTCGTGCTCGCACGGGAAATCTAAAACCGAAAGCATTCACCACCACAAAATACACCTTAAAACTCGACCCCGTGCTCGACAATGAACTAAAATCTTTTCTTACCACTTCTAAGGATCCTAATTGGTGTGCTACTTTGCAATCTGAATTTAATGCATTATTAAGTCAAGGAACTTGGTCTTGGGTTCCGCGTTCGGTTTCTACTAATGTCGTTGGTTGTATGTGGTTCTACAGGTTGAAAGTGGAGGTTGATGGCTCTATTGACCGGTACAAGGCTCGTCTAGTGGAAATAGTCTATCATCAAGAGAAATTCATCGATTATTTTGATACTTTAGGTCTTGTCGTTCGCCCTACTACGATAAGGCTAGTTTTATCTATTGCTCTTCACTTTAATTGGCCTTTTCGTCAATTGGATATAGTTAATGCTTTTCTTAACGGTGATCTCCAAGAATAGGTCTTTATGGAACAACCACCGGGGTTTTTATACTCTCAATGATGAAGGATCTTGTTGTTGAAGCGGTGCAAGGCAATCCGAGGAAGACCCGAGCAATCTTGATGGAGGAACTTCTATTCTGGCTTCACAAGGGATGTTCTCCCTACTCTAGACTTCGATCTAAGTGATTCCTACTCTTGGAGTTAGATCTATGAGTCTAATTCAATCCCTCAAAATTTTAGATCTAGATGATGAGTGGTTAGAAAGTTATGGCTCGTGCACTGAAAGGCTGCAGAAACCACCGAGATAGAGCAAGATCTTCAAGAGATGGTGGCAGCAATGGATCTCCTTGGTGCCTCTTTGGTAGATGATGATGGACAATTTTCGTTCGTGAAATGGAGGATGAAATTTGATGGTTAGGGCTGGATATGAACGAGCCTTCGAAAGGATATGAATCACCTCTCGAAAACATAAACTAGAAGACTCGGGCTAGGATGTTACTCACCTAGATCAAATCTCCGATCTTGGATCAATATGACTCACGATCCAAGTGATATAAACTGAAAAATGAAAGGCAAAAGCAAAGGAAATTCGATTCAAATGAAGGAGACAACGGTTTGAATGTTTCTTAATCAAATCTTGTCTAACTAGGAAACTAGAGCCCTAATGTCTTATAAAGAAAGACCTAAGGGCAAAACTGACATTTGTCTTAGGAAAAGTTTAAAAAATAAAAAATAGACCCAATATTTCCAAATGTCATAAAATACTCTCACAAGCCAAGCAATGAACCACACAAATCGTGGCCTTCTAATAAGGCAAGCACGCCTCACTATCTCACGATGTGACAGCCTTAGCATAGTCACATCACTCAATTTCCTAATCATGTTCACCGTATGCAAAAAGCCTTGTATGGTCTTAAGCAGGATCTTTGGGCATGGTTTACTAAGCTCAAGTCCTTCCTTCCCAATTTTGGTTTTCGTGCTTGTCAATAAGATTATTCTCTGCTTGTGCTTCATCATTCTACATATACTATTTACCTACTGGTTTACGTGGACGATCTGATTGTTACGGGTAGAGCACAAGGTGCGATTTAGTCCTTTATTAAGCACCTCAATGCAACCTTTTCGCTTAAGTATCTCGGGCCCTTGCACTATTTCTTGGGTGTTCAAGTGACCCGCCAGTCCCATCAACTTCTTCCATGCCAACACAAATATATTCGTGAGCTTCTAGAGCGAGCCAAGATGGAGGACACCAAACCCATCACTAGGCTAGCTGAGACACATTCTCGGCTCATTGCTGATGGTGAGCCTATGTCCGATCCAAAATTGTATTGCAATGCTGTAGGCGTATTGCAATATATTACTATCACTCGGCTGGAAATCTCATATGTAGTTAATCGGGTTTGTCAGTATATGCATCACCCCACTGTTGCTCACTGGGCAATTGTAAAGCGGATCCTACAGTATCTAAAAGGTACAATTTCTCACAACTTGTGTATCCGCTCTCCAGGTCAGTTTACTCTCACTACTTTTTCGGACGATGGTTGGGCGTCAAATGTTGATGATTGTTGGCTCATTTCGGTTTTTCCATTTTCTTGGGTAATAGTCTTATCAGTTGGACATCTTAAAAGCAGAAAGTGGTAGCCCGCTCTAGCACTGAGGTTGAATATTGTGTTATTGCTACCATTGTGACCGAAATTAGCTTTATTCAACAGTTGCTTGGTGATCTCAAACAATCTTTATTGCATCCTCCTATGTTACTGGCTGATAGCCTAAGTGCTACTTTTATGAATAAGAATCCGGTTTTGAACAACAAGTCTAAGCACATTCATGTTGATTGTCACTATGTTCGGGAGAAGATTGATTCCAATGATTTATTGGTGTGTCATATACCTGTTGAGTCCTAGATTGTTGACATCTTCACTAAAGCAATGAGCAACCGTCGTTTTGAGGTCCTTCGTTCCAAGCTCCATGTCAATCTCCATCCATGACGGAAAAAAAATCTTAAACAAATTAAACATGTTTTCATCATATTTCTTCCAAAATGTGACAACCTGAAATCCACAAACCAATAAGCTTATGCTCCACCATATATAAAACAATCACCAAGATTATCATAGAAAGGCTAAAACAAACCATAGGCAAAATTATGCACCCATTAATTAAAAGGAGATTTTATATCTAAAAGTTCAATTCAAGAAAATGTACTTATAACACATGAAAATTTTCAATCATTCCGTGGTAGAAAAAGGAAAGATGGGTGGTTAGCAATTAAATTGGACATGACAAAGGTGTATGATCGGCTAGATTGGGAATATCTGATTAAAATCATAGAGAAATTTGGATTTTGTAAATAGTTCATGGGATGGATTACAAAATGTATCCAAACGGTCTCCTTCTTATTATTAATAAACAATGGCCCAACAGACCCCTTCTATCCAGAGCATGGAGTAAGATAAGGCAATCCTCTACCACCTTTCCTTTTCATCATAGGAACAAAAATCCTAGCTAAAAAACTTAACATGTTAGTGACTCAACAAACAACTCTATTGGCTTCACGCCATCCAGATCGGGAACCAAGATCCCCTTTCTAGCCTTTTCTAGCGACATTATAATCTTCATTAAAGCCACTAAAAGTTCATGTAAGATCACGAAGAAAATAATAGAAGAATTGCGCTATATTCGGACAAAAAGTGAATTATCACAAATCGACTTTCCAAACATTGAAAAAGATGGACAAACAATAGAAACTACGAATTCAACAAATCCTAAATATCTTGGATTCCTTATAATAAGTGGTAGGGTCAATAGAGACACCTTTAAGGAAACAATGGAGAAGGATGGAAGGTGAACTCATTATCCTTAGAAGGTTGTTCAATTCCGACTCGATAAAATTTAGCAACTAAACCAAACTTTCTCAAGTAAAGCTTCATGCTACCCTCAAATATACAAAACAAATTGGATCGTGTTAACACATCATTTCTTTGGAATAAAGAACCAAATTATAAACCACTCATTAGATGGGGTAAAATCTACTAACCAAAAAAGTATGGATGGCTCGGGATTAATAAAGAAGAGCACATGAACAAAGCTTTACAAATGAAACACTTATGAAAAATTCTAAAAAAACTAGATAACATATGGGTTAGAATGTAACACCCCATACTTGAGGTTGTTTATAGTGGATTAAAGTGCTACCCATGTCAACAAGATCTTTTGCTTTTCAAGGTTCAAGTGAGGACGAAGAACTTTGAAGTTAAGCATGTAAGTGCAAGAGTAGTACCCAGGATGAGTGACCTCTTGCGAAGTCCTCGAGTTAGCATGAGATAGCACTTCGAAGGCCTCAAGCTTTACATAGAATTATCAAAGAAAAATACCTTAAATATGATGACTTATTAACCTATATGAAACAAAATAATCCTTGGCAATGGATGAAACTAATGATCCTAAGGATAGAATTCCAAGAAGGATTGATTTGGCAAATTGTCAACGGAAAAACCATAAGTTTCTGGACCCCTTAAAAATCATAAGTTTTTGGAAGGAAAAAAGGGTGTTGATGGAACTCCTCCAAAACCATGTGTTGGACCCAAGAAGTATCAATGACTCAACACATATAGCAGAGTTCATTACTAGTAACAAAGACTAGAGAGTAGACATACTAACACAACATTTACCTCACACATTTGTGGAAAATATCATCACTATCCCTATATCAGACAATGATATAAGAGATAGATTATATTGGGCACAAAGAAAAAATGGGTGATTTTCAATGACGTCTAACCTAGAATTAATTACCAAACAAACCAATTTATTCCCAAGACCAAAGAAATGGATATGGAAACGAGATGCATACCCCAAAGTCAAAAACTTCCTATTGAAAGTAGATGATAATGGGCTACAAACAAAAGCACAACTACTTGAAAATCACATACCAATGCCCATGGGATTTTTAAAATGCAATTGGCCCTTAGAAAATACCAAACATTCGCTTATAGAATGACCGCACACACACAGCATAGCAAGAAAAAATTAACCACAAAATAGGCGAACCATTAAACATTTATGATTCCAGAAATAAAACACCATCGCACATAATAGCAAATCTCAGATAAACCCTTGAAACTAAGGAGTTTACTGTATTAGCTATGATCTAGTGGTGTATATAACATCAAAGAAACATATTAGTTTTTAAACATGCACCAAATGACTTTATTCAAGACCTCACGAGCTACACAAGGCACCAGAATATAGGTTGTTAAAATTCTAAAAGATGGGTTGAATACGATGGGGCAAGAACTAGTATGGCTCAGAGGATGACCAGAAGACATACTAGCAAAATAAATTGAAAAAAACACAACAAGAATTTTACAAAATCAATTTCGATGGATCTAAATTAGAGAATAATGATGCAACAAAATCAAATTCAAATGTTGTCGTTCAAGGTTCTAATATCAAATTAAAAAATCATCAAATTTCACAAATAAAACTTAATACAAGTTTTCTCTCCCACTACTCTTTTGTAGCCTCGATTTTATGTGTCTTCTCATTCCACCCAACCCTAGTATCCTTGTATCGTAACTCAGCCAAGCCTTCCATACCGTCTTCATGTAGTCAAACTTATTTTTTGCCACTGCTGCAATCCCTTTTCTTCCCGTCTTTTTTCTCAAACTTCTCAACAATTTCCTCTAGTTGAAGTGTGTGTCAACACCATTCCGCTTGTTGATACAAAGATTAACCTTTATCAAAATTAGCTCACAACATACAAATCCCGATTCAGTGAGCAAATCTTTCATCCATTATTGACAAGCAAAATGCCAGTGTGTTATTTTGAGCAAATTTTGCAAATACCTTAATATTAAAATTAAATCCTTTCTATATACAAAGATTTAACTCTTATCATAATTTCCCCAATCCAATTCCATGAAATCATCACATAAAAATCCTAATTCAGTGAAACCCTAATTTCAAGAACACAAACTCACCCTTCACACCAAATAGACTATTTTAAGGCCATACCTAAATAGCCGATTCTTCATCGTCCTTTGTGCCACTAAACTCGCAAAATGATGCAAACCTCTTCAATCGACACCTATAAAAATGTTGCCTAAATCCTATAATAATGGAACCAAAATTAATAACCCTAGAAAATGATTTCGAAGAGAGTAGAGGTGAATGTGATGGCTCGCATTGAGAATGATGTGAGATTGGCTTGCGTCATGGTGCAAAGCTGTCAGATTCAAGTACAATACGAAGGTATGAAGTTTGAAAAAAGATAGAAGCATTTTGACTAAATAAATGACGTGTTAAGGTGGTTTGCATACGCCCAATCTTCAAATGTTAATAACTTTTTGCTCAGTTGTCATATTGGAGCTTATTATTTATCAAACTGAAGCTATCAATGAAAGGAACCTATATGTGAAAAAAAAATTGGATTGGATAAGGAACTCACATCATAATGCGGCTCACGTTATAAAGTGAGATGTTTCTGTTGTATGTCGATGGCTCGCATTGTCAAAAATCCATTCAGGTACCCGTCGATAGCTTGCTTTATCCTGTATGTTGGGGATAAAATCTGTAAGTATATATCATCAACCTTTTTTTAATCCGGAATATCATTTGTTCTTGATTTTTTTATCAATGAAAAAAATAAAACAAGTTTACGCAAATTCAAAAAGGATAACAATAAAAATACGAGTAAAAAACTAGTAAAATGATGAACAATTAGTGATTACACTAATCTTGCTAAAAAAATGTTTTTAGTAGTTATTTCAGTTCTCCTCGTTGATCAATAATCAATCATCTCTTTCTTCTAATTCGGTAGGATCATTATATTTAAGGAATTATATACAAGATTTTTTTTGGTAGAAGGAGAGGCGACACTCTCCGTTCCCTCTAGGGGAGTTTTATTAATTAGAAAAAAAATGGGCTAAGTAGTTATCAAGAGGGGGATAGCCCGGCCCCTAACATCATCATAAAGCAGTAAAGTAACCCCCTCAGGCGGGGCAAGCAATACATGATATCCAAGCGGAAAACTAAAAGCAAGATCCGCAAGGCGATCTGCAATGGAATTCGCCTCGCGGTACACGTGACGGGATCGGATAGACCAATTCCTACAAATAAAGCCTTGTCATTGTTTAACCAGGCTAAAAGAGGGTGAATCTTGTTCATGTTTTTATTCAAAAGTTGGACTACCAATTGGGAGTCCGACTCAAGAATCACATGTCGGAAACCATCATCCCAAGCCATACGCAATCCGTTGAACACTCCCCAAAGCTCCGTCATGGGAACCGAGCACGATCCAATTTTGTGAGTAAATCCCTTGATCCACTTGCCTTCAAAGTCCCGAATAAGACCACCTGTCGTAGCCATCACATTCTGGACCGCACCGTTAGTATTAATTTTGATCCATCCTTCGTTCGGTTTGCTCCAACTAATCTCCTACACACATCTTATAGAAATTGGACTAGCAAGAGAACACTTACCTACCGCCAACTCGGCCTCAAAAGTCTTCTCTTTTATGAATTCAGTTTTGTCCTGGACCACTATTTCCTCTCCAAACACAGCAACACATCTCCACCGCCAAATCCACCATATTGTTGTTGCAAATAACACATTCCATCTTCCAGCTTGCCCTTGCTTGTCCATAATAATGTTCATTCTAATACAGCAAGGAAAGCTTTCCTAAAAACAAGAGGAAATGAAATCAATATCATTCAATTTAACCCAAATCGTACTAACCTGTGTACAATCTCTAAAGAGATGCATATAATCCTCTTCACTGGCACCACAAAGATGGCATTTTGCGTTGTTACTGATGTGTCGCCATCGGCGTTCCGCATTAGACATCACTCCTCCCTTGCTAGCCAGCCAAACAAAGCACCTCACTCTCTCCGGCACCATGAGCTTCCAAAACTGTTTATAGAACTCGTTGTCGACATCTTTCCAACTGAAGTTACCATGGAGAAGATTGCGGCCAGACGCCATGGTGTAATTATTGTCCTGTTCGAACCTCCAACAGAGTTCATCATCTGATATAACACTTTATCAATAACCATCATAGCTGCAAGTTTCAGCAACGCAGCAGAGGGCAACAAATGCGACAAGTTGTTCCATTCACATCCTGTTTCAGCGTCCCAGTATTCATTAACAGTAGCATATTGATCATTCTCCTCAACATGCCTAGTTGCCAAACCAATCAGAGGTTCCTCCATAAGCCAAATATCCTTCCAAAACATGATGGAGCGGACATTCTGCAAGAGCCACTTGGATCCCTTAATGACCACTTCCGAAATACCCCGCCTAATACCTTTCCATATGTGCGAAGATGATGAATTCGTCCCCATAGCAGAATCAACATATTTATGCTTCAGCATAGTAGACCAAAGGTTTCCATCCTCCATAACGAAGCTCCATCCAAGCTTTCCAAGCATAGAAACATTAAGCTCTCTCATCGTCTTAACACCAAGACCACCTTGAGATTTCGGTTTCGTAATTTCGGGCCAAGCAACTTTATGCATTCTTCGTTTCTCATTTGTGCTACCCCAAATAAAACCTCTGTTTAACTTATCAATTTGCTTGCACAAGTAGTCAGGAAGAAGATCACTAGACATAGAATAAACCGGGAGAGATGTCAAAACCGATTTAACCAAAGTAATCCTCCCCGCAAGGCTAAGAGAACGAGTTTTCCAGTTCGTCAGTTTAGTATTAAATTTGTCGAGTAAGGCTGAGAAGGTGTGTTTATTCACTCGCTTGTGAAGAAAGGGCATCTCGAGGTAATTTTCGAGGTTACAAGTCACCTTGAATCCACTAGCTTCTTCCAAGTTTCTTTTCATCTCCGTACTAACATTCAGTGACACAAAAATTTTGGACTTAATTGGGTTAACCTTCTAGCCAGACACACCACAAAAGAGATCAAGACACCTTTTAATAACTCGAATTTGATCCACCGAAGCTTCCACAAAAAGCATAACACCATTCCTAGTAAGTTTAATTGGTTTCCAATCTCCCGATTCAACCGCTTCAGAAATGATATGGCTCAGCCGCTCCATACAAAGAATGAAAATATACGGGGATATAGGATCCCCTTTATGCACCCTCTTGACGCCGTAAATTGAGTCGTCAATTCCCCGTTCCATAGCACTTGCATCCTAGGTGACGATATACAAGCCATAACACAATTGATCCACCTATCCGGGGCTCCCAACAACTACAGCGTATTCTTGATAAAGTCCCAGTTAAGCCTATCATAGGCTTTCACCAAATTGAGTTTGAGAACCATTCATCCTTTCGCCCCTTTCTTCCTACGCATCAAATGCACAATCTCTTGTGCAATAACAATGTTGTCGGAGATAAGTTTGTCGGGAATGAAACTACCTTGATTGGGGCTGATAATTTCAGCAAGAAAAGGCTGAATTCGATTGGCAAGAATTTTCGTGATGATCTTGTATATAACATTGCACAAACTTATTGGGCGAAATTAAATAATATGCACCGGTTTTGTCACCTTAGCCAACAAAACAATCAACGTATCATTAACTCCAGCATGTAGAATGCTTGACTGGAAAAAATCTCTAACAAAGGACGTGACAAAGGTACCCACAGTGTCCCAACATCACTAAAAAAACCAGCTCGAAAACCATCAATTCCCGGCGATTTAACCGGACTCATCCCTTTGACAACCTTGCAAATCTCTTCGGCATTCACCGGTTTCTCAAGTTGTCTCACCCAATCATCACTCAGCTCAGAAAAAGTCTAATTCATGTTCAAATTGCTATCCACTTGTTGTTGTTCACTGCTGTACAAATTACGGAAAAAGTTAACGGCTAAAGACTCTAGTTCAGCCTTGTCTTCCGTCCATTTACCATCATCGCACTTGAGCCCCTCAATGTGGTTATGTTTCCTCCTAATAATAGTAGAGTTATGGAAGAACGAGGTATTCCGGTTCCCGCAATTAAGCCACTGCTCTCTGGACTTTTGAAACCATAATATTTCTTCTTGTTCGAGCACAATCTCCAAGTCTTTTTGAGTTTTCATCTCCAACTCAATCAAGCTTCTATTCTGATTTCTCCCCATCCTAGACTGCACTTCACCAAGACGCTCAAACAACAAATTTTTCCGCTGCTAAATATTCCCAAAAACTTTTTTGTTCCATCGGATTAATTCATCCTTCAACACTGTCAACGATTGAGGAGTCTCAGCATCATCACACCAGCTTTGCTTGATTTTGTCTTTGAAGTCCGGATGGGAAATCCAAGCCGCTTCAAACCTAAAAGGACGTCTTTTCTTATCCAACATAATCTTGGGAGCAAAAGAGAGTAGAAGTGGGCAATGGTCGGACGAAAATTTAGGAAGATGTTTAACCCAAGGTTCCGGCCACCGTAAACGCCCTTCCATATTCATAAACACTCTATCAAGTCTTTTCGACACAATCAAAGCCACTGATAATTTCCAACTCCACGTGAAACGCGGGCCTAAAAATTCCAAATCAACAAGACCCAAGCTATTGCTCCATTCATTGAATACATTAGAATCAGAATGAAGGTTACCCGCACCTCCGTCTCTTTCATGATTGAACATGATGCAATTAAAGTCCCCTCCAACAACAACCAGACCCGAAGAACTTCTTATCGCACTTTTCAACTCACTCCAAAAAGAAACCCGCCTCCCAGCTGAAGGCGGTCGACAAATAGATGACAGCTCAACCCCATATCATTGAACTTAGCATGAATAAAGTTCCTGTTTTCTTCAACAATATCCAACTTAATTCTGTCATTCTTCCAAAGTAACCAAATGCCCCCAGCATACCCCTCTGCCTCAACACGAACGCAATTGCTGAAATCAACTCTTGTCATTCTGTCACAGATTCGTTGAGAGTTTGCATCAGACACACGAGGTTCAAAACTAGCCAACACATCGACTTTTTGATTCCTGATCATATAACGTATGGCTCTACGAAAACCCATTTTACCTGCACCGAAACAATTCCAAAGTAAAACAATCATCATAAAAGAGGAAACTAAAAGAGAAAACATAAACCAAGAGTAAAAAACTCAAAAGGCCCTTACGCCATATCACTCTCCACCATAGCGGAGTCATCGTCCGTAACGGAATCCGAAATTTCTTGTTGCTGTTCCAAAACATGAGTCTCTTCGTTTGTGCTTCTCATTCCCGATCCTACAGCAGGTTGAGCACAATTGCTATCTTCCAAGCTTGGAGAAGTGGAAGGATCTCCCAGTTTAAAAGTTAAACCTGGATCTGAATTAACTGATTGCACTAGCTTATTTTCCTCTGCTGCAGAAGATATTCTCTGAGTCCTAATTTCCATGTCACTACTTCTTTGTCTTTTCTTTGGGCCATCACTGTTAGTAATCTCTGGCCCAGTTGGCCCAACATTACACTTGGATCAATTTGAGAACACCCCATCAACTCTTCCTATTTTTGGTCTCCTCTTTTACACTTGGGCTTTACTCAAGATCAGCCCATCAACTTTGCCTTCCTTAAACACTAACGATTCATCACTCTCCTTTTCCACCGTGTTCACATGAACCGCCCTAATATGCAATCTTTTTGAATTCTTGATACCCATGATATTATCAGCTATTTTCTCAAGATTTTTTGCCACATCAGCTTTAACGGTTTCTTTTGATCTGGTACTTTCCTTCTTGTTGGGCATAGACGATTTTTCACCCGCATTACTCTTCCCCGAAACCTCGCTCCCACTTTCCTTCTCTGAAATATTGAGAGCTCCAAAACGATTTGTTGGCAAAAATAATTGCCTTGAATCAGGAAAGATCTTATCCTTTCCTTTTCCACTTTGCCCCGAAATATTCTTTGGATCGGATCTCTGACTGCCATCTGTCACCGGAATTTTCTGTTCACCATCGGCCTTCGCCTTCCCCTTGGTCGGCTTTGGTTTTGTCATCACTGTAATCCATTCTCCATACGTGCCATTACCCTCGATGCAATCCGTCACTGGTCCAGTGAGCTTGTGCTTGAGATCTTCTTACTACCTTTTTCCCCATCACTAGTTGGATGAGTCATATTCGTCGGAGTAGAAGCTGTTGGCCTGAAGGGACAATTGTTTTTGACGTGGCCGAACCTTCCACAGATAAAACATATTGTAAGAATGCCCTCATACTCGATTAAAAAACGACCACCATTAATATTAATGGCTCCCTTTAGAGGTCGATCAAGATCCACTTCCACACAAATTCTGGCAAATCTTCCTCTATTCGTGTATAAGGTCTTGGGATCCACCTTAATCGGCCGCACAATCCCCTTAGCCACTTTAAGAAGGATTTTCTCTTTATAAAGGGTCATCGGAAGTCCTGAGAGACGAATCCAAGTTGGTGCCGTTTTAATCGGATCAGAAGTGCAGAACTTTGGTGCCCAGCTGCGCACGGAGAGACCTGCCGAAAACCATCCACGGCCCATTCGTTAACACCGCCATGTAATCATCTTCACATCCAAATCTGATTAGAAAGCAGCCATGCTCTAAATCAATGATTTGGAAACGAGTGTTTGTCCTCCGCATTTCCCTTATCTTTTTCTCCGTGATATGGAGCGCAATAGGTTGACCCAAAAGTTTGATCACCACCAACCAAATCCACACCGATACAAGAGCCTCCATAACATCATCGGCGATTATTACTGTCGGATCTCCATTATCGCCTTTGGGGAAAGAGACTTTGACCTTCCCTTCAAGAAACGCTTCATCCAACACTGTTTTTGTTTGATGTACGCCACCGACCGCAACCTCTTTCCACAAGAATTTCCTATCCGGAGGATCTCCCGGTGGGCGATCCAACGAGGAGTTCTCAACTTGCATACTATCATCTGATCTTTGAATCTCCAGTGCAAACACCGGATTCGACACGACGTTCATCGAGAAGACCTAGAGCAAAAAGAGAGATTCAAAAAGAGAGCAAGAAGATTTTTGTTTTGGCTATATCTAATTGTAAGGTTACTCTTCCTCGCGAAAGCTCCCCCAAGTATTGTCAATTTCTCAAATCATTGGTTATGCAATAAATTGTCTCTTTATCATTTCTCTTTATCATTTAATTGAAGACTAATTCGTATGATATATCCATTGTTGTTTTGTCTAGTTGAATGGTGTTGAATCTTGTACAATTAGGGCTAAAATCATTAGTAGTTTCTTTCCTATTTGAACCTTGTACATAAAGCACTGTCAAAACTTGATTGACTCGATCCACCGACTTCGAACCCGACATGACACTCGAAAAAACCAAAACAATGTATATTTGAAACGGTTTGACTCGAACAAGTTTGATCCGAACTTGAAAAAAGCTCAGACCTGAGATTAATCTGAAATTGATTATATCCGAATGGATTAGTCTAATTCAACATTTTAACCCGATACCCAATGGCATTCGATTCGAAATTAACTGATAATCCGAACTTACCCGACCCAAAATCATTCGAAAAATCCGAAGTTACCCGACTAGAAATCATCCGAAAATCGAAGTCACCCTCTTAAAATCACTTGACCCGAAATTTAATGTATGTGGATATTTAAAGGAGAAAATTATGGTTGAACATAGAAACTAGCCGTTGGAAATGATGCACAAAAAAACTAGCAATTAAAAAGTAAAAAGTAGTCGTTTGGCCATTCTAGCCAGAAATCACGACCGCGGGTACAAAACCTCAACCACGGGTACAAATTTGTGACCACGGTTTGGTTTTTGGCTAGAATTGTGGCCGCGGTTTTAGTTACCAGCGACTACTTTTTAAAGGTCGATTCTGAATCGGTAAAAATATATTGGAATCGGCGGTTCCGACCATCGGAACCGCCGGTTCCAATGTATTTTTATTTTTTTAATATTCATGGAACTAGTGGTTCCGAACCAAGTGGAATCGCCGGATCAATCTCCTGTTCCTTGGCTGGGGTAACCGAGATCGTAACCTTTGTTGGAACCGAAATGGCGGTTTGGGTGTGATAGTGGAAAAGTTGACAGATAAGTCACCCTTACTGCCACTCTACAGAACCGTACATGAGATTCTCACCTCATACGGCTCCTCGTTAAATTCTTTCGAAGTCATTGGATCCCTTCCCTCATTCGATAATCTCCTCCCTTCTTCCACTCCATCCCGAAGAGTAAATAGGACCAATTCAGTCATGTTTTCATGTTCCAATTGAATACGTTCCACTTTTTATTATTCTCAAAGGAGAAGATTCTTCTTTTTACCAAACATATGCAGATCCAATCACAATCTTCTAATAAGAACAAGAGATCTTTCTCGATCAATCCCCTTGCCCACCATTCTTCGAGAATTAGAAAGATCCTTTTCAAGTTTGAATTTGTTTTCCTTTGGAATCTGGGTTCTTCTACTTTTTAGTTTTTTTCTATTTTTTCCTTCTCTTTTTTTATTCCCTTCCATAATTCCTTAAGTCTCATAGGTTTGATCCTGTAGAATATGACCCATTTTCTCATTGAGCGGGAGGTACGAAATAAATCAGATTTTTTTTCATTTTTCGATCAAAAAAAAGTACAATGTGAAATCCTCTGCTTTTCCTCTTCCACTATTCCTATCCCATAGGTACGGCGTTTAGTTTAAATCAATAGAGAACTTTCTGTATGAATCGATATTATTACATTCCATCCAATTCCTTCCCGAAACCTCCCAAGGAAAATCCCGAATTGGATCCCAAATTGACGGGTTAAATGACCCTCAAACATAAGTAAATAGATGCGAAACATATAAAATGTTGTTAATCCTGTTGTAGTCCAGGATATGATTGCGAAAGTTGGTGAATACAACCAAGCATCATTAAGAATTTCATCTTTGGACCAAAAACAACCAAGAGGTGGAATACCAGAAAGAGAAAGTGTACCTAAAAAAAAGCAGTTTTTGTGATTGGCACGTGTTTTTTTAAACCCCCCATAAAAACCATATTCTGGTTTTTATCTGGAGAATACCCAACAATAGCTTCCATAGAATGAATAATAGATCCAGACCCTAAAAATAACAATGCTTTTGAGTAAGCATGTGTAATCAAATGGAATAAAGCAGCGCGATAAGACCCCATACCTAGAGCTAACATCATA